>CM060947.1:94922410-95414935 GCA_030765055.1 Mantis religiosa | reverse complement strand
AATAAAAAAAATCTTAAAAAGCTTAATTTCAGTTACGGTAAAAATTCACAAGGAATACACTTTTTAAAAATTCACAAGGAATACACTTTTTAATGGAATGAATGGATATTGTTTCTAAAAGATTTAAATTTTTAAGACGAATGTAAGAACTGAGATCTACAGGTAGGCCTATAGTGTACTTTGACGAAACTTGGGTAAATATAAACCATACGAGAAATACAGTGTGGAAGTGTGTTGCTGATGAAAATGTAACTGATTTCCCTCTTAAAACACCAATCGGCAAAGGGCAGCCAATTATGTCAAATTCAACCAAAGACTACCATGAAGAAATGGATAATAATATTTTCAAGGATTGGTTTGTTAATACATTACTACCTAACAGCCCGTCTAGTGATGTCATCATTATGGACAATGCCCCTTATCACTCCATAGAAATTAATAAAGCACCCACTTCATCTTCACTCAAATCCCATATGCATGAGTGGCTTCGTTATAGGAATATTGAGTTCGATCCACAAGCGGCAAATCCAGTGCTATACGAATTAATTAAACTGAAAAGGATAATTTCAAAGTGTATGAAATAGTCCTCGCAGAGGTACACGGTCATACCGTAGTAAGATTGCCACCTTATCACTGTGACTTTAATGCTATTGAACTTATTTGGGCACAAGTGAAGAATGATGATGCCAAACATAACATTTCATTTAAAAGTGTCGATGTAAGAGCCTTGTTCCATAATGTGATTAAAAAGGTGACCCCAGAAAACTGGAAAAGCACGTGAGAGCATGTACAAAACACTGAACAGTTTTACTGGGGGAAAGACGGTCTGATAGATAAAATTACAGACAGATTAGTTATAAATTTAAAAGACTTGGAATCGGAAGAAGAAAACGAAGATTCGTTTGAAATTTCTGACTGTGAATCGGGGGATAGCAACAATCGGACGGAGTGGAGAAGGGGCGCTCCGCCACTGATGCACGCTTGGCTGGGGTGTCTGCTTTGCCCGCTACGTCATAGAGTGAGCGGTCAGTATTCCTTTCTCTTTCTAAAAGGCACACGACTAGTTAAACCTCACAGACTGTAATGTTATTAATATTGTATCTAATTTAGTATCTGTATTGAATTTAATATGTGATACTAATAATTGCTAAAACTTTATGAAAGCATTATTATGTGTTAAACAAACTTTATGTGCAGTTATTTATAGTGTACGGTTATATTTAATTTTTAATACTCTCATTTTAAAATGGAACTATTGTGCTTCATACCAGCATATACACATCTAAATACTGATTTTTTTAAAAAAAAGGAATGTGTAAAACATGATGCAGAAGCTCGGGAAGCATTTCTCCCAAAAGCTAGTATTACTTGATTTGACAGTAAGCTTATGAGAACAAAGAAACTGGAGTTAGTGAAATTTGTAGTACTGAAAGAAAGTAATACATATTATGGCTAATGTCACAAACAAATGTAGTTGCAAACCATACTTTAGAAAATTTAAAATGTTGTCTTTTCCATGTATGTATATCTATGAGTCACTTAACTACATGAAAGAAACCCTAAATTCATTCAGAACAAATGCAGAATTTCATACACATGATACTAGAGCAAAGAACAATCTCTTTATCAATTTGCATAGAACCAAATTGAAAGTAGCTTCACATATGCTAGTCTACATTTATACAATAAACTACCACAGAGTATAAGAATATTGAGCCCAAACCAAAATTCAAAAAGACTCTATTTAATTTCTTAATGGAGAGAAACTTTAATAGTGTAGAGGATTTCCTAAATCATGAAATAGAGTAAACTCCACATTTGTGAACAATTACTTTTATATAGCATTTCTCTATGGGCTTTATATATTTTGTTTTTATTCCCTTTTCTACCTTAGACTTTTGTTGGATCCTATATCTGTTACTGTTTTCAGTCTTATGCAACTTTTTATTTTTATATTTATCTTTGTATCTTGAACTGACCTGTCCTATAACATATGTATTATGTTCCAAAGGATGAAATAAATACAATGCAATATAATAAACAAAATAATTTTTATTTTTCTCTCTTCCTCTCCTATTCTCATTCTATAGTTCACATAGAAAAGTGCATAGCAATGAATTAGTCCAAATTAACATTTATATCCACTCTTAAATTTGCACTGCATTGCTCATTTAAAACTTCCAGTTCTATTTATTGAAAGTCATTCTACTATGCCTGATATCAATTCCTAGCTAATTTAAATTAGTTGGTACATAAATACTGTCATTTTGCAAAAGGTTTTCATTTTTATAGCATATATGGTTTTAGTTTCAGTTTGTAGCTTTTCTTTCTCCATCATCTGATAGTGTGCAAAGTAAAGGAAGTAGCCTTACCACACACAAAAAAAAAAATTGTGCCGAGATTTTACTGGTAGTGTTTTGAGAGATACCCTGAATAAAAATTAGCATTTTGGAAAAATTGTGTAGTGAAAGAATAAGAGAGAGAGAGGGGGGGAGGGGGGGGAGGGGGGTTGGGGCTGGAGCAAGAATATGCAGAACTCAAAAACAGAAAGAAAAAATATGCAATGTCATAATCATGAATAACTTTTTGGAAAGCACAATGAAACAAACTAATTATTAAAACTGTATAATTCATTGTGTCACTCATGACATTTCATATTTAATATATTATATATAATTTATTTACTCAAAAATTAACTTGATTTCTATGTGAAACATTTTTGGAATACTGATATGAGAAATGAAAGGCATAACTTAAATTTTATGTAAACGAACCACAAATTTCTTTTATTCTGGAAAATGCAAGATAGTAAACAAAGATGAATTTCACCTAAAGGTCTTTGCTCAAATGAAGTAAAAACCGTTACTTTTGATTCATTTCAGTAACGCATAATATAAACCAAACATTGCATAGTGATAAAAATAAAAATAACTGCTAGAAACTCATAAACCTTTGGGTTATCCAGAAAAAGAATGGCTCCAAATATATACAGATGGATCCTTTATAAACAAACAAAATGCTGGTGCAGGAGTATACTGCAAACATTTTGCACAGTATCTAACACTAGACGAAACTTCAAACCATTATGATGGAGAACTAACAGCCATAAAAGCAGCACTGCAGAATGTCCTGTACAGACCGATATAAAGCAAAACATAGTTATCTTAACAGATTCAAAATCAGCCATAGATGGGATTGTAAACTATAAAAACAAAACAACAAGAAACATCAAAGAAATAAGTTTAATTAAAGCTGTCGAATCAAGAAATCATGTCACCCTGCAATGGATTCCAGCCCACGTTGGACTTTTAGGTAATGAACATGCTGAACAACTAGCAAAAAAAGGTGCAATTCAAAATATAAAACCCCTAAGACAAACTGAAATAAAAAACAATTTAACAACATTAAGCTACATTTTAAAAGACAGCAGAGACTTGATGAAGAAGATAAACTAAAAGACAAGGATTATAAGAACATTGGAGACAAAACTGACATACAATAACTACCAAGAAAAACTGTAGTGGCCCTATTTAGAATGGAAACTGGCCATAATTGTCTTGCAGAACACCTTTGTAAAATACACTGCATACCTACACCCAAATGTACTATCTGTAAAGAGGATGTCATCATGAACAAACATCATTTGGACAAATGTAATGGTCTCAAAAGTGGGAACCTACAGGCTTTATATTGGGAAGCTAGGGGGAAAATGATGCAAATCAACTAATCCCCAGTGCCATTAGTCAACAACAACAATTCATAAACCTAATAAAGATATACAGTTTATTGAAATTAACATCAAAGTATGTTATTTTAAAATATTTGTTGTTATTCAGCCTTTCCCATGTTGGTAGTTTATTTTCACATACCACATATTAGTATATTTCTAAATTGGTAATCTGTGTACATTAATTAATTTATAACAAAGCTGCTCTAAAATATAGCAAGTTTGGTATAGTTTTGTCATCCTGTATGTAACCAAGTCTATATTGTCTGATATTTAAAACCATTCCTTGGCAAACATCATGATTATTACAAATTAAAAGTACATAAATGTATAAGGAATCAGCTTGGATTACTTAAAGAAAGCCATATGACTTACAAATCAGCTGTTTATAATATTTGAGCATCACTTTATGAATCTGTACCTTAAACTAACCCGAAGGCTTTATTTCATCATTTGTCAGCTGCAAAATTTTCCGAAAGATCCTAAGTGCATTGAGAAAAACTTTGGCTAGCTGTTGTCAGAATAATGAAAGTGTGGTGCTGATTCCACCAGATGTTTCCAAACCATTTCCATACAACATTTTGATGACATAAGACATTCCAAGCAGAGAGAGAGTAAAATTGCTTGGAGAGCAATGTCAGGGTCATTCCTCTACAGTGCAGAGTGATGATCACAGTGCTTAGCTGCTTGCCAGGTGATAATTCTGATTCATTCATTCATTTATTATCTGCTGTAAAAATGACAAAGTAATTCATAGCATCGTCAAAAAGCAGAAATACAAAATACAAAAGAAAACAGAAATACTAAAGAAAAAATTTGTACATTGCACCACAGTTGACATTGGACAAGTCATATACTTAATACATAATACATACACATATACACATACTTAATACACTGGCTATAAATCATCTAAATTATACAAACATTTATTAATTAAATACTCTTTTAACTTATATTTAAAATATGTTTTTGAGGTGTTAACCAAATTTTTTAAAGCTACTGGTAATCTATTAAATAAGATTGCCCCTCTTGTATTGACATCCTTTTCCATGAAACTTGTATTTGATTTAAAGAGGTTAAAGTTATTTCTTGTGTTATGGTTGTGGACTTGACTGTTTCTTATTAATGGTTGTTTTGTTATATACAGTATGGTTCTATAAATATACAGAGAACAAATTATTAAAAGCTTATTATTGATTAACAAATTATACATATTCATCAAATAATTATAGAAATTGCAGCTTGAAAAGTGTTTATGTACAGGAAATTCTCTTTCAGTAGAGATCTTCTTACCAGTTAACACATGTATTTATGTAAAGTTTTGTTTGCTTGCACATGATATTTATTTATCAGATTTTCCACATGTTAAACTACCACAATGTAATGTAGTTTTCTTTGTGTCTTTATTTCCCATAGTCAACATTCTAAATAATTTATATTAAATATTTTTTATCAGTACAGGTGTATTGCACTCACACCAAATATTTGACCCAAAATTAAAACTAAAATTTTGATGTAATTTTCCATGTTGATGTACATATGTATGATGTACATATTTACACATCTTACATTGCCTTGAAAATGGTTGAGGACAGAATTGTAAAATATTTATGCTCATAAAAGCTCATATTTGTTAGTGCATTATATGTTTTGATTTTGAAGAAAAGAAATGAGAGAAAAATGCCTTAAGTATTGAATTGAATTTACCAGACTTAGTTATATTTTCCATAAAGTTACAATCAAAGGCACTCCTGAATTTACTGCATTACTGAGAAGCAACTAAGGAATGAATGTACAAATCAGGAACACTCAGAAAAAATATTGGAAAAAGATGTTTTGATTAAGCATTCAGCTACAAGGAGTCAAGATATTCACCATAAACTGGTTGAATGGTACTAGTTGAACAAGTTACTGGTAATACACATATTTAATAAGAAACTCTTTATATAGACTTGTTACATAAGAAGACATTTAAATGGAATTTTATGCCATTCTGATTCTAATCACACAATGCTTGTCAGCCTGATGAGAAACAGGAATTAATCTGAATTCTTCAGGCAATTTAAATATTTATCTTAAGACAGTTTTCATAAGTAGGCTCAGATTATCACACAATATGATGCCAGACAAGAAGTTTAATTTTCTCATTGTCGTCAATCATTTGAAATGCCCATCCTACTACTACCACCATAAATATGAATAATAAACTTTTTTTTCAAATTGTTCTGCAAATTCCAGTAAGAGCAGAAGTTTTCACAGTACATTTTAATCATACAGTTATGCTACTGTGTTAAAAAGATTTGCATATACATCCAGAACAGTGCAACATTTTATCAAAGTTAACACTGCCACGTATGGCTTAAAAGTTTTGAATTATTATTACTACTACTAGTAAAGTTGCTGCTGTGCATTAGCATGTATCAAATCACTCTTAAATAGTTGCTCTTCATTTGAAGTTTCTGTGAATATGTTAACTTATTTCATCTAATCTTTGCTGCCTTTACCAAGATTGGATAAGTACTAAAAATGAATAATTGAACAAGAAGATACAAACTATTATGGCAAAAATTAATGTTGTTTTGATGTAATACTAAATATGTCCTTCAGTTGAAAGAATAAGTTGAAATACATTTAATATTTTTATATTTGCAGAACTACAGCTTATGTTCAAATTGATGGACCGTGTACCAGATGGCATACAACCTATGCTTAAAGACTTGGAAGACCATATAGTTAGTGCAGGTCTTGCAGATATGATAGCTGCAGCTGACATCATTACACAGGTAACTAAGTTAAACTAGACATGCCCCATTCACTTCTGTAAAGTGATTACTAAAACCTCAGTGCTCTGTAAATAAGAAAGACCATCTTCATCTCGGAAGCACATAATCCAGGTTTTTAATAGCCAAGCCTTCTCGTTTTCTTTTCCATTGAATGCTTATGAAATAGAACTGCATAAAGCAGCATTATTATAGCTAACATAAGTATGTTCTGATCTAAACTAATTTTATTTTTATCATTTTAAAGTTAAAACAAGCTGTAGCAGTTTTTGAAGAGTTCTACTAATGTTACAGACTCAAGTGTATTTGACACCAGTTCCATTTGCTGCATCATAGATTCTGACTTGGATTAATTTTCTAGGAGCAATGAAATATCTATATTCTTCTCAGCTATGATACAGGGATAGCAGTTGTAGAATAAATTATTCAATTTCAAATTTTCTTGACTTTATTTAGAGGTCATACTTACTTTTATAGTTATAACAGTAAGATTGTTATAAATATTTCAGAAACGTGCTGGTTAATTAAACAGTATTGAAGTTATATATTTTCTGAACATGGAGATACAGATATCTGAGGAATACAAAATACTGGAAGAATGACTATCCTAAAATATTCTTTATATACATATACAGTTTTCCTGACAAATTATCAACAATTCTTGGGTATTTATTTTTTCTAGGCTATAAACATTTGCTAAGATTCTTTTCCTTGTAGACACTTTTAAATAACAATCATCAAGAAGTTGCTCTACAGCTCTTGTGTAATCAAGATTCCCCTAGAGACAGGAATTCTTATGTCAGCACTGGCATATGGTTATAACATTCCATGAGTTAAAAGAATCTCTTAGGTTCATGTATATAATTCCTGAAAGGTAATGTAGATAAAAATATGAAGTTCAGAAAAAGTAGAAAATGCTAACCATTTTGTTCAAGATATAAATTCACTGACTTGAATTTATTTTGAAACAATTAATTGAAATCCGTTTCACTACAACTGTTATGCAATCTGTAATTGCTGTTTACAGCTTTGATTGTTTTGGGATTGTTATTGTAGATGAAGCTTTAGTGGCTCCCGCCCCCCCACACACACAAAAAAAAATTGAGAAGGTGTGGAGTTTGCAGAGGCCATAGGCCTTGAGAAATTGTTCTTTCCCCAAACATTTCTGCTAACAGCTCCATAGATCAGTGTTGTATGAGCAGTGGTATTGTTTATTATTATTATTATTATTATTATTATTATTATTATTATTATTATTATTATTATTATTATTATTATTATTATTATTATTATTATTATTATTATTATTATTATTATTTATTATCATTATTGTTGTTTAATGTACCATTCACCTAATCTTCATTTAGATGTGTAATAAATGGTAATAGGATATCTGAGCGTAAACTTCATAATTAACTGAGGTGTTGAATAAAATTGGTCCAATAATTTCTGAGCAAAAAATTGCACACCACAATCCAGTTGTCTAAATGTAAAAGGATTTCTTGTTGCCATTAGGGTTTCAGAACCCCATATCCATAAATTTTGTGAATCTACACATCCTTTTATAAGTGAAACCAAGCACATTGGTGAAAAATGTCCTATCTAATGTGTCAATTCAGTGGCACACAATCAACCTCTGAAACCATTTACAGTACTGCACTCTTTTCCCTTAATCTATATGTTTTTTAATTGGTAGATAGATATCAACTGATAGATATAGATACCACCCGAGTTCTTTGTTTTACTGTTTTGTATCCAGAACCATTAAGAACAACACTTTGTTGGTTCAATTTGTTCCTTTCCATGAATTTTAAGCATTCGATTCTATGTATCTGCCAGTTTTTCTTTAGAATGCTCAATGTACCATTCCTTGCAGCATTGTGCACAGAACCTGTCTCATAGAAATTTTAATTAAATCAATGCACTGTATGATAATTCTAAGTTAGGAAACCCATCAACTAATTTTGTTTCATTTTTACTGTGTAATTTTCTTATTCATTA
Source organism: Mantis religiosa (assembly GCA_030765055.1). Lineage (NCBI taxonomy): Eukaryota > Metazoa > Arthropoda > Insecta > Mantodea > Mantidae > Mantis > Mantis religiosa. The sequence goes on along the minus strand of CM060947.1, from coordinate 95,406,424 downwards.
AACAAATTCCACATGAAAAATATTTCTTTGTGGAGTAAAACAAGCATAGGCTTAAAACAATCCTTGGAAACAATAGGCAAGTTTTGTAATGAATGGGGTCTAAAGATAAATAAAACTAAATCTAAGATCATGGTAGTAAAAAAAAAAAGTTCCAAACTAAAAAGAAAAGAAAAATGGTGGTGGAAAGGTTCAGAAATTGAGTTGATTAAGAACATTGATTACCTAGGAGTACGATTATCTAGTAATGGTGAATGGAGTGACCAGAAAAGGAAAGCACTGGCAGAAGGAAAAATGGCTATGAGTTTTGTTATATCATGTATTAACAAAATACCAAATATGCAAGTAAAATGATTAGAAAAGGTGTTTGGTTCAATTGTAGAAAGTAGAATGCTATATGGAATAGAAATATGGGGGTCAGAATAGAAAGCGATAAATGTTATAAATGTTATAAATGGACTATTTTGTAGACTTGTTTTAGGCTTATCTAGATCTTCACCGAATGAGGCAGCTTTAATGGAATTAGGAAGATTAGATTACAAAAGCAAGGTGATGGAAAGAATACTGAAATATTGGCTCAGAATATGGAATTTAGATAAAGGAATACTGTTAAAAAGTGTTTGGTAGCACAAATAAGAATGAAGGGGAGAGAGACTTGGATATATAAAATTCAAAAGATTTTACAGCATGTAGGTATGTGTTCATTATGGCTAGATAGTGAATGAATAGAAAAGGGATTCTGGAAAGAAGTAAAAACCAGAATTGAAGATATTGAAAAATAAGAATTATGGGCTAATCTTAATAATAAAAGATCTCTGAAATTATATAAAACATTGAAAAATGATTGGGGCAGAGAAAAATATATTGACTTCTATGATAAAGCAGGAAGAGAAGGGATGGCATTATTTAGAACAGGAGTAATATACTTAGGGGTAAGATATATTAAGGGAAGATGTCCAAAGTGTGAAAAAGAAGATAGTACTTGGCATTATGTCTTTGATTGTCAAAAAAAATATATATATTGCAGAGACAAATTTCTTTTGCATAAGTGGAAACACATACCAAATGAAATAAGAGGCAAAAGAATCTGGAATCTAAGATCAGAAGAAAACATAATAAAACTGGGAAAATTTATTGGCAAGGAAAGACTTTGGAAAACAGGGAAGACTAGCGAGAACAATTATGAAAAATAGTATACGGTATAAAGAGAAACAAATGTGTAGATCTCAAGTTTCAAAATGCTCCATTATATACACAACCTGGGTTAACTATAATGGCGCATGGGGAAACTGCAACTTCAAAACGAGGAGTATTTAAGATATTGTATTCATTATATACTACATATGTTATATATGTATGAAGTTGTATATGCTAGATATTTAATAAGAATAGGAAATAAACTAACTTGTGTAGTAAATTGCTGTCACCTTATAAGCACATCACTGCCATCAATACTCACATCACAATATCAACTCATCTACTGGCAGCCAACAATTACTTGTTCTTCAGTAACAGTCAGTCAATTGGGTGATCCAGTGGACTGTTTACAGCAGCCCCTCAAAATAATCAATTTGGTTTTTTATTCATTAATCATTTGGCTTATTTATTTATCTCCCAATACCCATTTATTTTGATAGATAGAGTCAACATGAAAAATTCAATGCCATGGCCGGGATTTCAACCATGGATCTCCTAGTTTACGTCCAATCGCTGTAACCCATTGAGCTACCATCGCCAACATGCCATCCTGACATTAAATTCTCCATTTGACTTGTATATTTCCCCGGTATACCACTAGGGGCTCTCGCATTTGAGATACACCATTTGTGGCAACTTACTATTGTAAGTACTTGAGTCCCAGGCTTCATCATTTAACTCTTCTTATTTTAGTTAATTGATGGAAATTAATCATTTCTTCACACTAGCTGTATATAGGCTAAGGTTTTTAATATATAGAGTCAACATGAAAAATTCAATGCCATGGCTGGGATTTGAACCACGGATGTCCTGGTTTCCGTCCAGTCGCTACCCATGGTAGCTCAATGCCATGGCCAGGATTTGAACCACAGATCTCCTGGTTTCCATCCAGTCGCTCTAACCCAACCATGGCCAACATGGTGTTGACATTAAATTCTCCATTTGATATGTATATTTCCCCGGTAAACCACTAGGGACTCTCACATTCGAGATACACTGTTTGTGGTGACTTACTATCATAAGTACTTGAGTCCCAGGCTTCATCATTTAACTCTTATTATTTTAGTTAATTGATGGAAATTAATTATTTCTTCATACTAGCCGTATATAGGCTAAGGTTTTTTATAGATAGAGTCAACAGTTGAGTCCAGTGGGTCTACTCCCATCAGTCCTGGACCCGTAGGACCAAGAACCGGGCCTCTTAAAACCAGGGAGTTATCCGAGCTGTCCCAAAGGGCGCTCGGCGTCCTCTGTGGGGCTTTCCATAGGGCAAGATCTGGGTTACAAACAAGGCCCCCCTCCCATCTGGTCCAAGGACACAAGACGGGATGGAAGTGGACATGCCACTTACGCGCACCAACACCAAAGGTGAAGGCTACTGATATGACCTCAGTGGGGCCGCCTGGCGATCTAGCACACCTTCTACTAGCTTTGCAGGCTAGTACCCGGGAGAATTAATGGCATCCCTCAACCCCGTCCAAAGACATACCCGATTCCCTCGGGTATTGGGAACACACTGCCCCCTCGAGACCAACCCAATCCGAACAACTCCCGAAGGAGGGGCTCAGATGTTCGGCCAGAGGTTCCTCTAGTAACATCAGAGGTACCACAAGTGCCTAGGGTCCGCAGCGCCCGCACCACTGCAGCCGAAGGGGACGGATCCCCTCCCCTACGGGAAAGGATAGAGTCAACATGAAAAACTCAATGCCATGGCCGGAATTTGAACCACGGATCTCCTGGTTTACGTCCAATCGCTCTAACCCATTGAGCTACCATGGCCAACGTGCCGTCCTGACATTAAATTCTCCATTTGACTCATATATTTCCCCGGTAAACCACTAGGGGCTCTCGCATTCGAGATACACCTTTTGTGGCAACTTACTATCGTAAGTACTTGAGTCCCAGGCTTCATCATTTAACTCTTATTATTTTAGTTAACTGATGGACATTATCATTTCTTCACACTAGCTGTATATAGGCTAAGGTTTTTGATAGACAGAGTCAACATGAAAATTTCAATGCCATGGCCGGGATTTGAACCACGGATCTCCTGGTTTCCGTCCAGTCGCTCTAACCCATGGTAGCTCAATGGAACCATTTGTTTCATCATAGTATATCTTTTAAACCTTATTCATTGCATAACTTGCTTTTAACGAAGGACCTGTATTTGTTTTTGCATCGTAACTATATTATTCCTCGTTTTTTACCAGTAAAGTCCGTCAAGAATATATAATTATTCTTAATTACAAAATTAAATCTTGCCTGGATTGCATTTATTATTTAAATTCTCTTTGTCTCCAATAACATTTGTATAGCACTTTATGTAAATCAATTAGTGAATTTATTTTTGCAATCTTTTCCAGCTCTTGCTTAAAGTCTTTAAAGATGACATCTCTTTACATGATTAAAATTATTTTGCTTATTTTAGTTCTTTTATATATCAGGCCTACTATTTTATTGTTTAACCAATATTACCTTCAGGGATTCTACCTTCCCATATTAATGTGATTTCATATACAATTGCTTCTTTCAACACACTGTCACTTAAATTTTTATTTTTTGAGAGTTTTTTTTTTTTTATTTATTTATTTATTTATTTTCAACCTTGTCTTGTCTCTGCTGATGGAATAAAGAACTTCTTTATCAAATTATTGATTGGTAGGATTTCAAAGTTCATTACTCGGTCCTTATTTTTCCATATTAAGATGTTCTCCCACATTGTCAGTTTCTTTTGGTTTATTTACATCATCTTCTCTATTGTTTTTTCCCCCTTTTTTTTTCCCCCTCCAAATTCTGCTACATCTCTTGTTGTGCTACTTTGCTTTGATGTCTTTTGTATTAGAGTGTTCTGTTCTCTTTCATAAATCTTATAATTAGTTTCTACCTTTTCTCTATTTTCTCTCCTAAATCTTTTATGAATTTATACAAATCTTCTAATGGTAAATACATAACATATGAAGCTATTAACAGTGAAGCAAACAAATATATACAAATATAATAATTTGTAACATAAAAACTTCACTTATAAGAAATGAGAATGTTTTCTTATAAATTGATTAGGATCACGATTTTGTGAACATTTTATTCAAATCCTCAGCTAGAGCCTTCAACAATCTCGTTGTCAATGTTACAGTCGCTAGATGTCACTATGTTTTTGTAAGTACTACCAAAATCTGAAAATGAAACATTTAAAAACACAATCAACTGTCAGTATTTCAAAATTCATTACGTGATTTTATTTTTTAAAATAAATATCTTTTTTCAAACCATTAAATCTGTCGGACCATGTAATTGTTTTAATAATTTAACTTCTGGATTTATTTCATGTTTAAATGACCAAAAATGATCTGCTATGGCCAATTTATCAGTTTGTTTATACTTAATGTTACAAAAATGCTCTTTCATTCTTGTTTCCAAATTACGTTTTGTCTTTCCAATATAAACCTTATCATAATCGAAACAATAAATTGATAAATACCAGATTTTTTTATTATTATGAATTTTATCTTTTTTAGAGTAATGCTGTAAAGTTTAATACTAAATTTATTTTGAGGAACTAAAGTTACACCGAACTCTTTAAAAAAAAATTTTAAAATGTTTATTACTCCAAGAATGGTAAGTAAATTTTTAAAATTATAATCGTCTTTTATTTTTTTAAGGGTAGAAATATAAACAGTTTTTTGATATTTACATTTTTCATTTCTTTTATTTTTTGATAAAGGCTTTATTAAAAGCATTAATTAAAGCAGTATTAATAATATGTTTATATTCTTTATTAAATTCTTTTTTATTCATTGGTATATTTATTAAACTATAAATCATACTATTGAAAACAGCTTATTTATGTGAAAAAGGATTAAAACTTTTTATTTTTTGTGTAATTATCGATATGAGTAGACTTCCTATAAATACCAAAGTTTAATTTATTATTTATTATTACCTTTAGATCTAGAAAAGGAAGAAATCAATTAATTTCAGTCTCTAATGTGAATTCTATAGCTTTATCTTGCAAATTTAGTAATTTTAAAGCATCATTTATGTCGAGATTTAACTGTATTGGAACACCACAGTGAAGCGAAATAATTGTTAATTTTTAGATGAGTTGTATTTATTACACATCTGCTTCACTTTCGTACCTATTTTGAGGACATGTTTCGCAAATCATCGTTTGCATCTTCTGCACATCATATTGAACATTTAAGTTCATCACTAAATCAACAGATGGCAGCAGCAACTCCAGAATTACCCACACCACTGGATCAAGCTTTAGTCGCATAAGAGCAGAAGATGCAAACGATGATTTGCGAAACATGTCCTCAAAATAAGTACGAAAGTGAAGCAGATGTGTAATAAATACGACTCATCTAAAAATTAATCATCATTTATGTGTTTATCAGGAACAATAGCAAAAATGTGAACATATCTACACCAAAATTCAAAAATTAAAGGGAATGCTTTAGTGACTTATATTGGGAAGACAAAACGTAATTTGGAAACAAGAACGAACACTGCATAATGAATTTTGAAATACCGGCAGTCGATTCTGTTTTTAAATTTGTTTCATTTTCAGATTTTGGTAGTACTGACAAAAACAGTGTCATCTAGTGACACTAATGTTGACAAAAAGTTTGTTGAAGGCTCTAGCTGAGGATTTTAATAAAATGTTCACAAAATCGCAATCCTAATCAATTTATAAGAAACCGTTCACATTTCTTATAAGTGAAGTTTTTATGTTACAAATTATTATATTTGTATATACTTCTAATGGTAATTTTCTTTTTGCTATCACCTGTTTGCATTCTCTCCTCTGCTACTTCTCCCTGATTTACTGAGTTCTGTAGTTTTAGCTGTTGCATTTCGAGTCTCTATTTTCTCAATTATTTTACATTTTCTTACAGTATTGTTATTTCTAAGGAGCATATGTTTTAAGTTCTTATTTTTGGTGGCTTCTGCCTTTGTCATTTCTTTCTCTTTTGAAAATTTGTTGTGGTTCTATGGTAATGCCATTTGCTTCTGAGTACATCACTGGATGTTGCTTAGATGCCATCTTCTTTCGTCTTGATGTTGAATGTTAGTTTTTCAAAAGGGTTAACTTAATGAGTTTGTATTTTCAACTTCACTTATTTGTACCCTACATTTGGAAGCAATTGCAGTGATTCTTGAAGGGTTGTATTAGTGTTGTGGGTTCAGGTCTCAGTGATGTAACTTCCATATGGTGTGCTGTAGATTCCCAGTTAGATTAATTTTCTTGGAGCATTGAGATGTCTATATTCTGTTAAGGTGTAATACAGGGAAGATGATCATGGAATAAATTATTTTATTTCAAACTTTGTTTTATTTAAAATTCCATATTTATTTGTACAACTATATCAGTAAGATTGTTATAAGTATTTCATTAACATGCTAGGTGATTAAACAATATTGAAGTTATATTACATTGAATAGAGAAGAGAGAATGAGAACAGAAGTTTAGGATGGTCCAGAAGTTTCTCATCCTTACTCCATTTTTTGCAATCAGAATTATTTATTAATAATTTGAAATAAGTACAGTTTCATTTATCATGGCAGTAAGCAGAACAGTTCTCATTTGCAATATTGTTGCATTAATTAGCAGGATGAAGAAGTGTTTAAAATAAAAAAGTTTATCTTTCTCTCTTTGGGCTTTTTTTAATTATTAAAACGCATGTCATAGTTTAAAGTATGTTAGTTTCTTAATCTTTGGAATTTAATCTATTATACTGAATATGCATAACAAGAATTGTATTAATTTAAAATTATTTGATATGGGGTTAGCTTAAACCAAAAGTTTAGTGAGAAACAGGGTGAGAAACTTGCAATCCATATATAGATTATAACAGTGCATTGAGTAACTTTTACGGAGCAATATTTAGTATCACTAAGGATTATTTATCTATTGTTGCAGATCTCATCCTCACAATGAAGCATTTAAGGTCTAAAATTCAATGTCTTTATCAGTCCATCATATCAGTAAGATGGATAAGTTGAAAATTGACCAAGACACAGTTCAGAAAATGGGCAAGAAAGACAGTGGCAATGTGACAGATGCTCAAAGACATGGTAAACCAATAAAAATTACTCCTAAAGCTAAGGAGTTGGACATATTTTGTGTATGAATCATGTGGCAGAAATAAGAAGTGTAATGAACAAACTAAACTTTTCTGATGAGTTTCAAAACCAAAATAAGAAAGTGGGTGTCAAAACTGTCAGACAGTATGTTAAATCTACAGTTTAGGGAAGGGCTACTTATAAAAAAAACAACAGTAAAGCCCATTCTTACAGAAAAGAATGTTGGAGACTGAGTAAAGTTTTTCAAAAGATTAATTGATGCTAGATTTGCAGAAGACACTCCACACTGTGCATAAAATGTGCACAATCTTATTCTGAGACCAAAGTGTGCCAGAGCAAATATACATGAGGACCAAGTCCTCAATAGATTTTACCTATTGTTACTCCTAAATTCTCTGAAAATAATGGTTACTGGAGGCTCATTTCATTGTGGTAAAACAAAATTGCATATCATCCCACAAAACCTGACTGTGGATAGAGTGCACTACCAAACAGTTTTACCTCTGTACCAGAAGATAATGGATGATCCTAGACAATTACATTATTTGCTTGGAATTCTAATGCAAGATGGTACTAGCACATACTGCTAAATAAACAATGTATGTCATCCAGAAAAACTTTGTAATCTCAGGACTGATTTGTCAGGAAACTCTCCTAACTCAAATGCCATTGAGAATTCATGGACTAGACTTCATGATAGCACAATTAGACAAACTGGACCACGGAACAGTTGATTGAAGGTAGAATGGACATCTATTAACCCTCTGTTGGTCGTGTGGGGCCTGAGAGGCCTCTAGCTTTATTTCAATGTTGTAGTTTATGAATGAATGCACTTATGTAATTTTCTGACTAGTACGTCTAACATTTCACCTTACTTGAATGTTTGCTGCAGCCATAACTTTATCTGTAGCTGTAAGAATGATGAATCAGCAGTTAGATTTCATGCATTTCTAGTGGACCCCTAGCGCCTACTCTTGTTACATGTCGATGACATGCTTTCTTCATTAGTAAGTTGTGGGATATTGGTTTGCCAGTGGAAGGAGCTATTAGTACTTTGTCATGAATACCAAATGATATTCATTGGATTGGACAAATTGGCTGCTGTTAGAGAAATGTTTATAGTATTTGTCAATAACTGTTAGAAGTATTATGCTCTTGGACAAAATGTCACTGCCGATGAAATGTTGCCCACATTTCGTGGTCGATGGGGTTTTAGACAATATATATTATCTAAGCCAAACTAATATGGCATAAAAACATTCTGTTTAGTGATGCAAAACTGTTTTTCATCACAAACATGGAAATTTATTTTGGAGAGCTGCCGGACGGTCCACATTTACAAAATAATTCCAAAGAAGCTGTAGTGCTAAGACTAACTGAAAACCAGTCTGTGGCACTGGCAGAAATGTTACAGCAGATGATTGGTTCACTAGTGTGTCATTGGTACACAAAAGAAAACTTGGTTTCGTCGGTACAGTGCACAAGAACAAGGAGTTGACCAGTAATTTTATTCCTCCAAAAGGTTGCAAACAATATGAAAGTACATTTGACTTCACAAATACCGAAGCACTTGTTTCATGTGTTCAAAAAAAGGGTTAAGCAGCAGTATTGATCTCAGGTCTACATGTTTCATCGAACCAACTATCAGAAGGTGCTGAGAAAAAGCCTGAAATAATCTTGCATTATGATACTAAATTTGGAGTTGATGTAATAGATAAATTATGTGCTATGAAAAATGTAGCCAGAACTACTAAAAGGTGGCCAATGGTATTCCTTTACTAAATGATGAATATTGCAGCAGTTATCAATTATCTTTCTTGGAAATCAAAACAAATATTCTACAAGACACAACTATTTGAGAGTGCTGTCGCAACAGCTACAAAGAAGAGCAACAGCATTAATCATACCCATTTATTTGAAAGAGCTTCTAAAGGAATATAAGCCTGAACAACCCACAGAAGATGAGTTGCCAAATGCACCAAAATCATTGAAAAGTAAACGATGTAAACTGTACAGTAAAGACAAAAACAATAGCAAAACTAAATATGCATGTGGGAAATGCAATGCTCCCCTCTGTTAGAGAAAGCATGCCAGAATTATTTGCCATAACTGCAGATAAAGTATAGAAGAAATAGTTGAGTTGACGACTCTGAGTAACTGAACATTTCTGATGACAAGATGTATTTTAAAAGAATATGCTATGTTCTTTACATATATTGTAATTCAAATTATAATTTACACACTATTTATATTTTACTATAGCTGAAGTATTTAGTATGATCAATAAAGTCATTTATAATTATCCTAACTAAAGCAAAAAATAGGGGAAAAAAGAAAAAATTAGAACAAAAACAAATACAGGCATGTAACCACATAAATATAGTGCGGGCCTCCCAGACCCTGTGCGACCAGCAGTGTTCTGCCAAGGTGCGCACCTAATGGAGGGTTAACCAAAAATCAACCATGGCTTAAATAAAGAATTTCCGAAAATGAATTTTGGAGTGTCACAGCAACAATGTCATCACACCAAATACTAAAACTCATAGATCAAAAGTTGTATCTTTAAGGCGCTATAACAGTAAAATTGAATTTCTTATGTTTGGCAATTATCTCAAAGTACTGATGGGGGTGAGAAACTTTTGGACCATTCTGTATAATTGTATTTTGGATAAAGAATTTTATTCTAAAGCTTACTTTATTTGAATGTTTTACTGCACAGTAATATAGAGCAATGAGGCAGAAGGGAGAAAGAAAAAAATATTCTTGTAGGAATAAATAAAATATCTTCAGTCTCTTTCTTAAAAGTTTGGGAAATGTATGCTTAGTTGTATAGTTGCATAAAAGCATTGTATTGTCTACCCACCATAAGAAGGCAAGCAGGACCTTAAGAGGGAGAGGGGCGAAGGGCTTGAACTGTTCATCTGCTCTGGTAGTGGATCTGTTTACTATGAAATCAACGTATGAGAGAGCATATGAGTCACCCATTTTGCCTGGTCTAATGCTCATTTCAGTAACTACAGTGATAGGTATTATGCATGGGTGAGTTATGTGACAACACTGTATTTTAAATGAACCTAGCATCCTTATATCCAGAAAGCGAGCATAAACATCATACAGACAGCAGAAATGATTATGTTACACGTTCCTCTGCCTTGCCTTCTTGTGTTGGATGCACAGTGTGTACAGTAAGTTGAAAGTTATATATGTTGGAACTATTTATAATTGTGTATATACATAGATTAGAAAGTAACAAAAATTATTTTAATTGATGTAGATAAACTTTACAGGACTCTGAAAAATATGTTGAAAGGTTACTGGATCTGTTCAACCAGTTTAGTCTTTTAGTAAAAGAAGCATTTAATGACGACCCAAGGTTTCTTACTGCAAGAGACAAGGCATACAAGCAAGTAGTAAATGATATAACAGTGTTTCGCTTGGAATTAAGTACCACCAAGGTAAATATTTTCTTTTTTCTAATTCCTAAAATGCTTTGACATCATATAACATTTAAATTGTGTGATAATATTAAGGAACTTTATTGTTATAACAGGGTGCAGGCATTAAGGCTCAGCCAGAATCCAAATGCCCAGAACTTCTTGCCAATTATTGTGACATGTTGCTTAGAAAGACACCACTTAGTAGAAAACTTACAATTGATGAAATAGAAAGGAAGTTAAAGGATGTTGTAAGTAAATCAGTTTTCCCAATTAATGTTATGCAACCTAATTCATGATTGGTAAAGGATATCTGTGTATCACAGCTGTAACTGTTATTTTTGCTATCTTTAGTTGTAGTTTTGCACAATAGCAAGAGCTGCTATAGCATGTACAGTCAGTGTAAAAAGTGTTCGTACACATAAGAAATTACACTAAAATTCTTGGAGAAACAGGAAGGGGCATTGGCAAATTTATAAATAAATTAATAATTTCCAGTAAAGCATTTATGTTGTATTTGGTAATATTTTAGATAACAAAACATATAAATAAATTAATTACTTCTTCTTAAAATAAAAAATATGCTATTATTTCACACAAAAAGTGATCGTACTGAAGCTGATATTGCATACATGGACATATTAGGTAAACATGGCCATCTGTAATTCAACTTAAGTTAATAACCAAGCAGGCCATATAGATGATGCAACAAATGCTTAGGTTTATTGAAATCCCAAATTGTGACGTAGGACCAATCAGAATTAAGTATTGCGGTAACTTAGCAACCAAAACAGAAAAAACAACCAATGATTTTATTCTTAAATTTTTTCTTCTGGCTTTAACTCTTGAAGAGGGTAGACGTGTTTTCGGTAAAAGACTTCTTGTAACTACGAGAAGTTATTGGAGTTCATTTATGAATGTTTAGTAAACGTTTAAAATATAATAAAACTATAAATAGAAGTATTTATAAACATTGGAGCTTCATCAATCAAAAACACTTTTTAAACCAATTCTCGAACTGTAAAAACACTTAAGCTCCACTAACTTTTTAAATTAGGACATGTTTCAAGGACACCGCGTCCCCATCCTCAGCTGATGTTCTACTGGTTCTTCAGGTGACCGCCTCCCTCTCCTGGCGCTGTTCAATGAGTTGAATGACGTCATCTACTATTGGAATTTCGAAGTTCATTGCTCTCTTTTTGTTCTTCAAAATGTGTATATTTTCCCAAACTATTAATTCCCAATACTTTTTTGCCGGTACCAAAAGTTTTATGTCTTTGGAAATGTTGTGATTTTTTGACCAGAAGTGATGGGCTATGGCCGATTTATCTGTCTGTTTGTATTTAATACATCGCATGTGTTCTTTCATCCTTGTTTCTAGGTTTCTCTTTGTTTTTCCGATATAAATTTCGTGGCAATCCTTACATCTTACACTATAAATTCCAGATAGTTTGTTGGTTGGACTTGTGTTTTTTAGCGGGTGATTCAGCATGTTTCTCATGTTATATTTGTTGTGTGGTACTAGTTGTATCTGAAATTGAACGGAAAATGTTTTTGAATTTATTAAATGCCTTAGGGTGATACGTAAATTTGCAATATACTTTCTTTGGGTCGTCAGCTTTTAAAGTGCTAACGTCCTTGATGGTTTTCCGTCTTTTATGCTTGTTTATCATTTTTTTAATAAATTTTGGATCAAAGCCATTCACAATTGCAACAGAATTAATGTGATCTACTTCTTTGGTATATTCTTCTATAGTCAATGGGATGTTCACTAGCCTATGGATTAAACTGTGAAATACTGCATATTGGTGTTCTTTTGGGTTGGAGTTGTTGTTTTTAATGTAGTTATCCACATGTGTTGATTTTCTATATATGCCAAACTCTAATTTGTCTCCTTTTTTTATAATTTTTAAATCCAAAAACGGTAACCATCCATCTTGTTCTGTTTCAATGGTGAACTTTATGGATTGGTCTTGCAGGTTCAATAATTTTAGCGCATCCTGTGCTAACTTCTTTGGTATTATGGCAGATATGTCATCCACATAACGAAACCACACTTTAAAAATATGTGAAAATGCTGCTGTCACCCGTGTTTCCAAATAACTCATATACAAATCAGCTAATAACGGTGAAATGGGGTTGCCCATGGCTAAACCTGAAGTTTGTTTGTAATATTTTTGGTTGAACATGAAGCTGTTTTGGTTGATGCATAAATTAAAGAGTTTGTTGTATTCTTCAATTTGGGTTTCAGTAAAACCTTGATCTGAGAGCCATAGCTTAATCAAATTTGGTAGCTTTTCTGTAGGTTCGCTCGTAAATAATGAGTTAACATCAAAGGAGACTAAAATTTCATTAGTGTTTATATTTACTTTATTTAATTTGTCAACCAATTCTAAGCTGTTTTTTATTCCGAGAGAAGCATATCTTTGTATGAAATCCATTTCGCAGACTAACCACTTTGCTAAATGATATGTAGGTGCATCTATATTGCTGATAATCGGTCTAACACTGTTATCTTTTTTGTGAAGTTTTGGTAGACAATACAGTTTTGGTAAAACTGGGTTGCTGGGGACTAATTTTGCTTTTGCGTTTTCCGGTATTATTGTACTTTCTTTTATTGTCTTATTTGCTGAAACAACCAAAGCTCGCAGAGGATTCTTTTTTATTTCTTGATATTCTTGATGTTCTAAAAGTTTATTAACTCTGCATGTGTAATCATCTTTATCCATGATAACAGTTTTATTACCTTTATCTGCTTTCAAATGTAGCACTGGTTTTGCATTCAATTGGTGTATTAATTGTTTTTGATTTGGATCGGCTTTTTTATACTTTGGAGATGATAATTGTTGGAGTATTAGCGGATTTGCATATGAGTTATTTGGAAACACGGGTGACAGCAGCATTTCCACATATTTTTAAAGTGTGGTTTCATTATGTGGATGACATATTTGCCATAATACCAAAGAAGTTAGCACAGGATGCGCTAAAATTATTGAACCTGCAAGACCAATCCATAAAGTTCACCATTGAAACAGAACAAGATGGATGGTTACCGTTTTTGGATTTAAAAATTATAAAAAAAGGAGACAAATTAGAGTTTGGCATATATAGAAAATCAACACATGTGGATAACTACATTAAAAACAACAACTCCAACCCAAAAGAACACCAATATGCAGTATTTCACAGTTTAATCCATAGGCTAGTGAACATCCAATTGACTATAGAAGAATATACCAAAGAAGTAGATCACATTAATTCTGTTGCAATTGTGAATGGCTTTGATCCAAAATTTATTAAAAAAATGATAAACAAGCATAAAAGACGGAAAACCATCAAGGACGTTAGCACTTTAAAAGCTGACGACCCAAAGAAAGTATATTGCAAATTTACGTATCACCCTAAGGCATTTAATAAATTCAAAAACATTTTCCGTCAATTTCAGATACAACTAGTACCACACAACAAATATAACATGAGAAACATGCTGAATCACCCGCTAAAAAACACAAGTCCAACCAACAAACTATCCGGAATTTATAGCATAAGATGTGAGGATTGCCACGAAATTTATATCGGAAAAACAAAGAGAAACCTAGAAACAAGGATGAAAGAACACAGGCGATGTATTAAATACAAACAGACAGATAAATCGGCCATAGCCCATCACTTCTGGTCAAAAAATCACAACATTTCCAAAGACATAAAACTTTTGGTACTGGCAAAAAAGTATTGGGAATTAACAGTTTGGGAGAATATACACATTTTGAAGAACAAAAAGAGAGCAATGAACTTCGAAATTCCAATAGTAGATGACGTCATTCAACTCATTGAACAGCGCCAGGAGAGGGAGGTGGTCACCTGAAGAACCAGTAGAACATCAGCTGAGGATGGGGACGCGGTGTCCTTGAAACATGTCCTAATTTAAAAAGTAAGTGGAGCTTAAGTGTTTTTAAGTTCGAGAATTGGTTTAAAAAGTGTTTTCGTTTAAAATATACATCGAAGACATGACGCTACGATAAATTATTTAAGTAAAAAACAATTGCATCATTTATAAATAAAAGGAGAAAATTAAAATATAGCAAAGGGCTATATACATCAGTGGAAAAAGTCGCATGTAAAGAAGAAAATGATGTCGAGAAATATAATTCCAAGTAAAGTGAAACTGTATTAATTATTTTATTCCATAATTGTCTAAAAGTGAAATCCCTTTTGTATCGATACCACACCTGAGAAGTTTCACATCTCATCGCTCGCCGCAGCTGCCGGAGAGAGGATTTATAGAAATCTTCAAGAACTTCATCTTCCCGGCTTTTAGACGAAAGGTTCATCGCTTCTACATCAAGGTAAGGTTTGGCTTCTACAAGCATCGCCACACCGAGGGAGTGCAAAACTTTTGCGCGTGTGGGGCGTAGAGCTCACAACAGGGCGAATCCTTCTTCAGATATGTCACCGCATCGTGTGATATAAATCCAAACCACAAGAAGGGGAACCGCTCCAGTACACTTACGATTTCAATAACGTTTTTATAATGTATACCAACATTCAATATTTGGTGGGCTTTCCTTTTGCTTTTATAACTGCCTCCAGTCTCCGCGACATTGATTCCACTAGCGCTTTTGATTTCTTTGGTTCAGTTAGGTCCCATTCTATTTAAAGTGCCCCTTTTTAATCCTTAATTGAAAATTGAGTGATTTCTGCTTTTCCTGTCCAAAATAGACCACAGATGTTCTATAGGGTTGATATCTGGTGACTGGGGAGGTGTATTTGGTGGGCTTTCCTTTTGCTTTTATAACTGCCTCCAGTCTCCGCGACATTGATTCCACTAGCGCTTTTGATTTCTTTGGTTCAGTTAGGTCCCATTCTATTTAAAGTGCCCGTTTTAATCCTTAATTGAAAATTGAGTGATTTCTGCTTTTCCTGTCCAAAATAGACCACAGATGTTCTATAGGGTTGATATCTGGTGACTGGGGAGGTGTATGAAGTTGTTTTGGCATGTTATAAAGCAGCCACAAGCGAGTATTTCTATCTGTATGTTTGGGGGTCATTGTCCTGCTGAAACATAAAATTGTTCTCAAGACCTAGTTTCTGGGCACTAGCATGGAGATTTTCCTTTAAAATGTCCATATAGACTTTATGGTCCATAGTTCCATCAAAATGCAATCGACCCACACCTGAAAAGCTCATACACCCTCAGACCATCACGGAGCCAACCTCCGTGTTTTATTGTAGGCACTAGATTTTTGGGATGCAGCTCTGTATTTTTCTTGTGCCATACCGTACGCCTTTCATCGGACCCAAAAAAATTCAAGTTACTCTCATCGGATAATATCACTATTCCAGAAGTCGGTTCCTTTATTTCGGTGCTGTTTTGCGAAATTCATCATTTTTTTTACTCACCCAGAACTTTCTCCGGGTACTTGAATATGATATGCAGCTTCTCGATAAATATTGCAAACGGTGCTCGCCGAAACATTTATACCACTTCGTCCCAGATCTGCAACCTACTTCATAGCACTGATATTTGGATCCTTCATTATTTCATGCAGGATAACTCGTTTATCTTGCTCTGTTAACAACTTTGATCTTCCGGTTCTTGGCCTGTTTTGCACCGTTTTTATAACACAAAACCTATATATTATTGTCTGCATGGTGGGGCGAGGTCTGTCAAGATGAGATATTTCTCGTAGCGATTTGCATTGATTATGGAGTTTAATAATCAATTTTCTTTTTTCTTCGCTGGTTTCCTTGCACTTGCTCCCTATTTTCACGTTCCTGTGTGTTTGTTCTTTGTTGACTGACGTCTGACCCTGTTTTGTTTCTTATCACTGCTATCCACAGGTAAGCTGCCAGGTGAATGTTGGTTTGTTAAGGCTTTGAGCTTATGTTCTCGAAGCACTAATGCAGGTGTACGATCACTTTTTGTGCCTATTTTAGACATCTTTCTGTGCATTTTATTTAATTTTTACAATTGTGCACATCATTGTGTTTCTGTTTGTGTACTTGTGCAAATAAGGGTTTTGTATTGTCTTGTATGTTACATATTTCTTAAAACCTGTGCTTTTTGTTTGATGCACATTCTAATACAAAACAATATAGGTGTACAAACACTTTTTACACTGTCTGTATCTGTTTTATTTATGCAATATGTACTATGGTGTGCAAGCTTAATAAAGATCTGACTTTGCTTCAGTAGATTTGCATTATGCTACTTATAATATGCAAAATTCAAATTTTACTGTATGTTTTCATTTAACGGTAAGCAACATAGATGGATAGATAGAGTCAACATGAATTCTAATTTTTTCATGTTGACTATCTATCAGAGACCTTAGTCTGTATACGGCTAGTGTGAAGAAATGATCAATTTCCATCAATTAACTAAAACATAGATGGAATTTCCAACATTTGCTTATCCCAAAGATTACGAAGATTCCTTAAACATGCATAAAAAGAGAAAAGTGCATAATGCTTCAAGTTGGTTTAAAAATATTTGTGAATAAAGTTATGCAATTTCTAATATGTAATTTGGAGGTAATTACCAATAATGGTAATAGTTTGTGTTTGTGTATCAAAATCAAGTTTAGGTGCTTTTTCTTTATGGGAACTTAATATAGATA
Organism: Mantis religiosa; assembly: GCA_030765055.1. Classification (NCBI taxonomy): domain Eukaryota; kingdom Metazoa; phylum Arthropoda; class Insecta; order Mantodea; family Mantidae; genus Mantis; species Mantis religiosa. Next base: position 95,389,089 of record CM060947.1, on the reverse strand, counting down.
TTCTAACATGCAGAAGATAAACAAAAAATTGTGGCCCACTTTAGTACATGCATTTTTAAATTGTTGCACTGCAATATGCCCATCTTTAAGTACTAGTATTGCATTAGCATATAAGAGGCCCAGATAGTTTAATATATGCAGACATATAAGGGGCACTAGAGAGTGAAAGAAAATGCATCATCCCTAAATTAATTATTAATTAATAATAGTTACCATTTTACAGAAGAAGTAAAGATGCAAGAATTTTGACACTATACACTATTTACAGATTTTTTGGAATATATGATGCCACTTGGTACACATTTCCACATGAAAAGTTACTTATAAAGAATAATCATCATGTACATTATAATGTACATTACAAAGTACAAGGGTCTCACTGAAAGTCGTAAGCAAAGCATTGTTAATATTCAAATTCCAACAACGCAACAAAAACGCTTGCAGGATCATAATCTACAACTTTCCAGCATGTGTTGTATTGTGATTTAATTATTTTCTATCACATGACCATGGGTAGTATTTTAAAAATGGACCTCTGTTTTGTTTTGACATTGTCCTGTCATTGAATTCCTTGTTAAAACAGGAAAATTCTGCTGCTGAAATTCATCTCAGACTTCAGCATGCTTATGCAAATGTCTGCATGGCAGTCAGCAGTGTTAGGAGATGGGTAAAACATTTCAAAGCTGGGAAACACAGGTATCCTAGATGACCCTTGTAGTAGTTGCCCTCAAAGTGTCTTCACTTTGCAACAATAATAATGCAATACAAAATACAACAAGGAGGAATAATAAGGTCATTAGAGAAGATATTGTGTCGCTGTGGATGAAGTTGCTGCAAAACTTGCAATAGAACATATAGCAGATCAAGAAATAATTGAAAGCTTAGGTTATCAAAATGTTTGTACCTTTTAGATCTCATACTTATCAACCAAAGACCACAGACTTCAGAAAAGAACCATCCTCCAAAAACCTGATGGTGATTTTTTTTTTATCAAAGAAAAAAAAAACAAAGGCAGTAAAATCTGCTGGGAAAATTATGAGCAGTGTCTTCTGGTTCATTTTCTTGAACCTGCACAAACAAATGCTGTCCACTAAATCTAGAGATTGCATTACATAATAACCCTACAACAAAATAATGTATGTACTTATTGTTCTTGTCACTGTGAGGAAGTTCAGGACATTTGAGTAGGAAACTCTTCCACATCCTCCTTATAATTCTTTACCCTCTCCACTATCAACTTTTCGGTTTTGATAAGGAACAGATGTTAGGCCAACATTTCAAGACTACAAGACATGGATGATACTTGGAAAGCATTGCATCATAGGCAATTGAATTGGATTGGATTTATATCTCAAGGATGTTTTCAGACATGCAGAATGATGGAGAAAATGTGTGCAAAGAAGCAGAAATTGTGTTAAAAAAATGGCAGAAAAATCCAGAGATTAGCTAGCATACTTGGTTTGTCCAAAAAATAAAGATCAAGATTTTTAAAAATATTTGCTCACAACTTTCAATATGACTCTTGTAATCAGCTACAGCAAATTTAGAGACTATTTCGCTTGATGGCAGCTTCAAAAATGAAATTTTGAGTCTGGGAAAGCAACACAGTTCACTTAAGTTTGTAATCAAAACCTCTTTTGAGCACACTTGCACCCCCCACCTCTCTTGAAGGCCTATCATCAAGCCAAAAAATGCTCAATTCCAAGATACAGAAATGTCCTACTATCCTACCTAGAAAATATTGAAAATTACAAGTTAGTCAAATAATGACATCCAACAAAACTGGGAGAATTTTTCATGAAGCATTTAATGTCATGATGATAAGTGCCATGGTATCTCAATGGGTTAGAGCGACTGGATGGAAACCAGGAGATCCGTGGTTCAAATCCTGACCATGGCATTGATTTTTTTCATGTTGACTCTAACAAAAACCTTAAACTATATACGGCTAGTATGAAAAAATGACTAATTTCCATCAATTAACTAAAATAATAAGAGTTCAATGATGAAGCCTGGGAATCAAGTACTTACAATAGTAAGTCGCCACAAACGGTGTATCTCAAATGCGAGAGCCCCTAGTGGTTTACCGGGGAAATATACGAGTCAGATGGGGAATTTAATGTCATGATGGCAAGATGGTCATGGTAGCTCAATGGGTTAGAGCGACTGGACGGAAACCAAGAGATCCCTGCTTCAAATCCCGGCCATGGCATTGAATTTTTCATGTTGACTCTTATCAAAAACCTTAGCCTATATACAGCAAGTATGAAGAAATGATTAATTTCTATCAATTAACTAAAACTGAGTTATTTGCACATAGGGTGATTCAAAAAGTTGAACTCTGTTTTTAAGACTTTTTTTGATAATTGACATAACACATTTGCAGTTGATTGCACTCATGCAAAAATTTAAACTGAATCTATTTCATAATGTTTGATTAATGTCTTGCAAAACTGAACTTACTGCAGCTGTGATACTGCAACTTAGATCAAGTATTCCAAGTATTTATTTTTGCTAAGCCATGTACAATTGAGTATGACTGGTGTACAGCTCTGGCTCTGTACCAGTCATACTCATTTTTTACAGTAAATCTTAATTTTGTATCAATTAATAATATCAATGCAGGTTCATTAGTTCTGTTGACTTTCTATAGCCACTTTTGCCCAATCTTGTTCCATCTTTAACACACATTTCAGCTTTGTCTATATTTCTATCTAATTAAACCATTTCTTATTAATAAACTCTTTTCTCACAATTTCTGTCCCTTTACACTAAAAAAAATATATTCTAAGTTCTGATTTTCACCACATATGGGACAGTAATTTTGTGGAATATCCTTCCTTAAACCTTTTAGTCGCCATACTCCTGCTCTTACCTATGCAATACCTTCTCTCTCCTTTTCATTTGTCACGTCTGTGTACTTTTCCTTCCCCAAGCCCCCTTCATACGTATATAGAAAACTAAAGACCTCTTCTCAGCTATTTCACTAAATATTTTCTGCACTTCTATGTCTTCTAATATTTTTCTTGCAGATTTCCAGAAGTTTTTCACATTAACTTTTTCTTTTTCTCGCATCTGCCCTAACCCACTGCTCTCCAAGTTATTTCTAAGACAGTCTACCCATCCCTTGTTCTTTAAACTTTTCTCTTGATATATTAAACATTGTTTTAACAAATTCCTTTCTTTCAGATTTAATATTCTATACCAGAGTTTCAATGCACTTTCCATAATCTTCCCTTCACTGGCAACTCTACCCATCTCTATTTGTACTACCTGCCTAACAGTTTCATTTGGTAAACCAGGCTTTAATTTAGGTTACCATAGTGTCATGAATGTAAAATATACTTCTTTTTAGTGATTTTGCCAAGTACTGTATCTATGGCTGATAAAGCATAAAGCTTTATCCCCTCCTCTTTCAAATTTTATGGAGATTGTGTATATACAGTACATATTAAGGACATAGCAATAAAGAATTAGATTCATGTTTTTTAATCATCCTGCATTGCTAACTATAGATTGTGTTGACAATTATATATTTATAAGATCACTGATATTTTCCTTCTTTATGTTGCTTTTTGTATCAACAATAATTATAACTTTGAATATTGTTTGCAGCTTTTAGTGCTGAAGTATGTTCAGAATAAGGATGTTTTCATGAGATATCATAAAGCTCATCTCACAAGACGTCTTATTTTGGAAACATCAGCTGATACAGAAAAGGAGGAGAACATGGTGGAGTGGTTAGTAATACCCTATAATTAATTGCATTATTGATAAATAAATTAAAACCAGAAAAAAATGCACAAAATACAGAAATAACTTTGCTTTGAATTTATTGAGACAAATTAAGTATTAAATTGACTCATATGTTATTAAGAAAGTTGTAATTAAGCATTATCACCCCATATTTATTATAAATTACTATGGTTTACTAAGTTCTTTTTGTTTTAGGCTAAGAGAAGTAGGAATGCCAGCAGATTATGTCAATAAATTAGCAAGAATGTTCCAAGATATTAAAGTAAATAAAGATTTAAATGCACAATTCAAGAACCATTACAGAAGAATCAAAGGTAACTTAGCTGGTGAGTTGAGATGTAATGTAAGTATGACTTTTAAAACGGTTGTTTCCATATATAGTTGTTGCAACGTTGGTGATATAATTATGAATTAGTATGCAGGATTTTTTCCACAATCCGTTGCAGAGGTGAAGTTAGTCAACAAATCAATAAAACACAACTTTCACTTACAAAGTTTATTTACTGAATTGCAAGGACAGTACAGAATATGCATTTTTGCAATAAACGATAAAGGTAATTATGTAGAAAACGGAAGCTAGCTACAGTGAAGCAAAAAATATTACACAAATATAACTATTTGCAACAAAAACTTATATTAAGAAAATAATGTAAATTTTTCTTATTAATTGATGAAAAATTAATTATTCAAATTAATAAGAAAAATTTACATCATTTTGTTAAGATAAGTTTTTGTTGCAAATAGTTATATTTGTGTAGTACAATAAAGGTAGTTTACTTCAAACAATGACACATGTGATGGACATGTGCAGTTTTAATACCATCTGCAAGACATGTATGGGCATGATGACAAAGTTAGCAGCAAATGGCTCTGATATTATCATGGTAACTTCACCAGGTTCCATCAGCATTGTTTTAGTCTGTCCAAAGCTGGACTTAAAATTTTTTGCAGACATAAAGGAAAGACTAACCAAATATTTTAGAGACTTGTTATCTACAGCCAAATATCTACTCAATGGTCCTAAACATCCTACAGAGCTGCATTACAAATAGACATCAACTGTATGATAATCAACAGTGTTCTAAAACATTATAGTAGCCCAGAAAGTGCAACAAAACAGACTCAAAAGAAGGAGCCCTGAATACTAAAAATACAGCTTCAATACTATTATCAGTGAAGAAAAGCAGTTCGAACAGTCCTGAATGACAATCATGTATTGTGTAAAGTTGTTATAAATAAAATCCATCATCATTTCAGTGCTCATTTATTATCCACTTCTAACTATTGTGTGTTTCAAATGGGAAGAATTCTTGCCTGTAGCGAATCAGATGCGTTAGAGCCTTCAGCATTGCCACCGCATTACCCCCACTCTTTTAATATTTCCCTCTCTCTTGCACACTTGCAAGTGTTTTTTGGCACTAAACGTAAGGGAACGCAAACTGAATTTTTTGAAGTTTTATAATAATGCAGTTGTTGAAATCACAATTGCAACATGGATATTCGTATATTATGCAAATGGTTTAAATATTTAGTTTAAAATTAATTATAGTTCATGAATTACTAATTTTTTTAATCCAATGAAAATACCAGCGTTGCATCCATATAGCTGTGAATGTTACTTACGTTAAGAGATAATCGTCATTGTCATTGTCTTCATCGTTTGAGTACTGCAAATTTATGGTGATAGGTTCCAAAATCTTGTTACGTGCTATTTCTTTACAAAAATCGTTGTCTTGTAGTTTATCTGATATCTCACGCAGTTTTCCCAGTCTTGTTGTATTCCTTGTTAATTTCTTCATGAAGAAGTCGTTCAGCATCAGTCAGTTTAAAAATATTATTTCTGTTTGCAATATAATTTACACTTTTTAATGGAAGAGTAACTGAAAAGTACTGCTCGGAATTCTCTAGAGTAAATAGAGATTACGAACCATTTATAAATAAAGATATAATGTGACCAGAAACATTCTGCCAGACCAGCAGGAAGTGTATTGTTTCCTCTCATCGAACTTAACAAACACCTTGGCTTATTCAAAGTACATATTTCTTTTATCACGTCATGTCAGATGTTTACATTTCAGTTCTGAGTAATTTCAAAAATACGTTCTCGCATACATGCCAACGAATAATGGTATTCAATACAGTGCTTACGTTGCAATGCATTGTTATAATATGATGATATCTACTTTATTTATTTGTATTAGGTAAACTATTTGAGCTAAAAATATGGAGTTTTTACGGTTATGTCAAATACATTACTCTGTCCTTCCTCATGGATCAGTTTTTGCAAAATTGAATTTTTGTCTTAGCGCAAATAGTATTTATTAGAGATTGATTAGTTTGGCGCTCGTCACACACCACATAGGGGTAATGCAATACAACACCGCAGGACTCCGATTGGTTGCTCGTCTAGTAGGGCTCAAGGACAAACATCATCCCATTTGAAACACATAATAAAGACTTACATCCAGACTATCCTTCTATAACCACTGCAACAAGGCATATTGTTCTAGATTATAGTAAAGATAATAAATAAATATTTTGTTTATTAATGGTGCTGGATCGTGATGCCAGGATCATATCAGCACCACTGGTGTACCATAATTTCCTCCCACAGGAGTTCTTTTACGTGCCAGTAAATCTATTATCATAGGACTGTTGCTTTTAAGCACACTTAAAAACCATCAATCTGGCCCTTGTTTGAACCCACGACCTTGGAATCAGTAAGCCAGTATGTAATTAACTTAGTCACCCAGACTAACTCTAAAGATCATGTAGTTACTAAGTAGCCCTAAGTATTAGTAAAATTGCTATCGATACTGTTGCTAGACGGACTGTGTTCTTAGTGAGAGTTTTAATGGATGACGTATGTCATCCGTTATTAGCTAAGATTACCGCTATGATATGCTATGTAAGCTAACAGTTCAAGAAGAACTTGAGTTGCTTGAGTTCCTCAAGCAGGGAAGAATAGTCCTAATACATAAAGGCAGTGATGTATGGATCTTAAGAACTGGATACCAATAACTAAAAAGATTAATACAATGCATTCTGGTTAGACATTTGAGAAATGTAATTTTTGATGAAAATCAAAGAGGATTTACAAATTCTGAAGGAACTTTCGTTAACACATTTATCCATGAATCAATTTTAGCTTCTGCAAAATCTCGTAAAACTGACATTGCATTGTATTTCTCGTTGTAAGTAAAGCTTTCGATAATAGAAGACACCTTGGTCAGAGGCTACTTAAAAATTGCAAAGCAATAATACTATGTGTATAAAAACAGGCTGTGTAAAAGTACATTAACATGAAACAAGATATGTTGCAAGGTTTACCTCTTTCTAAGATCTTTACAATCTTTCAAATGATCATATCCTCGGCAAACTCTCTTCTCAGAGTATTCAAGAACAACATGGCTTTTCAATCATGCCTAGACTGCCTAACACATCAGCTTTCAGCTTTTGCTGATGATACTACAATTGTTGCTTAGAATGAGGATTCGTCCCACATGCTGTTGAGATATTAAGGAAATTGGTCTACAAATTTTTGTCATCAACTCTAAATATAATTGAAAAAAACCAACTACAAATAGTTTTTTTTTTTCCAATTAATTTTGACATAACTGTTACTAAATTCCTCTGGTCACGCATAAATCTAATTGTATTTCATTTAAAATGACACAATTAACCATAAATTGGTTTCATTAATCAGTAGCAATACAGAGCCTGGTGAAAATGGTAAATATCTCAGTCAGTTATAATTACAGTTGTAGTCCACAATTGCAAGCATGGATAAATTAAAGAAAGAGTTGGACAACTTGGCACTCTCATTTTTACACTGTCTTATCAGAAATTAAACATGCTTTGCAATTTCATCTCCTGTGATTTATCAGTTTCAGACAATGCGTATTAACAAATATCATTAAAATTCCTCTCCAATAAATTTATTAAACCAACAAATACGTAAAATATGAAGCTATTGAAACTGAAGCAACAAATATATACAAATATAATAATTTGTAACAAAACTTTATTTATAAGAAAATGATGAAAGTTTTCTTATTAATTGATGAGGCTATTTGAGACCAGATGTGAATAATCATTTCACGAAATCGTGATCCTCATCAATTAATAAGAAAACTTTCATCATTTTCTTATAAGATAAGTGAAGTTTTATATTACAAATTATTATATTTGTATATATTTATTAAACCAACACTTAAGGAAATACTCAGCTGCTTACTGATATCCTGGACTCCATGTTTTACACAGGAAGTATAAAGAAATGAGCTATTTTAGCCTGTCTGGGAAGTCCATCTGCAGCATATTAATGACTGTCTCAATCCACAGAGATCACTCAACATTATTTATACTTATAACCCAACCAATGAGGGGTAAGTACTAAGAAGAGAACTATATTCTGTCTCACGCTAGTTTAATCCTATTGTAAACAACCAGGCAAAGCTGACTCAACTTGCCACGTGTTAGATTCTACATGCACGCACATAAGTTTTGCAACACTAGCAGTATATATAGCAGCCCTAACTTCTAGACAATAAATAGAGTTGGGTTACACATTAACTTATTAAATCTATGAGTTGGTTCATTTCTGAAAAAATAGTCATAAACTTTACTGTGTATAGCACTTTTCATAAAATCGTTGTATTTCTCCATGCACTGTTTCCATTTATGTGGTTTCCCAGTGTTCTTAGAGTTCCGGATGCTTGCTGTTCCATTCTAACACAGAAACACCAAGAAGATCACGAGTTTCTTTCTCAATGTTTTTATAGACAATTCAGGGTTTCTTTCTTTAAGCACCACGGAACAATGCGCGATCATTCACCTCTCGCCACTTTTTAAAGGTTTGCCTCGATTGTGTTTAATTTCGGCTGAAGTACCGGCCTGCTCCTTGATGAAAAGCTTACTGATATACATAAGTGTTCTTGGGCTTGTGAGGTACACGAGATATACAGGAAATACAGTGTTAAATATCAGAAGCAACTCCACACTATAAACAATAACATCTTAATCAGCATTCAACTCAATACGGACCTCGTTGCGAGAGAGCTACCTGGTATAGGAATGCAAAAGTATTATATAATAGCAGTGTCCTTTAGTAATTATTAAATAAAATGCAGCTTAATTTAACATAATAAGTTAATAGTGTGTACAATTTCACTTGTCTTCTATCTAATCTGTATATACTATACAGAACACATTTATGTGGTATGTGAAGCAGAAAGATAAAATGGTGGCTATTATTGTGTATAAGAATCTAAACATTTGCATATTTTTCTCTCTCCAAAATTAGCTGGCACAGAGCAGTGATCAGAAAACTATTACAGTACTGTACTTAAAGGAGCGGTTTATCGTATGCATGTAAATAAAAGAAAATGCCCATTAACTTCGCTAAACCAATCATCAGCTTAACCGTTTTCTGTCCCAATATCTGTCTCTCACTCTCTTCCCACCCAGATGTTTACAGCAGGATTAAACTAGGCTGAGACAGATTATAAAACTCTTTCAATCCTAGTTCAATCTTAAAAAGGTAAGGGGATTGTACTCTATAAGCAATACACTTCAGTTAATAAATCTGTTTAGTAACCTTATCAGCTCACTAAGTGAATGGAAAACAGCATTAAAAATTACCACCAACTGTCCATTTCGTGCTATATTAGGAAGGTCCTAAAAAGTAACCACTGCTGCCGTTGCAAAAGTGGGATATCAAACCCTTCTGCAGATCTATCGTCATGATAAAATAAGATCCTCTATTTTGGAAGCTCTAAAAGGTTACAGAATGTTTGAAAACCTCCATAGACCCGGTGACTCCTCTTGTCAGATTGACATCATTACCATACCATCAGGTAATATAATCAGTTCAAGAGTGAGAATGGAACAGAACAAAAGCAGCCGTCTTAAGTACATGCTGAGAAGTGTGGATCTATGAAGCTATCATTCCCTATTAAGAAGTATAATTTGACATGTTTTGAAATTATTCAACTGATGGTTTCACTAATTTTTGCAAAAAGTTTCATCTGTGGGCCAATTTTATTTACAGTATTGCAGTTTTTATCTTCAAAGGTTCAATCTAGATCTTGCAAAACCATCTCTTTTTTTTTTATTGTTGTCGATAAACTTTATTTTATCCATATACCATCTGTACTCAGTTGCATTACCAATATCTCAAAACAAGAGGAACTGTCAGTTTTCTGTTGGATATACAATATTGTGAGTGATCTCTTCTTGTAGAGGAAGGGTTATTAAATATTGGGATCTTATAGGAGAAGGTAGGGCATATAAACTCACTTTGCAGGAGGGATGAAAGATAAGGACTAATGTGTGAATAAAATATTGCTTCAGACTTGGTCAAATTGAGTTTAATGTTTTCCCAAGAACTACCTCAGACCTTCCAACTATACACATATTTTAATATAAGCTAGTTTGAAGGTTAAACTTAGTTGAGGAAGATGTCAGAGACATTCTGAAAATATTTGGCACATGCAAATTCCAAAGTGTCAGTCTCCAGTGATACAAAGTTGGTTAGTACCAAACAAACAAAAAGCCTCAATGCTTTTTAAAACCTAAAAACCTAAATCAACCAATTGGAATGGCCTAGGCAGTTTCGTCTGTGGCCCACATTTGGGAGGCCTGTGTTCGATTTCCGTGGCCGACTTATCTGACCCATGGGTTTTTACAGAGGTTTCCCAGATTGCTAGGCAAATGCTGGGTAGGTTAATTACATTTCCTGAATTTCCCATCCCTCCATTTCACCTTTATCATTTCATATCATCTCTCATCTGGTGGTCTCTTTCAGGGTAGAAGTGTCAGCAGGTATCTAGGCGTTGTCATGACTCCTTGGGGCTTAGGTACAATAAACCACAGGTTTTGGTGCCAAATCCGCTCCATAGTAATCTTAATCCTAAATCATCCCATCCCTACCTCATAAAAAAGAGGTATGAACTTTAAAGCCGTTAGCTGACTGCCAATGAACCCAGGGGCAATGACATACCACTTTAACACTTTCATAATTGTATGTGTTCCAAGTTCCATTTGCCATCTTGGCTATTTCCATTGATTTCCTTTTCTACTGTGAATTTGATATTCCTTTCTTGCAGCTTGAGTAATTTTAATGCATCATCTAAATGTTTATTCTGCACTATTGCAAAGATGTCGTCAACATATCTATACCAAACTTTGAAGCTCCATGGGAAGGCCTTTTTGATTTGTGTTTCAAATGCACTCAAATATATTTGCCAAAAAAGGTGAAAGTGGGTTGCCCATTGATAACCCTCATTTCTGCTTGTAGTGTTTTCCATTAGTGCTGAGGAAGTTTTATTCAATGCATATTTTTGTTAGTGAACTGTATTCTTTTACTTCTGTTGTTTCCATTTCTATTGTAGTTAGCCATTTTTTAATAAAGTCTGTAATTTTTCTGGTATGCTTGGAAATAAAGATGTGACACCAAATGAAACCAGTCTATCATTTTTGTCCAAATTTATATCTTTGACTTTTTCTACCAGATCTAAAGAGCTTGTTAAATTTGCACTTTCAAATTTTGGGAAACTATTAAATTTATTTAGTAACCATTTGGTCAAATTATATGAGGGCATTTATGCTGCTAGTGATAGGTCTCATACCTTTCCCTGTTTTGTGAAATTCCTTTTTGTTAATTATTTTGCTCTCTTTTAGAATTTTATTTGTGGTTTCAATGCAGTACTTAAATGGGTTGGTTTGTTTTTTCTTTTGGTAATTGTCTTCTAATAAGTCTTCCATCCTTTTAGTGTAATCTGTTTTTTCCAAAATTACTAGTTAATTTCCCCTGTCTTCTTTAGTATAAATAACTGGTTTCTTTTTAAGGACTTTTATGATTTGGTTAGTAACCCTTTATCTGGGTGATAGTTGATACCTTCTCATAAAAAGGTGGAGGAGAGAGAGAGAAAGAAGAAAGGTTTGTGCTGAGAACAACTGTTTCCATCTATTGTAACAGTAGTTATGTCCATGACTAAAATATTACTTCAAAATTGGTTAGATGGATTGTTTTCCCAAGAGCTACCCTACGACATTCCACATTTATAAAGATTTTAATATAAGCTAGTCTGAAAGCTTGCCATAGCTGAGGAAGATATAGTGTCAGTGCGATCATCAAGTGTACAAATTTGGATAGCACCAATCAAACGAAAAGTCTCAATGCACTAAACCTGGAGTTCATAAATCATAGCATCCCACCTCACCGAAAAGAGATACAAACGTTTAAACTGTCAGCAACATTTTAGCACATGGTTTATGATGACTGCCAGTGAACTCGGGTAATGACATACCACTCAGCACTTTCATATTTTTTGTGTTCCAGGATCTATTTGTTATCTTGGCTATGCCTTTTTAGATAAATACAACTCCCAGTAATACTTCAAGATAATCATTACAGTATCAACACTGCTCTTAAATACTATTGTATGCTTTGTCTACATGGCAGTTCCTGTTTGGGAAAGCCTAAACTCTTTTTTCTGAAGAAATAAAAGCAATGTTACTAACTATTTTGCTAATGAGTTAGTTTATTGCTACTATATATGCCGTACTTAATTTTTCATCTCTAAGCTCATGTATCATTACACAACTAACTCCTATGATATTCTAGGGGCAAGTGTTGAAATTTTTAGTAACTATTGATTTTTCGTTACGTGATTATAGAGCCAAAAGTAATAATTGGGTTACATGTTGATTCTCCATGAATGTATAAAATATATGCACATTCCAATTTCATTTGTATGTTATCAAATGACCATAGTAATTTACTTTGGGATAAAGTACAATTTAAATTCAGTAAAGTTACTTAATATGATATTATCACCAAACAAAGTGATTAATTTCACAAGTAATCAACAATACAAAATGACAATTTTATACAGACAAGTATCAGTGTAGAAGGATATTAAAATCATTTGGCTTTACTATTGAATGCAATACATTAGCACTCATTTAAGAAAATATATACTTAAATAATCTGTTTCAAAATATTGTACTATTCATGCTTATTCAAAAACCCTATAATTAATATTGTGTATATGTAAAGTGATCAGACGTGATGTGATGCTGATTTGGAAAGCCTCAATAAAATATTGGATACATAAGCTCTCCTGAAATATATCTTAAGCTATAGACAATATATAAGGTGCATTCAATTAGCAATGCAACACATTTTTTTTTATCTTAAAGCATGTTGGTCTTATTCAGGATTCAAATACAGCATGCTATTCCCCAATATTTTGGCTACTAAACCCTATTTTTCAACATGATCTCCGTTCAGTACCATGGTCTTACACTACCTAAATGGGAGGACATCGATGCCTCATGGTACCACTCTACTGGTCTATGTCAGAACCAACGTCTTGCTGCATCAGTCACTTCCATATCATCCATGTAGTGCTTCATGCAGAGTGCATTCTTCATTGGACCAAACAGGTAGAAGTTGAAAAAGCAAAATCCAGACTGTAGGGTGGATGAGGAAGAACAGTCCCTTGAAGTTTTGTGAGCTCCTCTCTGGTTCACAGACTTGTATGAGGCCTTGTGTTATACTGCAAAATAGAAGCTCATTTGCATTTTTGTGGCTACGAACACACTGAGGTCTCTCCCCCCTCCCTCCAATTTCCTTAGAGTAGCACAATACCAACTTTTCATTTTTGAGTTATGTGTTCACACAGACACCTGGAAGATAAGTTCAAACTCATCCCAGATTGATGGTTTTTAAGTATGTGTAAGAGTAATAGTACCATGTCAGTATATTTACTGATGTGTTAAAGAATTCCAGCACACAGTAGCACTGATATGCTGCTGGTAATTAAGTGTCCTTAACAAATAAACAAAAATGTGCACGCGTTCACCTTTCTCTTAATTTTATTATTATTATTATTATTATTATTATTATTATTATTATTATTATTATTATTATTATTATTATTATTATTATTATTATTATTGTTGTTGTTGTTGTTGTTGTTGTTGTTGTTGTTATTATTTATTATTATTTATTTATTTTATTATTCAGGGAGTGTTTTATCATATATTTCCTTGTACACACAATGGTGTTAAGATAATACACTAGGTTTAAGCAATATTGTCTTTTAGAACTGGTCTTTGTGTGATAACTCAGAAGTTGATCTCTCTGCATGACTGGAAGAAAAAAGAAAGGAATAATGTCTTCCCATTTGAGAACAGCATAAATATTGTAAAATTGAAACAAACCGATAACAAGGAATTCTTGCAAGTGGTTAACTTCCCAAAATAGAAGTTGACAAGATGTGTGCCTCAACAAAATTTGCTTTTTTGTTCAGTAAGAGTTTGTCTTATCTCTTATGGATCACAAGTTACACAAATGTCATTCAAAATGAAGAGGACTTTAGAGGCTATTCCTAGAAAATTCAAGATATATATTTTATTTTCATGAAAATGTATCTTAAATATATGTTATTTCAATGACAATCATTGAAGCCATTTTTAGAAAATCAAAATCATTAAAAAAAAAAGAAAAATGTTTCATAAAGCTTAGTTTGGATTTTGAGGATTTTCCTAAAACCTTTGTGTCACATAATTGGAAAATGTTAAACTCAGATACCAAGTTTGGTATTTAACCAACTTTTCATTTTTGAATTAGTGCTCTTCAAAGGCACATATGTGCACGCATGCATTCACAACACACACACACACACACACACACACACACACACACACACACACACACACACACACACACACACACACACACACACACACACACACACACACATGCACGCACACACACACACACACACACACACACACACACACACACACACAATTTTTCTAAAAATGCTCTTAATTGTTCAGAAAGTCTCAAAAGGTGTATTTCCATTGAAATCTTGGTGTTAAATATTTGGGTTAAATGCAAATACTTTCTGTACTGTGCGTACTGAAAGTAAAAGTGGAATAAGGAAGCCTTGGCAATTTTCTCAGGTATTCCTCAGGCAATTGTGTGTATCTTGGCTACATATTAACTTTTCATTTTAGATTTAACAAGAGTTTCATTTTGATAATGTGTGAGTAAATGAGTGTTTTAAGTGAACCTCTCTGTTTTCTGGTAAGTGTTTAACTGTTGGAATCCTTCACAAATGTAAAAGTAATATTTTCCTTGTAAGGTATCCATCATGGGATCCAAATACATTGACTGGCATCCTTGCTTTAGTGCATTTTTGTTAATGTCTTAAAATTAGAGAAAGTTTATCCATTTAATTATCTATTTACAAATTTCTTCTGTTATGTGCACTGCAGATGCTATTGGTATAAAGATACTAAATGCTGGAGCTTGGGCGCGAGGGAGTGAAAGAGTTACAGTCTCATTACCTTTAGAATTAGAGGATTTCATACCAGAGGTGGAAGACTTCTACAAAAAGAAACATAGTGGACGGAAATTAATATGGTACCATCATATGTCAAACGGAACTGTAAGTACAGAAGCAGAACTGTTCTTTTCGACTCCTAAAAATTTCTCCTTTAATTTACATGTTTTATACTTAGATATCCTGTATAATGTACTTTCAACAGATTTTTACACTTTCATAATTTTTAGTATTTTGGAATTTGTGTTATTTTGAATGTTTGAGAGTATTTGTTGTAGAAATCATAGAAATGGTTACATGCTCTTGTCTAAACCAGAGTCTTCATATTTGTTTACATAATAGCATAATGAGCATGCCCGCCTTGGTAGCGTGGATGGTACCATGTCTGCCTCATGTTCAAGAGGTCCCGAGTTCGAATCTCGGTCAGGGTGAGTTACCTGGATAACGTTTTTTTCCTGGGTTTTCCCTTATCCTTAAAGACAAATGTCGGGTAACTCTAAGCTCTCTGGACCCCGGTCTCATTTGAGCATCATTTCATTCATTCCACTCATCGTCCGATATGACTTAACCCTTCCTGAGCGGAAACCCATATATGGGTGACGCGTCCAGTCGCCCACAAGCAGAAACCCATATATGGGTGCGCAGCTATAGAGCTATTGTAGTCAGCTATTTACGTTCATATAATTAAGATATAGTGCCAGCAGATGGCAGGAAATGTGCTTTGAAACATTGGTGGTCGGTAAATCCCCGAAATTGCTTTGTCAGGAATTCCTTTCGTTGTTCTCACCAGTGAAGCAATAAACATTGCGGTGTTTGGTACTAGTAAGCCTCATTTTGTTTCGTTTTTTGGCATAATGGCAGTAAAGAAAGGGTTGACGGACAAGGAAATTGAAGCTTTGTTAAACCAGAGTGATAGTGAGTTGTCAGATTTTGTGTTCAGTGACAATGAGAGCGAAATATGTGAGAATTCATGTGTAAGTGTGAGTGAATGCGAGAGTGACTCAAGTGATACTGCAGACAACAGTACTCCTAGCTGGATAGAGGTGAGTAATTTTGACCCTGGCCCTACATCTGTTATACCAGTGCACAATATTCAACAGGGACCGATTCTTCCTTCTCACTTTGATGAGAATACTCCTCCCATAGACTTTTTGAGACTATTTTTTGATGACGAAATTCTGAAAATAATTACGGATGAAACCTGCATTCAAGGGAACACAAAAGAACAACTGGCGACGCCTCCAGCAAAGAAAGCCAGGATTGCATCCTGGAATCCTCCAACAATTATTGACATAAAAGCACTAATTGGGGTGATTATTAACATGGGGCTTCACCCTACCTCTGACGTCACAGACTATTTTTCTACAAGTTGGGTGGATAAATTTCCATTTTTCAGCGATGTATTTTCTGGCGACGAATTTCTCCTTTTGTTTTGGAATCTTCATTTTGCGCATGCTGAGGGAAACAGAAAATTAACTAAGGAAGAATTTATTCAAAATTTAATGGAGAAACTACGACAAAAATGCAGTTTATTCTATTCCCCAGGTCCATTTGTATCAGTCGAAGAGAGCACCATCAGTTTCAAGGGCAGAGTAAAATTCAAAGTGTATAATCCAAATAAACCAACAAAATTTGGGATCAAAGTTTTCAGCTTATCTGATGCTTCCAATGGGTATCTATACAATTTCCAACCCTACATGGGCAAAACTGAATCAAATTCTAATCTCCTGAAAACTACCCTTGTTGTAAAAGACCTGTGCTCTTCCCTCCTAAAGGATCATGTAGACCCACCTAAAGGTTTCCATGTGTATACAGACAGGTACTATACATCACCTGAATTGGCTGATGAATTGTGGAAAATGAATATGGTGACTATTGGGACAGTTATGGGCAACAGAAAAAATATGCCACACCAACTAAAGCCAGGAAACGTAAAGAAAATGAAGAGGGGTGAGATAAAAAGCTTCCGCAATCAGCAAAAGCTTGCTCTGTGCTGGAAAGACAAAAGAACTGTAACAGTTCTCAGTACCCGTCACAAGGGCGATAAAAACGAAATGACAGAGGTGCCTTCAAAATTTCCAAACCAGGCAGCAACATTGAAACCAAACATTATTTTGGACTACACTCGACACATGGGTGGTGTCGATAGAACTGATAATTATATTGCGCAGTATCAGTTCTGCTGGAGAACACGCAAGTGGTATAGAAAAATGTTTTTCTGGTTGCTGGAAGTTTGCATTGTAAATTCGTACCTGTTATATACAATGCATATAACAAGCAAATGTAAACCGATCCTGTCACATAGAAAATTTTGCAAGCATCTCGTCAGATCTTTGGTGGCGGAGCGAATGGGAGCGCGGCAAAACAATGCTACGTCAAGTAAGGGTCGTATTTCACAGGGTCCAACTTTGGAAAGGCTAAATGGATTTCCACATTTCATGGGGAGAAGAGAACAAGGAAGTTGGGCAAATCCTTGTGTGGTATGTAAGGCCCAAAAACAAATAAAGAAAACAATATATTTTTGTGAAACCTGCGTCTCCAATCCTCCCATGCATCCAGATGTGTGTTTCAAAATATATCACACAAAAGAACAATATTAGAGAAAGATTTTCACACCCCTGAACATTATATGATGTTTGTTATTCCTTTGCTCCCCAGTGTGAATAATCCTGAGATAAAATCATCAGTCTAAAACTGTAGATACCCTGCTCCAGCTAGGTGTAACCTCACATTTCTATCAAAGTTATGAATTATGATTTATTATTACCATCGGTTTTACAAAACATATGTTACATATACTTATATGACAGTATTTAGTTCATGAACTGTTCCTAGTTTATGTGTGAACACGTGTGTGTATGTGTGTGTTAGAACTACAAGATGTGATGCAATATCCAAAAATGGTGCTTATGCCGATTTTGCAGGAACATTTTTACGCAGTTTAACTAATATTCACTCCTGTTGAACAACAGTGGTGGAATTCAAAAAAAAAAACAAGGTACAGCATGTATTTAATACATTCAAGCATGAAATTATACTTTTATTTGTATTTTGAAGGGTTACATATTTTTATAAAATTACCTTCCGCTCAGAGCCGTAAAACATGTCCGCTCGGGAAGGGTTAACGTTGAAGGACGTAAATTACACACAAAAAATTAGCATGTAGGCTAGCAGAATGACTTGTACAATGGCAGATGCTAAGTTAATGTATGTGCACAGCAAAGCTTAATGTGGTTGGTTATTTGCAGTCACAACAGACTGCTGACCTAAATGTTATAGCAGAAGACTAGAAACAGTGATGTATTTGTCACTAAAGAATGAGCAATGAATATTAGTAATAGTAGCATTGCTTAATTATCAGCAGTTATCCAACTGGCTAGGTTTGGCAGTGGTGGTTGTGAATCTCCATAGAGAATTTGATGATGACATGTGTATTCTATGCTTTATGGTCAGCGTTTTGCCCTACCCATTAAGCTTACTCAACATTAATAAGAAATATGGACTACCAAAAATTCAAAAAACAGGAAAAACCATGAGACCTATCACTAGTAGTATAAATGCCCCCACACATAATTTGGCTAAATGGTAACTAAATAAATTCATTAGCTTCCTACAGTTTGAAAGTACAAATTTTAAAAACTCTTTAGATCTGGTAGAAAAAAATCAAAGATAAATTTGGACAAAAATGACGTTTCATTTGATGTTACATCATTATTCCTAAGATACCAACAGAAAACTTACAGACACTAATAAACAAATGATTACATATGGAAATGGAAACAATAGAAGCAGAAGAATACATTTCATTAACAAAATTATGCATTGAACAGGACTTCATCTTTAATGGGAAGTAATACAAGCAGAAATCAGTGTTATTAATGGGCAACCCTTTTTCACCCTTTTTGACAAATTTATTAATGATTGCATTCGAAACACAAATTAAAAGGGCCTTCCCATGGATCTTCAAGGTTTGGTATAGATATGTTGATGACATCTTTGCAATAGTTCCAAATAAACATTTAGAAGATGCATTAAAATTACTCAATCTGCAAGAAAAAAACTATCAAATTCACAATAGAAAAGGAAATCATAGATCAACCTTGGACCTAAATATCATCAGGAATGACATAAAAATAAAATTTGGGAGTTCACAGGAAGCCAACATAGTCAGAAAATTACGTAAAAAATAATAGCTATAATCCAATTATATATAGAATAAAAAGAAGTATTTCAGAAAGTGGAGTGCCATTGTTACTAAAATTAGGCAAATGCGTCAACCTTGTATATACTTTTCTCACTTACAAGTTTTTTTATGAAGACTAGTTTCTGGAACCTCTTCCCTATCGTCAGTTCTGTAGTTGACTGATGATGCTTCCGATGTCTGCATCTGGCTTGGTGTCGTGCTACCATCTAATGTCCTGGTAAGTTTGATGATGTCATCTACGGCGGGAATTTCAAAATTCATCAAGAGGTCCTGTTTCTTTGTAATAAATATGTTTTCCCAAATTTGTAGTTCCAGAGGTTTCTTTGCCTGTTTGATCAGCTCTATTTCTTGTTTTATGTTGTGATTCTCAGACCAAAAGTGATGTGCTACGGCCAACTTGTCCATGTGTTTGAATTTAATATTTCTGAAGTGTTCTTTCATTCTTGTTCCTAGCAGGCTTGGCCATAGGTAACCCTCTTTCACCATTACTAGCTGATCTGTTCATGAGCAATTCGGAAACAAACATTACTAAAGCCTTTCCACATAATTTCAAATGTTGGCATAGATATATCAACGATGTGTTTGTTATAGTTCCTAGAAGACTAACCGAGGATGCTATAAAGTTGCTAAACCTACAAGAAAAATCCATAGTTTTCACCATTGAAGTAGAGCAGGATGAATGGCTACCTTTTCTAGATTTGAAAATCATTAGAACACCAACAGGATTACAATTTGGAATATACAGAAAAGCAACACATGTTGACAATTACACTAAATGTAACCCATTCAACCCAGTACAACATCAATATGCAGTATTCCATAGTTTGGTTCACAGATTAATCAACATTCCACTAACAAAAACAGAATATGAACAGGAGTACACTCACATACACCAGGTTGCCAAATTGAACAACTATAACACAAATTTCATCAAAAAATTGATCTATAGACACAAAAGAAACAAAAACTTAAAGGACATTACTACGTTAAAAAAAACTAGAAAACCCAAACACCGGATATGGAAAATTTACATTTCATCCAAAATACTTCAAAAAATTTGAAAAGATATTTAAGAGCTTCAACATAAAATTAGCCCCTCAGAACAAACACAACATCCGCAACTTGCTAAACCACCCTCTAAAAAATAGCACACCGAAAACTCAATTATCAGGCATTTACCAAATGAGCTGCCAGGATTGTGACAAGATATACATTGGTAAGACCAAAAGGAATCTAGGAACAAGAATGAAAGAACACTTCAGAAATATTAAATTCAAACACATGGACAAGTCGGCCGTAGCACATCACTTTTGGTCTGAGAATCACAACATAAAGCAAGAAATAGAACTGATCAAACAGGCAAAGAAACCTCTGGAACTACAAATTTGGGAAAACATATTTATTACAAAGAAACAGGACCTCTTGATGAATTTTGAAATTCCCGCCCTAGATGACATCAAACTTACCAGGACATTAGATGGCAGCACGACACCAAGCCAGATGCAGACACCGGATGCATCATCAGTCAAGCACAGAACTGACGATAGGGAAGAGGTTCCCAGAAACTAGTCTTCATCAAAAAACTTGTAAGTGGAGAAAAGTATATACAAGGTTGACTCATTTGCCTAATTTTAATCCAATTATACTTTATTTTTTTATTTATTTATTTTGGTGCCAATTTACTACATAAATTGCATCTCTTGGAATTACCCCAGTCACCTATCCAGTGGATGTCTAAAATGCTACCAATCTTTCATGACCTTTTTTCTGTTACATCCTATGATCTAAAATTTACATTGTAGACTCTTTTTCATAACATCTTTCAATTGACCATTTCCATTTGGATCTCACCTTCCATAGAAATTCACCTAATTGTCTAATCTGACTCGGATAGGAAAATATTTTCTTTGTGGTTACAATACCTTTATTTCTCAGCCACTTCTCCCTAATCAGTTTTTTCCTCCATTCATCTGTACCTCTACATTCCCATATAATATGCTCTCCATCCTCTTCGTGATCTTGCAGTACACTACCCCTTAGACCTCTCAATTTCCAAACACCTAATCTGTACCATGCTATCGCTTCTCTTTCCCTTTTATTACAAATTTCTAAATACTTTTCTGACCTTAATTATGTTCAAAATATCCTTTAAAAAAAAAAAAAAAAAACGTGATCTTCTCTCTTCCATCTCAGCCCACATAGTTTGACATGTCCTCATGTTTTGCATATATGTATATTCCTAGATAAGTTTTCAATAAAAATTGGTATCATTATGGCTGTATATGAAAAAGTTAATAATGATTGGTATTGAAAAAAGAAAATTAAAAAAAAATTCAAGAAAATTCTATCATATTCCTTAAATTTTCTCCTCCAGAACCATTAGACTTGGGCAAATGAGTATATACATATATAGTTTTGTAACTATTAACTAAAGGAAACAGAATCCAAAGTTCCAATCATTTATAACAAAAATTGTAGAACATGTAATATGTTTCCCAATGTAAAGAAATTGCAGCAAAATATTAAAGTATTATTTTTTTGGTAAAAACTATTGTATATAGAAAAATTATAAAAAAAGGGCCAAAGGTAACCAAATTAAAGAGAAAGAAGGTAATAAGATAGCTGTAGAGCTTGCATATGATGCATGGAGTTTTCAAAGTAAAGATAGTAGTGTAATTTCTATCTAAATCTTCAAATTCATTTTTCTCCACTTTCAATTTTTGAACATTTTTGTATCTTCAAAATGCTCCAACTTCTGCAATTCTAAACGAATTTGTATTAAACTTTGCATACATATTCCTAAATAAATGTTTAATAAAAGTTGGTTATTTTTGTTTATTTCAATTAAATAGTTTATTTATTATTGATTTTTAAATCTCAAAATTGCAAAAAAATTAAGAAAAATTTAATATATTTACACATACAAATTTTTTGTCCAAAAATACTTGATACACACTTTAAAAGTATAGCAACTTTTATAACTGATGTACAGAGAAACCTGAATCTAAAATTAAAAGTTTCTAAAAGAAAAACTATATGACCTGGGACTTTTTATATAACATACAAAAATCATACTATAAAAAGCACTAATTTTTTTTTTAACTATTTAAGATAGAAAGATGAATTTTAAAAGCTTAAATAGATTTTCTATACCCCACCTAATGACAAAATTTCAAGCAGTTCTGATGTAAACTCTGGATTTTAGCATTTTTCACAGATGCCTCCCCTTAAAGTAAATAGATTTTCATATTACTTTTATGAAAAGGAGGACCTTCAATTTACATTTACAGCTCTCTCTTTGATCTCTTACAACCCTCTGAAAATTTCATTCCTTCAAGTAATGGCTGGACCATATTTTATTAACTGGAGACACCAATCAGTCAGTATCCATTACATTCAGTGATAAGATGATGAGGATATCAGTGGAATGAAAAGACGTATAGCTTATACCAAACCACATTGTGCTTTAACAGTACTTCACGCAAGCTAGTTAGAGATAAAGGATTGTTTAAAGCCAATTTAAATCATCCCAGAGCTACAAACCCCATAACATGGGAGTCATGAAGAAATCACTGAGCTGCTTGATATAAGCCATAGATTCAACTGTTCTATCAACCGTAAAGCATGAAATATGGATAATCCTATATTAGCTATAATCCTATATTAGATTTAAAAGTGAAAAATATTTTAATTTTTATGAATTAAAATATTTTTCATTTTAAAACCAGCTTATTGTTTCTGTCACACCCTGTGTATGAAGGAGAGAGAAAGGAAACATTCTTGGGTTTCTGAGCTTTAAGCAGGCACATAAGCACTTCTGATTAGAATTCAGGTGCAACAAAAAATTGATTGCACAAACATCAGATGTACATCGTCCAATATGATGGGATTACTCAAGCTCAGTAAGAATGTTCACAGGAACAGAACTTAAGTTTGTGATATATTTCGTGCTATACTAGAATGTCTTAAAGGAATGGAATCAAATGTTTTAGCACTAGTTAGTGGTTTATTGATGTATTTGGAAGATTCCTTGTTTCTCTCTCAAACCACATTTGGCAAATGTACAAATCCTTCAGAACCAAGTAATTATATTTTGTATTCTTAGGAGAATATCTAAAAAGCTCACTGCTCAATAGATGCATTATGTGACGAAATGTACAGATTTTACATGTACCATGTCTCAAGCAGGAGAGGTTTCAAAGAAAAATATTTACTATAACTGCATCTATTGTGATGTGTTTGATAAAACTAAAAACTACTTGAAAGGAAGATTTTAAGATTATTCTAATTGTGTAAATTTGTCACATGAAAACTATCAACACTATTCTAACAGCTTTTTGATAATAGCTTTCAAAGTGTCTTAGAATGATTTGAAAAGATCTTGATGCCATTCATTTGAAAAGTGATCTGACTTCAGTGTACAGCATAGATGTTAGAAATAAGACCTTGAGTGAACTTACAGAATTGCTGAACAATAATTAAATGCTAAAAATAGTTTAAGTAGTTTACTCTGTTAGATTATTGTAAACAATTCATGCAAGATTTCCAGTAGTAGGGTCATTTTCACTACTGAGGAGAATCAAAAGTTGCTCTCAAAATTCTACTGGAGAAGAGAGACTCTCATCTAGAAATTACTTCAAATGAAGTTTGCTTAGAGAATTCAAAAATAAGTAACTTCTTTGATGAGGTGGTCATCAAATTTGCTTACTCGGGGAGAATAGAATTTCATTTTTGTTTCAAAAGTGACCTCCCAAATTCAAAGATGATTTCAAAAGCTAATTAATTTCTATGAAATTTCACCTTTAGTGATGTAATTAAATATTTCAATAAATGTCTTTCAAGTCTTACACAGTTGTGCTTTCAATTTAAATCATCAGTTGCTAACTTACCCTAGAGCTTTAATTTAAACTATAGCCTGTTGTGATTTCTATCGAGGTAGGCTTATTTCTTGATTTCTTATTCTTTACTTAAAATTATAATATTCATTACTTCAGCTATATCAATGGTCACCACATGGCACAAGCTTACAGCATTCACAAGAAGTACATCTTTAAACAGAAATAAAATTCAGACTTAATGAGACAAATCCAAAAGGATTATGGCCTTCACAAAATCTTCTTATAGTGTCATATTTGATCTGTTAAATAATAATTGCAATTGTAACTTCTATTATTTCATTTTCCTGAGAGTTCAGCTGTGCAGTGCATATGCTACAAAACTTGACTGGTAAGCCTACAGCCCTTGTACATATGGTTATGTACATGTGACTTCGCTGACAGTCACACATGCATTGAATCAAATCAAATCTCAAATCGCATTAATAATTATCAGAATAAACATACAATACACCTTAACACAGAAGAAGTTGGATAGGCCTTCCGTCTGCATAAGTACTACTAAGGAATCTTCTACGGAAATTTAAATTCACACACATTAGTTCAGCTTCCAAAATAGCATTAATTTTTATCTTGATATTTTGTTTCAATTATAATTTGTGGGGATAAGTTTTCAGCATAGCTGATCTAAAATGTGAGGTTCCACAGGGCTCTATTCTTGGGCCACTGTTATTTGTTTTAATGATTAATGACTTGCCATTTTTTGTTAATTAACATACAGTATCATATGCAGATTATACTACTATTCTAAATACCAGCTCTGATTTTGTAAAGCTTAAAATACTAGTAAAAGACACCTTGTCAGTAGCAGTTGTATGGTTTCGAACTAATGATTTTCTGCTAAATGAAAAGAAAATGCAGTACGTCACATTTAGTTTAAGAGATATACCTGCATCCTATATGTCTAAAGAAGTGAAGTTTTTAGGTATAATGGTGGATGACAAACTCTCTTGGGTACCTCACATCAATTTTATTAGTGCTAAGCAATCTCTAGTCATTTTTTCTGATTAGAATTTTAAAAAACTGTGTACCTGTCAGATTTATCATATCTGCATATTTTGGGTTTTCCACATCATTATCATATATGAAATTTTACTTTGGGGTAATAGCTGTCATATTAATAGTATCCTTGTATTGCAAAAAAGGATTATCTGTATCATGACAATCAGACAAGCTATCAAGCACCTACAAGCCACTTCTCATTAAATTGAGAATAATGACTAGTAAACTTGTATATTTATACTGTACTAACTTATATAAAGGAAAATTTATCTGCCCATCAATATAGATAGGATGTACATAGTTATACATAGGTGGTCTGAAAAGTTTCTGACCTAATAAAGATACGAAACATTTTTTCAGAAATTTTTTAAAATTTATTTTTCAATGTAGTCTCCTTGTAACTCTACACTTCTCCCAGCAATACTCCCATCTATGTAACCCGTCCAAATAATACTCTGCATTTTTCTCTGCAAAATAAATGATCATGAAAGTGATTGCCTCTTCATTTGCCGAAAATCTCTCGACTGCTAGCACAATTTTCAGATGAGCGAACAAAAAGAAGTCGCCTGGGGCTAGATCTGGTGAGTAAGGCGGATGGTCAAGCAGTTCAAACCGTAATTCGTGGATTTTCACCATTGCAACTGCTAAGGTGTGAGACGGTGTGTTGTCTTGGTTAAACAGGATTTTCTTTTTCTGCAAGTTCTGCCCTCAGCTTTTCAAGTAGTGATGCATAGTATGCTCTTGTAATGGTTTTTCCTTTTTGAACATAATCAATTAAAATAACTCCATGACTATCCCAAAAAACAGTCGCCATCACTTTCCCAGCCGAAAAAACAGTTGTTTTTTTTTTGGGAGCCGGTTCCCCCTTTGCAATCCACTGTTTGGACTGTATTTTTGTTTCAGGCATATAATGGTATATACAAGTTTCATCTACAGTAATTAATCAGCGCCAAAACTCGGATTTATTGTGCCTAAACAGCGCCAACAAAACGTTGGAAATGTTCATTTGAACACATTTTTGGTCTAACGTGAGCGAATGCGGCACCCAACATGCAGACAGCTTTCTCATATATAAATGTTGATTTAATATGTGACAAACACGTTCCTTTGGCATGTTCATAGCCTCTGCTATCTCTCTCACTTTAATTCGGCGGTTGTCTAGCACCGTTTGGTGAACTTTTACAATGTTTTTGTCAGTAGTTGAAGTTTTTAGATGTCCTAAACGTTTGTCTGCCATGCCCTTATGGCCACATTTAAATTCAGCTGCCCAAAATTTCACTGTGGTAAATGATGATGCAGAGCTCCCATACACAGAATCCAACTCATCTTTGATTTGCGTAGGCATATTGCCTTTCAAAAACAAATATTTAATGACAGCTCGATTTTCAATTTTGTCCATTTTCATAAAAACACTCACATCAACTCACTCAAACAACTGTTACATAACAACTGAGAATCCAGAATGGTTGAAACTTTGATGAGTAACTGTCAACAGATGAATAACGAACAAATGCTGCCATCTTTATGTTAAGGTTGGAAACTTTTCAGACCACCCTCATAATACTAGGAGTAACAATTTAATTTATATACCACATCACAGATTATCCAAATCGCAGAATAGCTTTGAATATTGGATATAAAGTTGTATAACACCTTACCAACCAGTTTAATTCAGTTACCTTATAACAGATTTAAAGACAGACTTTTTAACAGATTGCTTGCTAACCCGTATTATTCTTTTCGAGAATACTATGAAAATAATGCCCAATCTTAATTTCAATTTTTTATGTATTTTACTTTATTTTCACTAGTTTTTAATTATGTTGTATTTTATCAGTAGGGCCCGGAAGTAGCTGACCTAAAACTTCTCTAAAAATGAGCTATAAAATGCCCTTAAAATATAAAAAAGTGCACATAAAATGTAAAAAAAATGACCTAACAAAAATTAAAATTTTTTTTCATAATAATAAATTAATAACTGTCACAGAGGAATAATGAATATATGGTTCAAATAACCACATTTTAAAATTAACTTTCTTAGTAAATAATGCAATTATTGCTACCAAATAATGAATAAGTTCAAAATTCATCAGGTCATTTTCAATTTTATAAAATATGAAAGAATAAGTTACTGTACCCATCAGTCAAAACATACCTTACTTAGCGTTGTAGTACACCACCATGGTCATCTTCAAGTTATCAAAAGTAAAGGAACGGTGGTTATCAGCTAAAACTGTTTTATACTTTGAGAAACTTCTCTCTACTTCCACAGATGTTATATTTGAAAAACACTATGTCACTGCCTGTTAAAGCCTGTTCAAGAATATCAGTTCTGAAATTTTCTCCTGACAAAGTATCGGCAATCTGACAAACTGTTTGGTATCCTTTATTTTTGTCCAACACAAATTTTAGTTTCTGTCTAATTTTGTCCCCAATCTCGCTTTTTACATTTTGTATCCTCTCTTCCGCAATTCTCCAATGTCATGCCACTTTCTTCAAGGTGGGTTATGGTATCCGTCAAAACTGCAAAATTTGATTCAATGAAAGCTAATTTTTACCTTGGATTTGAGTATCAGAAAACAGATCCTGTGCGCTCTCAATTGCCTTAGAATCTACCCTATCAAAGCTATTCACCACTTCTCTTGCTATTTGAAAATTGTCACAATGGTATATACATGCAGTTAACCATGTACCTCAGCATGTTAAAATTGGTGTCTGGGGAAAAGCTATATTAGGGGCTTTTTCTTTGAAATACATAGTTCGGGTTGGTGCTTTCAAAAATATTTTCTTTACTGTGGAAATAAGTATATCTACTTCTGGAAATGTTGATCTAACCTGTTCTGCAATTCAATGAAAAGAATGGGCCAAACAGGTAACATGCACCTTCTTACTGTGAAATGATTGGATCGATTTTGTCACCTTTACCATGTAAGGCACCACGTCTATTAGGAAGAGGAATGCCTTTTTCTTTCTTTCTTTTTTTTTTATGTCCTCCAACGTTTATTCATATCGGACGATGAATGGAATGGGTGAAATGATGCTCAAATGAGCCCAGGGTCCACAGAGCTTAGTTACCTGACATTTGTCTTTCAGGATAAGGAAAACCCCCCAAAAAACTTATCCAGGTAACTCACCCTGACCGCCATGCTACCGAGGCGGGCTGAGCACGTTGTCATGCTGTATTCCACTGGACCACAATAAACACATGGATTTATCGAACAGTTTGCATATCTGACAGTGGTTAACAGCTTCCATAACCTCTGAGGTCAGAAGAAACATTTGTCCGGCACTAGTAGCTTCTAGCATACCTATATTGGTTACATAATGCCCCTCTGTCTCATCAATTGATACATAAATATTTTTTTTCCAATTCACACATTCACGTATTCGGTTTAACGTGTCTTCATAACATTTTTGTAGGCAAATTTTACGCAAAGTTGATTCATCTGGAATTGTATGACCAGTGTGACATTCAAGAAAATCTCATAATTTGTAATTACTTAATTTTCCTAGTGGAATATTTGCACTAACAAACACTTTCATAATTCTTTATAAAAGGAAGATTACTTGTTACTTGATGTCGAAGCCGTTTCTTTTAACTGTAACTGAGACGCTTGTCATTTTTTTCATGTTTTGTAGAGCTTGCAAATGTTTTTTCCACCCAACATGTTGTACGGTGAACTGTTTGTCTGCATTGACTTTAATTTCACACACTTTACAGAATAATACAGTTCTATCAGTAGAGAATGTTTCCACCAAACTCTGAAACATACGGTTTCAAACAGGACACAGTTCACCTTTTTTGTTTCAGCATTTTAGTTCCACAACACAACAAATTTACACACCTCACAAACTACTCTCCTTACTGCGACAATTGTAGCTCCTGACGCCCTGACTGATGCAATCCACACGTATTACATGATGTAATCGCCGATTCCTTGAATTAATGCGTCAAATTCACCAGCACTGTTAGGACGCTAACCTGTGTTAATTACATGTTTACCACACTTAAAAAGTTACTGTTTCATAAAAGATGGTGATATAAATGAACTTTTAATCACAGATTATTTTAAAAAACACAAAAAGCCCATGGTTCAGGGTCAGGTCAGATATGGGAATCGAACCCGGGTCTCCCGAATGAGGGCCACAGATGAAAATGCCCGATAAATTGGTGAAAAAGAAAGAAAATGTCCGGAAAATGCATCTAAATGTTAAAAAATGACTATTATAAAAATGTGGGAAAAAATGCATTTTGATGACATATAAAAACCATATGTATCTAACGTGCAATGCACTTAATTTCCAATAAGCATCGTCTTGACTACTCAGAAAAAAGATGACTTTTCATCAAAATCCGGGCCCTATTTGTCAGTTTATTATTATTATTATTATTATTATTATTATTATTATTATTATTATTATTATTATTATTATTATTATTATTATTATTATTATTATTATTATTATTATTATTATTATTATTATTATTATTCTACCGAAGATATTGTGTTCCATTTTCTTTATTTTTGTATATTTTACCAGTAAGTTTTAAAGTTTATTTTGTCAGTTTGTACTGAGCGGGTATTTATACTCAAATTGGTTATATTTTGTGTCACAGTAAGAACTTTAATTAACTTAGCTTATTTTACCGTATTGCTCTTGTATATAGTTTTCTGACATTGTCTATTGCTATAATAGCTTAATGACAATAAAATCTATTATTATTATTATTTATACTTTATTTTTCACGTTTCCGCATAAATAATGATCAGGTGACTAAGCAGGTCATAAACTATTCTAATGATTTTATCCACAAACATTTCTGCAATAAACTGTAATTGTATGCATGGTGGCAGAGTCCTTCTGGAAATATCCATACTGACATTCAATGCCCTCAGCTGTTCCAAACATGGTGCCAGAATATTATTTTTGTATCTTTCTTCATGTATATAGTACACTCATAAAAATGGGGCATATTATTGTGTATCTATGTATTGCATACCATACCTTAATTTTTTGATCATGCAAGGGAGTTCTATGAATAAAATTGGGTTTTTCTGTAGCATAATATAGATTGTAATGTGATGGCATATGACAATATAAATGAAACCATGAATCATCACTGAAGAGTATTAATTGTGAGAATTGATTGTTTCATCATTAACATCCCTTAAAATCCATTTACAGAGTACTACGCAGTTTTGGTGATCACATGGTTACAATTCCTAGACAGTAACCATGTATGGTTTGAGTTAGTTTTGTTGCTTTCCATGCTGAAGCTTTTGAAATGTCAGTTTCTTGTGCAGTGCACCTAAGAGAGTTTTGAAGTAACCATGCTAACTTTTATATGATTTCATCTAATTTTTGCTCCATAATCACATGCCTTCTTATCTTCTCCTATCATGGATTGATTCCATCTCTCTTAATTTGTTTGCAAGCAAACAAACATACTGAATGGCTTACAATTGAAGCATTTTAAAAACACTTCAAGCAAAACTAAGCACTTCTAAACAGTGTTAATATTATTCACATGTGAACCGGACTAAACTGATGCATGTATGACAACTAGAACAGATGTAAGATGTACATGCAGTAAAGGTGACAAGAGTCATTCGCATACTGGCCAAGATTGTTGCATGTAGAAGACTATATAGAAGATGGTGACATATTCAAAATTTGATATTGAGTTATATTCTTTCAAAAGAAGGGCTTACTCCAAATGAAATTAAACAGCAATTGAACAATGTATATGGGAAACCTCCCCGCACACTCTCTGTGAACGAATAGGTCGAATTTTTTTCAAATAGGTGTAGAATGCATTGAAGATGAGTTTACAGATCGGCTCTTTGAGGTGCTCACTCCTGAAAATGTCACTCTTGTGGAGAAGAAATTATGGAAGACCAGTGACTGAAAATTAAAGAAATAGCAGTAAGGTTGGGCCTTTCTGAAACACTCTTTGAATAATTAATGAAAATTGAAACTTAAATAAGGCTAGTGAAAGATGGTTGCCTAGACTTCTTTCCTCAGTCAAAAGCAGTAAGAAGTCATCTACTGTCATGCATTTTTGAAGTTTTGCTAGGGCAGCAACAGAGTTCTTCAAATCATTGTGGAAGATGAAGCTACAGTCTTTCCATGGTGGTCCCTTGCTCAAAAGAGAATAAATGGAGTGGTGTAAAACTGGCAATGCACTGCATATAAAGACCAAGAAGATCATTCTGTCAACCAAGATCATAGCTACAATTTTTTGTGACTGTGAAGGAATACTATTCATTAACTTCAAGAAGAGGAACTCCACTGTAAATTGGGAGCACTATCTGGCTTATTGCACAGACTGTGCTTCCAACAAAAAGAAAGGAAGGTTGAGTCTTTGTAATTACCAAATGACGAATAAATAAACATTAAACATTATAACTTCACGACCTGCCTGTTTTGCCTGCCTACTTGTTTTTGTGAAGAAACTGTGATGAAATGTGGCTTCAAGGAGATAAACCATCTAACCTACAATCCAGATCTAGCTTCTAGAGTGACTATTTCCTCTTCTCAAATCTCACGAAAGACCTTTGAAGGAGGAAAGAGGAAAAAAAAATTAAGGTTGAAGAAAACATGCTGAAGCTGTTTTGTCCACTTCATAGAGAAAAGACTTCTGACTATTTTGGAGGAGGGACTGATTGGAATGTTATTTCAAAGGTTTGAGAAGTATAATACAATAAAGAGTGACTATATTGAAAAGTAAAACCCTAGATAGTTTGAGCCCACTACAATCAGCTTTTCATTAAATGCGGAACCATAATGCATCTAAAAACGTAAATTAGTATATCCACAACCAAGATAGATCTCAAGATAAATTTTCTGCATAACAGGTTGCATAAATATAAGTAACCTTAAAAGCATCTGATTCATTTATTATAGTACGAAGAGAAAAAATGAAAAAAAAAAAAATCAAAGTATTTTTATTCCAGTGTTTTGCACCATCTTCCAAGTAAACTTCATATTCAACTGTCTTTTGAAATTGGAAAAGTTCTTCCTCAGTTTATAATATTAATAATCTTAATTACTGAACTATTTGCACAAGAAAAAATTGTTTTCATGGTTATTTTTTCTTACAGATAACTTTTGAAAATGCAAATTTGTTTTCATGGTTATTTTTTCTTACAGATAACTTTTGAAAATGCAATAGGAAAGTATGATGTAGATGTTACCACATTCCAAATGGCTGTGTTATTTGCTTGGAATCAACGTCCACATGATCGTATTTCTTATGAGAACCTTAGGTTGGCAACAGAACTTCCAGATCCTGAATTAAGGAGAACTCTGTGGGTAAGTAAGCAGCAAAGGTGCCATTTGGATGTTTTTTAATTTGAAAACAAAATTTAATAACAGTTAAAAAATCCAGAATCAAAGTAAGATAATCACTCTTTGACAGTTTCTGTTTGTGTAAAATCAATGAAATTTGTAAAAATTTAATCTCAAAAACTATTTGTAGTTGGTTTATTGATACTCGTCACTTACTTTTTTATATTAATGAGAGACTAGCTTCAAAGGCGTTCGCCTCCATTTTCAATCTCTTTCCAACTCATTAATATAAAAAAGTAAGTGACGAGTATCAATAAACCAACTACAAATAGTTTTTGAGATTAATTTTGACGTTACTGTTACTAAATTCCTCCAAACACATATAATTGTAAAACTTTGTTACAGTATATTTTCTAAGAACATGCATAAATTGCAATAAAATGAACAGAAAAGTTTACACGTACATTGTGGACAAAAATAGTATCCAAACTCCCAAGTTTCTATTATCACTTTAATTCTGCGGTCGTCTAGCACCATTTGGTGAACTTTGGTGATATTTTCGTCAGTAGTTGCAGTAGAGAATAAATAAATTCGGAAAACAGTTATGAAACTATTATTTTTCCCCGTCTTTCCTGCTCTCTCCCTCTCTCTTTTCTCTCTCTTTCTTCCTTTGCTTCTGATATATATACAGCATTCAATACTGTAATGAAATAACACTTAAAACATTATTGTAGATAGGAAAAAATGTGTATTATGTGAAAAGAATGTTCAGCCTTTATTTTCTACATAACTTGCAGTGAAAAAGCTTATGGCATATTAATTTTAATTTCATTTAATAATTAACAATGGCTGGAGGTCTTTGAAGGCGGAACAGGCACTTATGAATTAAAGCAATTCATATCATCCAGTAGTTCCATATTAGCATGTATATAACAATTTACATACCAGTTTTATGCTAATATGGACCTAGTATGTGTTTCAAATGGAAAGAGTTCTGGAGTCCAGCTAATCAGATGCATTAGCGCACTCAGCATTGCCAGCTTGTTGGCCCCACTCTTTTTATATTTTACTCTCTGTTGCACACTCATACAACGTGCAAGTCTGCTTGGCACTAGATGTAAGGGTAACCAAATTAAATTTACCCAACTTTTATAATGATGCAGTTGTCAAAATCAAAATTGGAAGAAGCATTTTCACATATTATGTATATTTTTAAATGCTATAATTATAATTATAGTTTATGAATTGTCTGTTTTTCTAATCTGTAATATACCTATCTGCTCTTTTATCATCTATTAAGCCTTTAAAATACTTTAACCATTCCTGAGGCAATATTTTAGATTCTTTCCCTCCCTTCTTATTTACCTTTTTCACTATTTCCCATATTGCATTACTATCTTCTATTGCATCTCTTAATTTCTTTCTTATATTTTCATGCCATTCTTTTTTCTTTTTCTCTAACAAGCATTTATGATTCCTTTACTTTTCAACAAAATTTGCCTATCTAATTTGTCTTTTGTGCTCCTTCATTTTCTTAGATGTCTGAATACCATTCTTTATGCTAATTTGCATTCGTCATCATACTATCCTTCTTTTATTTGCTTCCTTCCCTGCTTTATTTTTATTTCTCTCCCTGCTTTAGATACTAGTAACTTTAATAATTCAGGTTCTTTACTTATATTTCCTGTTGTGGCAATCATTACTCCACATTCTCAGATCTGGCTGCTTCTGAATTTACATCTGCTAAGAAACAGTCCTCCTTTTCGTCTCTCCACTCAAATATTTCTGTTTCTTTTAATTGTACTGTCTCATTCCCTCCCTCCTGTACCTCTGATCCTTTGATTTCTAATAATCATGGGAAGTGACTGCTATTTATAGTTACATTCTTGACCTTAAAATTACTGATTTTCTCCATTTTTTCATTTGTAGTATATAATCTGTAACTTCAGCCATTTGTGTTTACAAACGTAAACCCCCCTCTTTGTCTTCCCCTACATCACCATTACATATTATTAAATTGTTTCACAGAAACCTAACAGCTTACTAACCTCCTTATTTGTTATTTTGTCTCTACTTTTTCTTGGTCTTATTTCATCTTTTTCTCCTCTTTCCCCCATATTCTTCTTCCGGCTAATCTACTATTTCCCTCTCCTATTCTTGCATTCAAATCTCCCATAATTATAAATTATATATCTATAAACTTCTTTATCAATTCTTCCATATCTTCCTCTGTCATCATATAATCTGTGATTATGGAAAGCTAATGTGTCTGGAGAGTTATATACAGTGTTATTCTAAATGATTGTCGGGGCTATAAAAACTCCTAACTCATAGTGCAATTGACGTATGAATATGAATCTTGTTTTATTGTGCACTTAACTCGTAAGGTTTTTTACATACATTACAAATGCTCTATATGTGCACATTTTGTCACTCTACACACATCTGTTCGATAGTCCATCACTTCCCACACATGAGTCAAAATGGCAACGGTGATGTTTTCGAACGCAGCTTTACCTTCAGGCGCCTTTGTAACTCACACCATACTGTGGTTTGAGGAACTCACAGCTCCCTGCTACATCTCGTAGTTGATTTCTTAGGACTACAGAGATAAGTATTTCTAATCCGATTCACATCCACTTCTGACACAGCAGGATGTTCGCTGCTTTACCTTTGGCACAAACAGGCTGTATCTATATATTGTGCATACCATCTGTGAATAGAGTTGTTGGAAGGAGGCTCCTTCCTGTATTTTGTCCGAAAATAGCACTGGAATTTGGTAACAGATCAGTTTTGATGATATTCAAGAGTAAAAAAGCTTTCTCCTTACTGCTAATCATTTTGTTAAGCACTGCAATTACTGCCATCTGGTGGTAACTTATGTACTACAGTTGATGCAAAATAAAACTAAGAGTTTGTCTAACCGTTACTGCAACAACAAAAATGGTATGTTATCCACGTTTTCAAAAAAAATTCATGAAACCCCAACTATAATTTAGAATAACCCTGTATTATCCTTGGCCCTATTCTTGTGTTAACTTTTCCTATTTGCCTAATTATCAGCCACAACACTTCCTTGTCACTATCCCTTATGTCATTGTGTCCACAATCACTTCTAGATCTTTCCTAAACAGAATTCCTATTCCTCCTGATGCCCTACCGTTAACACAATTTTTGTTTGCTCTCTTTCATATAAATTTAAACTTCTCTAACTCTATATTTACTTTCTTTTCAAGCTAGGTTTCTTCTGTTCCTATAATGTCCATGTTTTCTATTTCTCTTTGTAGCTCTCCTTAGTTAGCTTATTTTTTAAACCCTCTATGTTCCCATTTCCTACTTATGCTTTTGTTTTGATAATATGAACTTTACTAATTTGGACCTTGATTTTGATCTTCTTGGTGAAATGTTCTCTTCATGTGTTACCTCCTCTCTCGAGTCCCCTTTCAACATTCTATCTTTAAAAACTTTAGTTACTTTTAATCCCTCCTTCTTTGCTATTTCACATGCCTCCTGCTCATTTCCCTCTCTCTGGCACCACTAAATCTCCCCTCACAATGTCATAAATACTTGTCACTTCCACCTCTCCACTTTTTTCTTTTCTTCACTTGTCCCATTACTTCCTGCTGCCAATGGCAGCCTCCCCATTTCTGGTGTCATCTAATGTCCCTCCTCCACGTCTTCTTCTTCTGCTCCGCCCCCAATGCTTTTTCCCCTCTAGATTATCTGGCCATTGGATCATAACATGTCCCTGCTGCTTCTCCTTCTTCCTTTGTTTGCACATCTGCCACAACCTGCATTTAACTTGTTGTTCCTTTACTAGAGTTTCAATGCATGCTAACTTTTTCTGTTCATTACTTCGGAGTACTCCAATTTTCTCCTTCAACAAATCATTGTAAACCTTTCATGAAGGCCTTCTTTCCAGCTGTCCTTGCTTTGTTCCTTTTTTTAAATCAACTCTTTCCTCAATTGTTGCTCTGCCTTTGTGTAATCTTGTTCTATGAAACTTTTTGTTCCCTTTAATTTTTTTGTGTTTTGTATCATTTCCCATTTCTTTCTTAAAGTTGTAAATTTTACTAATATTGGCCTTATTCTCCTATCTTTTTTCCTAATCTTAATCCTTTTTTGATTTCTCATCCTTAAACTTCCATGCCAATGCGGCATACCCGCATGTCAGATTTCAATTGGTTGGTGTTTACTTTTGATTTGGGTTCTAATTGGAGCTATGAGATCTCTTATCCTCAGGTGAATGGTTGTAGGAAATGGATTTGTTGTTTGTTGGCTGCTCAGTTGTCTCAATAATACACTGGTTCATTGCAAAAATGATTTAATTTAATTCTCACTAAGTTCGTTGATTCAGATTGATTTGTAGCGGCGACCACCTGTTACTAAACTTCCTAACAGAATTCTCTTACTTCTTTATACGGTGAATACTTTGCTATTATAAACTTCTTCTGCTGCTTCTCTTACGCTGGTTGCGTTATTCTTGACTTCCCTACATTTCGGACTTAGAAATCTTTACTACTTTTTCTTCACGCGCACTAACACATCTTTCCCCTCGTAGTATGACTGTTGAAGTGAGTTTTCATCTACCCTGCGATTCAGTTCGTCCCTTATTCTGATCCCCACTCTAACTCTTATCACATGACCAAAATAACTCACCCTTCTCACCATTTCTCAAATCTTACATTATTATTGGTTTCTCATTTTATTTTGATTTTTCTTTATTGGTTAGCAAAACTCATCGAACTCATTGACGTTACATCCCACCGTGAGTTGGGTCACGCCTACCCTGGGCTCTTTGTAACGGTATACATCGTTATCACCTCAGCAAAGTAAATCCTTTTAGGTCTTATGCTTGACCGCATCTTGAAAACCTTATTATTCCTACACATTCCTGGCTATAGTTCTCAGACATTGAACCTTTCCTTAAACAAGGAGGCTAACGGTCACCTCTTCCTGTCTCTCCGACTTGTGTTCAAATTTTACAGAAATATTTTCTCTCCCTTACATGGATTCTAGCATGTTAGTTGTCTTAAATTATATTCTTCCCATCTTATTCTTAATTAAACCGCTATTTTAATCATTACTCTAATTTCATTCTAATTTCATATTAATATAACAATATTTTATATTAGTTTAGCAAAGCATTTTTATTAATTTATCTTCTTTTTTAATTCTCGTGATTTCGATTAATACGCCACCTCCTAATCGCTGTCTGATACTGCGGTTACATAATGCCCGTTTGACAAAAATGAAATACCCATTATTTAAATTTTGTCAAACCCCCGTCATGACATTTCCTCCTTATATATCTTATAATTTCTCATTCCCTACTTGAAACATTTTCCGGTGGTCACCGTTCCCTCATCTTTATCAACATGGTACATTACATACATAGAAAAATACACTGTTATACATGGTTAATACTCTAGAAACAAAATCACATTCATGTTATTCCCAATATTTACAATTCACTAGCTCAAATGAGCTATGTGTACTTGACTGAATTACTTTTGTCTCACTTGAGATCAACCTGATTATATTCTATCACACTCCTTAAATACTAGTACATTACTACTTACAATGTTACGTTTACATTCAATAATTCATATATATTTACATTTCCTTATTGGGACGTTTCTTTTTTGCATTTTTCACTGCAAGAACATACGTCCGCACGCTATTCATGTTTGTGTTATGAAGCACAAATACGGTTACCTCTCTTGTCTACCTGGAACGAGGTGTGTCGTTTACCTGCCTGTTGGTAAACATTTGCAGTCTATTGTCTTGTCTTTCCGCACTTAACACTTCACTCAATTTTCCTCCACAATGTCACGGCGAAAGTCTGTGACCTTTACAATAACAATGACTATAGGTATTTACCTTTTGACACATTAATACACCTGGAGTTTATGAGATATTTACATTTCACAAACTACTTTAAATTTATCTAAAACATTTTATTTAGCTGTAGTTATTAATAATATAATTTCGGTTGTGCACAGGAATTTTGGAGCTTGCAACTCCCACGCAGTGTTTGAATTTCAAACGAAAACGTTACCCGTACTAATTATATAACTTTTACTTGGTATTCTTTACATCTTCGTATATATAATTTCAATCACATTCACACAGGTGATTCTTGGGTCTGCTCTGTACTGTTTACAACGTTTTTTTGACGATATGGCCTTATTAGGGAGATGTTATATCTGCCTATCGGTTTACCATTTCTTGGGTGTATTAGAGCATACGCTCTGTCACCAAATATTTTCTCAATCCGGTATGGGCCTTTCCATAGCATATATAGCTTTTTAGTCTTCTTTCCTAACAAGTCTGACTTGTCGAACGATTTCACTAGAACTAAGTCGCCGACCTTTGGTTCCCAATTCTTCTTATACTGCAGTTTCTTTGCGTTTCTTTTCTCTACTTTTTCCATTATTCTTTTAACAGCATTCTGGATCCGTTCTCGATCTGTCTCGGTCGTCACTTGTATACTTTCCAGAACACCCTCTATTAGTGGTTCCGGTGTTAAATTCCTATGCAATTGGATAGGAGCATATCCTGTGGTTAGATTGACTGAATTATTGAATATAAACTCAATATAGTTGATGTGGTCTGGCCAGGTAGTCTGTTTTAATGAACTAAGGACTCGGAGATGAACACCTAGGTCTTTCAGTACGCGCTCGCTTGGATTAGAGCATGGATGGTACGACGTTGTATTATAGATGCGAATTCCGGCATCCTGAATGGTGTGCACGAATCGTCTTCCATGGTGTATGGACGCGTTATCTACTAATAGTGCTTTCATCTTCCCGTATTTGACTATATAGTCTTTCACTATTTTATTCGCGCATGCTGCACTTGTTAATTTCTTGAGAGGGTATATTTTCACAAATTTCGACATCACGTCGATAAGTACAAATAAATATGTTAATCCTCCTCTTCCTACCGGGAGTGGACCATATGCATCTGCTGCAACTAATTCTAATGGTTCCTTCCTGGTGATGGATACAGGGGATCGATCTATCTTATAATTTAATGATTTTGCCCTCTGGCAGATGTCACATGTAGATATAAAGGTCCTAACTTTCTTGCCTAATCTAAATATGTATAAATGGTTGCTTATGGAAATCATTGTCTTCTCAACGCCAGCATGTATAAGAGCTGTGTGGTAAGCAGAAATCACTAACTCTTCCATCGCTGCGGGTATATATGCTTTCCAAGCAGGTTTGGAAACACCCTGTAACTTATACAATACGTTATTTAGCACTCCGTATTTCTGTGAATTTGCTTGATCTATGGGCAATGCCTTTTCCATAATTTGTTTTAATTTCCAATCCTGGCGTTGTAATTCCGACAATCTTCTCATCTCCTTTGTTAATTTTATACTGAAGGTTACATCCATCTTTAACACTGGTAATTCTGTACCATTACTACTGATATTTTCTGGAAGATTCCCCTGTGGCTTTATACGTGAAAGCATGTCACTAAAGATGTTAAGACTTCCCTGTATATGTTTAATCTCTGGGTTGTAAGCCATGATCTCGTGGATATATCTCGCAATTTTTGTACTGGTCAATTTGCAATTTCGTATAAATGATAGGCTGATATGATCGGTGAATATCAAAATCCTTTTATTATATATATATTGTCTAAATTTACAAATGGCATAATAAATAGCCGTAATTTCCTGTTCTGTAATGCAAGCAATTTTTTCTGTTTTCGTTAACCCTCGGGAGGCTGTGGCTATGACCTTTAATTCTCCAGTCGGTGTCTCTTGGGCTAAAATAGTTCCTAACGCCACCATGGAGGCATCCGTGTATATGAGATAAGGTAAATTTGGATCAGGCCATGTCAATAATACGGATTCACTGAAGAGTTC
Organism: Mantis religiosa; assembly: GCA_030765055.1. NCBI lineage: Eukaryota > Metazoa > Arthropoda > Insecta > Mantodea > Mantidae > Mantis > Mantis religiosa. The sequence goes on along the minus strand of CM060947.1, from coordinate 95,348,694 downwards.
TTGTAATCTTTTAAAAGCATTTTCTTCTACCATAGTCCATCGCCATTTTTTATTTTTTTTTAGTAGTGCTCGCAACGGTGCGGCTTCCTTTGCATAGTTTATCAGGAACCTTGATTGGTACCCAAGTACACCCAGATAACGTTTTACTTGTTTTGGTGTCTTAGGTCGTGGTATTTTCAAAATGGCTTCCACTCTTTCTGGATCAGGAGCTATATTTTCGCCTGTTATGATATATCCTAAATATTTAACTGATTCCTGGAAAAATTTACATTTTGCCCAATTCAGTGTTAATCCAGCATTTGCTAGCCTCCCGAGCACTAAATCCAAATATGTAAGGTGATCTTCCACTGTTCTACTGCATATCAATAAATCATCTACATACTGTGACACATATGTTTCCCTTTGCGTGTTGAGTATTTTCTGCATCGCCCGTAGGAATGCGCTTCCAGAATTAATTAGTCCAAAGCAATTTCTTGTAAACTGGTACTGATATCCTCCGTGCAAAAATGAGGTATATTGCCTTAACTCAGGTTTCAACTTAATTTGCAAAAATGAGTTGGTCACATCTAGTGAAGTAAAATACCTTTGTGCCCCAATACCGGCCAAAATTTGCTCTATTGCTGGGGTTCGAAAATTATCCGGAACAATGTATTGGTTTATATGACGTCCATCTATCGTCAGTCGTACTGTTCCATTTGCTTTTCTGACTATACATAGGGGACTTATAAATTTTGATGTAGATATCTCCAGAATTCCATCTTCCAACATTTCCTGTATTTTAAGGTTCACTGCCTCCTGTAAATCCAATGGAATAGGTCTGCACTTATATTTGAATGGGGGAACATCATGTATCTCGAATTCATACTCAAAATCACTATAGGTCCCAGTGTGTTCCGAAAATACATTTCTATGTTTACATAAAATGTTATAAAAAATCTCTTTTTGGTGGTCGTTGAGAAGGTTTGAGTTTGCTACTGTTTCTCTTATTTTGTAGCTCATGTTTATGTTATGTTCAGCTACCTGGAAATCATCTGTTTGGGTAATCACTTCTCTCCCACTTGCTTCTTCTTGCCCAAGTCCGTATGACGTCATCTCTAAAAGCCCTTCTTCTCCGGCTATATACTCATCCTTATCATAGTTTCTCATCTCTTCTGCTTCTAATGGATTCATCTTAACTAGCTCCATCCCTCCTATTCGTATAAATTCTACAAAAAATGTTTCTCCATCTATTTCTTTTTCTTCATCTGTCAATCTTATCTCATTTCCTGCTTCCCTTGAGCTAAACGGAACTTTAACTATGACGTCTTTAATTTTGATTTCCAAGGCTTCCATTTGATAATTCAACTTAGCTTGAAGCGCATACAACACGTCATTACCCATAATAATGTCTACAGATAGCCTATTAATAACAAAACATACAAATTCTATTGTATCCTCCCCAATGGTGACTTTCAAAAGCATTTGTGTATTAATCTTTTGTTTGGCGCGACCTACCGCCAGAGTACAATATGCACTTTTCACGGGCAATGTTTGCAATTTCATTCCATTGTTTTTAAGTGATAAAAGAATGCTTGACTTATAGCTGAAACTGAGGATCCTGAATCTATGGTAATGTGCCATTTTTCTTTGTTTATTATTGCAGCAATACGCGGAGCATCTCTCACTTCTTGCAATTCTGTTAAGTGATTGTTTATTTGAGTACCGTTTACTATTTCTGTTTCTGTTTTATTCTGTACCACCCTACTCAGAGCTGTGTCCCTGTTCAAATTAAGAACTAGCGTGTTCATCCGGGTCCGATGCGGGACGTCTTCTATCGCACCCTGGAGTCGTTTCCCGTCTGCTGTGTCGTATCTGGCCTTTCATCTACCTCGGGCGCCGCGTCCCTCGGTGTGGGTGGAGGAGAACGCACCCATTCTCGTTGATGTGGTCTGGCCTGTATTGTTCTCTCTACCAGCGTCACGTGGTTGATACTGTCTATTAGCTTCTGGTAGTCGGAATGTCGGTCTTGCATTCCTTCTTCGAAGAAATGGGGGGTGACCCCTATTTCCATTCCTAGTTACATGTACATATCTTATAGGGAAATTATATGAATTTGAATTTGGTGGTCCCTGTCTCCCTCTATTGTTGTTAGGGAATTCCCTCGGGACGTGGGCATCGTATCTTTGACGAGTAGCCATATGGTTTGTGTTAAAATTTCGGGGATTGTGTGCCCTTTCCCCGTCATGATTATTATTATTCCACGGTCTGTGTGGATTTCTCACTGGCATTCGATTCTCATGTCTATTTTGTGAATTTTGCGTCCCAACGCTTTGTAAAGCTGTTAATAATGTAATTGCCTCTCTCAATGTCTGAGGTCTTGCTACCACCATGTGATTTCTAATGTTCTCAGGAAGATGGGGCGTGAGAAGAGAAATCAGTTCGGCTTCCTGTAATGGAGGTTGTAGATATTTACTCATTTGCAAATATCTCAGGAAATAATCAGTAATAGACTCTCCATTATTACCTTGGTATCGGCCATTTGTTATCTGATTCCTTACTTGGTATTGGACATTGGCGTTCCAATACTTTTCTAGGAAAGCTGTTTTGAACAACTCGTAGCTGCATCCTTCTCCCACAGTTACTCGTAGCCAATTAAGTTCGGCAGATTGTAACGCCCTTTGAACTATTATCATCTTATATTGCTCGGGTACACCTCTGATGGCAAAATACTTTTCTAAGTCGGCCAAAAATTGTACTGCGTTGTCATTGCGACAATTAAATTTCGGGAGGGGCAATTCGCTTAGAAAACTCATGTGCACTGGTGGATACATATTTACGTTTTGCATATTTACTTCGCTATTATTGCTGTTTTGAGGAGAGACAGAAGGGGCGCTAACCTGTTCGTTCTGCCTCTCTCCATTGTGTGTATGTATAGAACAATTGGAACTCTCAGGTACCTGCCCTTGCTGTCCCAGCTGTAAGCCAGTTACAGTATCTCTGATTTGAGATATCTCGCTTACTGTCTCCCTCAACATTTGTGTATTTTCTGATTGAATATTTGTTACACGTGCTACCTTTTCTTTTAACTTCTCCATGTCAGCTGCTATACTATCGTTTACAGTGTCAAACCGGTCATTTATCTCTTGTACAAAAGTTACCTGTGTCGTGGTCAGTTCATCTAATCTTATTCTCTCCTTATTAATTTCCTCCCCTATTCTATTTTCTACTCCTGCAACGAGAGATTTGGTAGCTTCTAGGTCACTTCTTATAGTACCTACTTCTCGCTGCAGGGCCTCTTTTACAGTCTGGATTTCCCCTGTTATTCCTTGAATTTTGACAGTGATTCTAGCTTCTGTTTCTTTCCCTTGGCTTGTAATTTGACTTAATTTTTTGTCCATAGCTTTGCTCTGATCTAGTAATTTAGCCTCTAGTGATTGGTTCTGTTCTACTAATTTAGCCTCTAGTGATTGACTCTGAATAGTCATTTGCGCCATGAGTTTCTGGAACATCTCTTGTAGATTTTCCATTACCCCAGGATTGTCACTTCTCCTATTTACATTTAAGCTACTTACACCATTTACACCATCATCTACTGATCCTATAACACTGCTTTCCATTATCTCTTCATTAACAACTTCTAACTCTTTCTCGGTCTCCATAACTATTTGTTCCCCAGAATTTTCCATTTTAAATTTATTCTGTACGATCTTCTTATTTCTCAAAAGCATTGAACTTCCCCTTTAAATTTTCTAATTTCCCTTCCAAAATACTTATTACTAAGACATTACATAGATATTGATCTCAATGAATGATATTACATTTACAAGAAATATAAATTGAGTATGTGTAACTCACAGTTCTGTTGTACGGCTGTGGTGTTTATGTGATGTCTTTACCAATTTTTGTCGTGCTGCTCGTCGTCTAGTAGGCTCAGTTGGTGTCAAAAGAACTTGAACTTCTCTCTTGGTTGGGGGAAAATTTTACTTGTTAGTTGTTTTTGCCGTCTTCTTCGTAGTCTCTGCTGTCCTCATCGTAGTTGTCGTCGTCGGTCTTCTCACTTCTCCTCGTAGTCGTCCTTCGTCGTCGTTCTTCTCACTTCTCCTCGTCGTTTTCGACGTTACATTTCACCCATTTCCTACAATTCGAAGCCCCAACGTGTCGGCGCCATTATGCAGCATACCCGCATGTCAGATTTCAATTGGTTGGTGTTTACTTTTGATTTGGGTTCTAATTGGAGCTATGAGATCTCTTATCCTCAGGTGAATGGTTGTAGGAAATGGATTTGTTGTTTGTTGGCTGCTCAGTTGTCTCAATAATACACTGGTTCATTGCAAAAATGATTTAATTTAATTCTCACTAAGTTCGTTGATTCAGATTGATTTGTAGCGGCAACCACCTGTTACTAAACTTCCTAACAGAATTCTCTTACTTCTTTATACGGCGAATACTTTGCTATTATAAACTTCTTCTGCTGCTTCTCTTACGCTGGTTGCGTTATTCTTGACTTCCCTACATTTCGGACTTAGAAATCTTTACTACTTCTTCTTCACGCGCACTAACACATCTTTCCCCTCGTAGTATGACTATTGAAGTGAGTTTTCGTCTACCCTGCGATTCAGTTCGTACCTTATTCTGATCCCCACTCTAACTCTTATCACATGACCAAAATAACTCACCCTTCTCCCCATTTCTCAAATCTTACATTATTATTGGTTTCTCATTTTATTTCGATTTTTCTTTATTGGTTAGCAAAACTCATTGAACTCATTGACGTTACATCCCACCGTGAGTTGGGTCACGCCTACCCTGGGCTCTTTGTAACGGTATACATCGTTATCACCTCAGCAAAGTAAATCCTTTTAGGTCTTATGCTTGACCGCATCTTGAAAACCTTATTGTTCCTACACATTCCTGGCTATAGTTCTCAGACATTGAACCTTTCCTTAAACAAGGAGGCTAACGGTCACCTCTTCCTGTCTCTCCGACTTGTGTTCAAATTTTACAGAAATATTTTCTCTCCCTTACATGGATTCTAGCATGTTAGTTGTCTTAAATTATATTCTTCCCATCTTATTCTTAATTAAACCGCTATTTTAATCATTACTCTAATTTCATTCTAATTTCATATTAATATAACAATATTTTATATTAGTTTAGCAAAGCATTTTTATTAATTTATCTTCTTTTTTAATTCTCGTGATTTCGATTAATACGCCACCTCCTAATCGCTGTCTGATACTGCGGTTACACCAAGATTCTTTTCCATGATTTCGTACAATGTGTCTTCTGTGCATATTCCATGTTCCATGTTCTTCTTTTACTCCGAAAATTATGCAGTTTCTTTTTCTTTGTCCTGAGTCACATCTGTTTGATATAATTTCAATTTTCTTCCTGCATTCTTCTATTTGCTGTTCCAGTTTCTGTCTCTGTTTTCTCATCACTTCCTTCAGCTTTTCTGTTATCATCCATCCTCTTTTCCCAGGCTGTCTTGCATCTCTTTTAGTATCCTCTTGATGTGTTGCAAATCCATGGTTCCTGGATTTTGTTCTACTCCACCTATTACTAATAATTTGGCAATTATTATTAATGCCAACCATATTTGCCAGCTTATTTTGAACACTCCATTTCCTTTTCTTTTTCGTCTTCTAAAACTTCCTATCCTTGCTCTGTATTGCTATATTACTATCCCCATGGTACTCTCTGCTCGCTGCTTACACATCCATGTCTTATAGCAACTCACGGCACACTAAACATTTTATTATAAATATAGTGATAATATCAAAATTCATATGTGGGCTGTTCAGTAAAAACAAAAAAAAATTAGTCTCTATAAACATGGCTTCACAAATGAATCGTTTACAAAATAATTGTGCGTGAGAGGTTTTTTATATATATATATATATATATATATATATATATATATATATATATATATATATATATTTTCTCCAAAAGAAGTAACCCTATTTTACCAGCAGGTATGTTAGGGTTCTAGTTACAAAAACACATAAATACAAACATCAAAATAACAGAACTTGATAATAATTATAACGTTTTAAAACTTTGGCCAATAAAGTGCTCAAAGGCTGAAGTGCAACATTTTTTTAAAGAATACTTTAAAAAATGGTGTTTGAAGATCTATATTATAATATGAAAGACGTTGAATAAGATTATATCTCTTTTTGGAATGAAGATGACATCTAAATATTAAGTGCTCAACACTTTCATCAATGCTTTCACATTTACATAAGTATCCATCAGGAAAGTCTATATGGAATCTTTGAAATTAAGTTTTAAATTTCCCATATCCGGTAGTAAACTGGGTCACAATAAAATTAGGTGAAAAGTACTTGCAGTTTACACAGTCATTAACAATAGGAAAAAATAAATTTCGAGTGATTTGTCCTTTATAGCTGTTTATCCAAGTGCTGTTCCACATTTCAAAAATTTCTTTTTCCAATGTTTTTTTTAACAAATGTGATTGTAGACTCTTTAACACTGAATTCCTTTGGGGATAATGCGTAACTCTTAGCAATTTCATCTGCCCTCTCAATGCCAAGTATACCCATATGGCCTCTAACCCATGTGATACACACGTGATTGGTGTTTGATATATCGTTCCTCATTTTGGTAGCAAGTGAATATGTAGTGTATTTATCTCCGATAACACTGAGATGCCTGGGAATCACTGTATATACATGCGCTCTAGTTATTACTGTGGCACCACTCCACTGCTTGAGTTAGTGCAAAAAGTTTGGCCTGGAATATAGAGCAATTAGGTGCAAGTCTGTATCCTCTATAAAGCAACTCCACATTCCTTTCTTGGAAGTGTTGAAAACAGTGTTGTTATAATAAATTAAATTTAAAGGGAGTTGATTAATGACACTAAACAACACTTACTTAGTAAGTACACTTAAGTAACTCCACATTGTTTATATTGAACACCATAAAAGTGTATCCCACACGAGCTCTGGGTTCTCTGGATGATCAGAATATCATGAGCCATCTGTGTAGATGTTGTAATCATGTGTTTGCAGTTATTCTCGCTGACAATGTAATGAAATACAGCAGGATGTCCAGCTTCCAAGAGATGAGATCTCGGATGGAAGTTCAAATTCAGGAACTTGTAGGGACCGTAGCGTAGATTTACTTAATCCTGAAGGTATTATGCCATACCTATTGCACAGAGTTATTACAGCACTCAATCGGAAAAGTTATAGCAAGGATGTTACTTGTGTAAGGTTTGTCACTTGTGTTATAATCGAAGTGGAGCCACCCTACAGCAACAAAGCTAGACTTTTTGTATGCACAAATATGTTGTCATTATTGATAACTAAATCTAGATAACTTGACAACTTTACTATTAGCTGTTCTCTATAATTACAAAGTGAATGTACTACTTCTGAACTCATTTGTGCACTTTTGTGGTGAGGTTGGATACTGATAAATGGTGCACACTGATCTTTCTGCAATATACTTGTAGTTTAGCTTAACTCATTATTAATTTGTTGCATGAAATTCAATATATTGATAAGAATAAAAATTGATGTTATTCCAAGAGTTACTCCTTGAAGATGATTTTCAGTGTGCTAGTTAACCATCTGTAGAGTTCCTTTTCATCTGTTGTTTTTTCACAATAGTAGCTTTTAAGGTAAGATAGGAAAAGCTAATTTGATTTGGAGAACTTCACAGCAATGGCTGGACTCAAGATGCCATATGCTGTGGAGAGAAATTCTTCTAATGTTCTTTAACCTAATAATTGTGAATTACCTTTTCATCCTTAGCCAGTGGGAAATAACAATTAATTAACAGCTGTAGTCTCTGCTTTTTGACATACATGACAAGAAAGGAAAGCATTGCACAATTCTGAAAATCAAACTCTTGCTGATAATTGTGATAGTTTGCCATCACCAGTATTACAAAATTTATATTCTATACTGAAGCAAGTGTTTCTCATTGTTTTAGTCTCTTGTTGCTTTTCCAAAGATAAAGCGACAAGTTCTCTTGTACATGCCAGAAGTTCAGTCACCCAAGGATTTTGATGAAAATACAATCTTCTGGGTTAACCAAGAATTTGCACCTGTGTAAGTAACATAACTTAATTTTTCCTCAGTATAATTATTATTATAAATATTAAAAGCAGAAGCATTATTAACAGTGAAGTATTCTTCATATTTGAGTTTGATTTATGAGTCACTATGTTTACACTCAAACTTCACTTACTTGTTGTATAATTGAAAACGTTTCAATTATACAACAAGTAAGTGAAGTTTGAGTGTAAACATAGTGACTCATAAATCAAACTCAAATATAATTATTATTAACTTTAAAGAGAGTCGATTATTGTTTTTATGTTTGTATAATTCCCTCTAATGAATTGATAATATGCATAACTCATTTATTTATAGAATTTTAAGACAACTGCTGTTTTAGAGACAGCCTTTAAACTATAATTTTTAAGATGTCAAAAAGTTAGAAAAATAGTAGCCATAATAGGCAGCAAGCATTTGTTGACACTTTGTTCTTCTTCCTTTTTGTAGGAAAAATGGAAAGTTACAAAAAAGAGGAAAAATAAACCTAGTGGGAAGGTTACAACTTTCTACGGAAAGAAGCAGAGAAGAAGATAATGAAAGTATTGTGCAGCTTAGAATACTTAGAGTTCAAGTAAGTATGTGCTTTATTGATCAAAATAAGATTACCATAACTGCCTTTGAGTTTGAGTAGTCAGTCTTTTGATTTTTTAAACCAGAGCTCATAGATTTTATCTCCATTTGGGGTCTTTCTTTAATTAAAATTATTCCTACCTTCTGCAGAGTCTGAGAGTATGAATATGAAAGTGAATGTATGTTTCATGGCAAAATTGAGTAAAAACCAATGTTAAAATATGTACAATGTGAGTTGTACACCATCAGTTGCTCCCATAGTTGAAAGAGGTATATAAATGAAACAATTGGAGAAAGCCTACCTTTTTTAAAAATGACAGCACATGCTAATATAATTCATAGTATATGAATGTTTAAACTGAAAAAGTAGCTATCATTAATCAGTATTTATAGACAATTTTATTACGGCCTAACTAGCAACATCTAATTTATTGACTGAAATTGTGAAGTGATGTGTGTTTGGAGGAATTTAGTAACAGTGACGTCAAAATTAATATAAAAATTATTTGTGGTTGGTTTATTGACACTCGTCACTTACTTTTTCATATATTTATGAGAGACTAGTTTCAAAGGCCCTGGCCTCCATTTTCAATCTCTTCCCAACTGGCAACTGTTGTTATCTGCTCTCTCTGGTGGTGGAACTATGAACTTTTTTGTCAAATTATCTGCTGGCGGGATTTCAAAGTTCATTACGCGATCCTTATTTTTCCAGATGAATATGTTCTCCCATGTTGTCAATCTATTTTGGTTTATCACTCCTTTTAATAATTTTGGATTTGGATCAATGTCATGGTTTTCATTCCAAAAATGAAATGCTACTGCTGACTTGTCTTCTTGTTTCAATCTGATGTTTCTAAAGTGTTCTTTGACTCTGGTTTTTAAATTTCTTTTTGTTTGACCTATGTAGCATTTTTCACAATTCTTGCAATTTATTTGGTATATTCCAGATTTGTTACCTGAAGGAATTTCATCTTTTGTTTTTGAATTTAGTAATTTTAAAATTGAGTATCTATTAGTAGGTGCCAAGATGATATTTTGTTCCTTGAATATCTTTTTAAATTTATTAAATGTTTTTGGATGATATGTGAATGAACTGAATATGCTGTTGCTTTCTTTTTCTTTAATAAATGTGGTTGTTTCCTTAATGGTTTTCTTTAGTTTAGATTTTCTAATTTTCTTCAACACCAAACTTTTGTTGTATCCGTTTTCTTCTGCTATGTGTATTATTGCTTTTTGTTCCTTGAAATATTCTTCTTTTTCCATGGGTATGTTGACTAGTCTGTGTGTAAGGCTGTTTATTATTGCATGTTTATGTGTAATTGGGTTGTGGCTATTATTTTTTATATAATTTTCTGAATGTGTTGGCTTCCTGTAAATTCCAAATTTTATTTTTGTATCATTCCTGATGATATTTAGATCCAAGAAAGGTAGTTGTCCATTGATTTCCTTTTCTATTGTGAATTTGATAGTCCTTTCTTGCAGATTGAGTAATTTTAATGCATCATCTAAATGTTTACTTGGTACAATTGCAAAGATGTCGTCAACATATCTATACCAAACCTTGAAGATCAATGGGAAGGACTTTTTAATTTGTGTTTCAAATGCACTCATAAATAAGTTAGCCAAAAAAGGTGAAAGTGGATTGCCCATTGATAGTCCTGATTTCTGCTTGTAGTGTTTTCCATTAAAGCTAAAGAAGTTTTGTTCAATGCATACTTTTGTTAGAGAAATATATTCTTCTGCTTCTATTGCTTCCATATCAATTGTAGCTAGCCATTTTTTTAACACAGTCTGCAATTTTTCTGTTGGTATGCTTGGAAATAAAGATGTGACATCAAATGAAACCAGTCTGTCATTTTTGTCCAAATTTATATCTTTGATTTTTTCTACTAAATCTAAAGAGTTTCTTAAATTTGCACTTTCAAATTTTGGAAAACTATTAAATTTACTTAGTAACCATTTGGCCAAATTATATGTGGGGGCATTTATGCTACTAGTAATAGGTCTCATGCCTTTCCCTGTTTTATGAATTTTTGGCAGCCCATATACTCTTGGTAATGTTGGATTATCTACTTTAATTTTGTGCAATTCTTTTTTGTTGATTATTTTGCTCTCTTTTAGCGTTTTATTTGTGGTTTCAATGCAGTACTTTAATGGATTAGTTTCTACTTTTTGGTAATTACTGTCTTCTAACAAATCTTCCATCCTCTTTGTGTATTCTTCTTTTTCCAGAATTACTAGTTTATTTCCCTTGTCTGCTTTAGTATAAATAACCGGTTTCTTTTTAAGAGCTTTTATGATTTGGTTACTAAAATTCTTTTTCTTTTCATTTTTAATCTCTTCTACTATTTTGGAGCATTTGTTTTTTACTGTGTTTTTACTTTCTTCATTAAGTGTTTGTGTAGCAATTTGGATGTCAGCAATGTAATCTTCAATTTGGTTGGAATAATCTACACATGTCTTTAAACCTAGATTCAGCATATTCAGTTCTGTTTTTGTAAAATTTTGGTTTGATAGGTTTACCACATTGTTTAGATGATCTTTTAGGTTATGTTTGTCTTTTTGATTTATCTTTTTAAAAGTGCCTGCTTTCTGGCATAAATTTTTTAAAGAAAAGTCAGGACTCTTTGCTCAGTCTCCACCATTCCTGGTCCGCCATCTTCTGTCCCGTTGTCTCCAGCTGCTGTACTCTGCATCTTCTGCATGGACTCTTAGGGTTTTCAGGTCTTAGCATTGAGACAACAACAGAACACCTGATATTTTCTGAACTCTTTACTTTAGTCGTTCATTTACTCATGTGGAACCCAGGCACCTTCAGATATTCTCTTTTGTTAATCAACTGTGCCTGCGTGCAATAAAAGTGGCTACAGTGCAAAATTTGACATGACGTATCACATGGTGAAGGAATAACCAGTAAGTGAACACACAAGGTGAAATGACAAAAATGACCATATTTCCCTTCTGCCCTCATATATATAATAGAACACTGCATCAACAATGAAAAACTAGCAGTTTGTTCACCTGTCTAACAGTACATTGAAATAGCTGAAATACTGTGTTATCGTACCAACAATGTTGAAGCCTGGGACTCAAGTACTTACAATAGTAAGTCGCCACAAACAGTGTATTTCGAATACGAGAGCCCCTAGTGGTTTACCAGGAAGAGTCAATTGGAGAATTTAATGTCATGACGGCACATTGGCCGTGGTAGCTCAATGGTTAAGAGCGACTGGATGGAAACCAATAGATCCGTGGTTCAAATCCCGGCATGGCATTGAAATTTTCAATTTGATTCTAACAAATAAAATGTTAATGAATGTTCATCTCAACATAATTTCATTAAAATCTGCTTTTCTTTGTGTGTTCAGATAACTGTAGATGTATTCAGTAATTTTGGTACAGGTTATCTTCCAGATATTAAGAGCAAACTTATGACCACCTATTGTAATATACAGAGCTTTTTTTCCAACCGGAACACGTTCTGGTTAACTTTCACAAAATCCAGTGAAATTTAAAATTGAAATTATCGCCCATATTGATTGCAAGAGTTTGCATTTTGTTGTTATCGTTGATGCAGAAGTAATTCTTTAATACACTGCATTTAGTACTAACATCTTCCTTTCACTAACCTAAAAATGTGTTACAGCTGCCTATCGTACCATTTCCATTCCTTAAAATTACTGGGATTACAGAGTGCAGCTTATACATGAGCAAACAGCAATGCAATGGTAAAACAAGCAGACTGTGTAAGATGCAGTCCTCTTCTGTTTGTCTGCTTTATTATATTGCAATACTGTTATTTTCCAAGAGTAGAGTCTGATAGGTTTGAAATTTTTAGATTTGTGGTACAATATGAACCAGTGAGAGAGTTCCAGTAAACTTTTTCACAGAAAAAAAGCACTGATAATATCATTAGGGAAGATAAATCACACCAATTTAAAATCAACGAATCCAGACTGATGTACTGAAGTGAAAATTTGCCTTGAAATTCAACCATTGAAACGGTGTGAAAAGCTGAAGTAAGTTAGTAATCAAAACTAACTAGCAGTATCAATTGTAACAGTCCACTATGAAAATTAAGATACAGAAAAACTAAATTACATAAAATCGTTTTGACTGGTGGAGTTTTTCAAAGTATTCGCCAACACCTTTATGCACTTTCTCATTCTCTCAAACCACTTCTGAAATCAATCCTGCCACCCATTTTCATGTAGGTAAAACTTACTTTCATATGTTGCAACAGCTTCCACAGGGGTGGAAATACTAATGGCTACTATTTTTCACCACGGGAAACTAAAAGAAGTAACTTTGAGCTAAATCTGAACTAGATAAGCCATTCAGCTTCACCCCTGCAGTCTCCAGAAATTGGATCATTGCATTGGTTGTGTGCTCAGAGTCATTGTGGTGGTGCAGAATTCCTCACAGTCCTGTCCTTGGCTGCAGTTCACGAAGTTCTCAGCAAATTGTGGTAACAAATTGTAACTACAAAATAACTGTACTTTGGTTCACAAGAGGAATGTTGACCACTATTTTGTTCCCGAAACTGTGCAGCCGCTTTACTGTTGATGAAAGCTTGTCATCTGAAAGGTCCACACAGGAAACTAACACTTAGTCTCAGAGTCAAACTGATATGTCAAAGTCGTATCACCAGTGACAATATCAGAAACCTACCAACAATTGCCTCCATTGAATCTGACCAGCATTTCTTCACTCTATTCAACAATAGCATGCAAATCATTAAATCATTAAATCTTTCTCATGCGAAGATGGTCTTGCAATATTTTGGAAAATGCTGGAAATCCAGTCTGCATAGTTGCCTCAATTTCCTTAAATGTTACATGATAGTTTTCACGGACCATTGTTTCTACAGCAGCTGTTTTCTTTAGTCACTGCTGTAAAGAGTCCATTACTCCTAACCTCATCCTTTAATGACGTTTGGCCTTTTTCAAACTCTGGAAACCATTAAAAAAAAAAAAAAAAAAAAAAAAAAAAAAAAAAAAAAAAACTTGCATGAGAAGGAGCAATGTCCACAAAAACCTGTTGCAAGTACTCAAGATGTTGTGTCTCATTTAAACCAATTTTTAAATCAGAAAATCATTGTGCGAAAATGCTCTCTTTCCACTTCCATTGTGTCTACCAACCCTGACCACACTAGCAGTTGTTAACCTTGCACTGTAGACTGGTACACCTTAATACCCTCAAAGAATGTGGCTATCCAGGGTGCAATGCATTTAAATTGATCAACCATATTTTATGTGTATCTCAAAACTTATGTAGTGCCACTCATAAGACTGCAAAATCAGCCCTTAAATAATCCAAGTTGTTTTTTGATGTCCTTTAACCAAATAGTTTGTATCAAATGGATTAAATAAGTGAAATTATATGGTTACATAGACTTCCAAGGCCTTTGTCCATTACTTCATTACTTGGCTTTTAGTGTAGTCCGCGTCCTGTTGGCTTAAAAATCTTAAAATCTTGCTGACAGGATAGGACCACATCAGAAGCCAAGTAAAGAAGTAATAGATGAAATTATACCCACATAATCCCAGGGTTAAAGTTATCCAACATTTGGTTGTGCATAAGGGAAAACCCAGAAAAAATTCTTCCATCTAAAGTTTTGATCTCAGGATGCGGGGCAGGTATGAAGCTTCTGTGCTGTGGAGGTGGGCTGGTTGAAATAATATGCTAATGCAAATTCCTGCTATACTAATGATACATACCAATCTCTCCAAGCAATAGCTTAGATTTCGTACTTAATTTAAAAAGGCAGATTTGTGTATAGGGTGTATTTGACTCTAATATGTTGTTTTTGTTTTCACAGGAAGCAATAATAAAGATCCTGAAAATGCGAAAAAGGATTACTAATGCTCAGCTTCAGACAGAGCTAATAGATATTTTGAAAAATATGTTCCTACCTAGTAAGAAGATGATAAAGGAACAGATAGAATGGCTTATTGAACACAAATATATGAAGAGAGATGAAGATGATATCAACACTTTCATTTACATGGCCTAGACAGATTTTTTAAGTTCTGTGCACGATTGTGATATAGACAGTGATGCCCACTTGAGGCTATTTTTAACTAATATATGCAGCGTGTGAATAGGTGAAATGTAACTGAAGGATAACATAAGTGCAAACATGTTTATTTCAAAGACTGAACTTACAAACTTATACATATTATATATTTAAAAAAAATTCACAAGATCTGAACTTTTAAGATCTCTTATTGTGTACAGTGCAGAATTGTTTCCAAGAATAATGCCAGTGCTGCCAACTTTCCTTACTCCATTTTCATCATTGAACTCTGAAAAAGCCTTAAAGGCTTTGCATCCTTTTGTTATCAGTAACATGTAAAAAATGTCCATAAATTTTTTTAAAAAAGTCAGCCTTGTTGGTACATTGTTTCCTTTGATTGTGTGTATAAAATATGAAAACCTGCTTTGTGAATAACTTGTCTTTTGCAAGCACAGCATATTAGTACAAAAATTAAGGTAATTTACTTCCACCAGCACTTGTTAATTAATAAAACTATATTTGGAAATGTGTAAATATGGTTTGCATCAAGAGTATATGAAGAATTTAGTGAATAACATATTGTTAATTTTTATCAGGATTTTAACTTATTTTACCATACATTGTTTGGGTTATGTTTCACAATTTATCTTTATATCTTTCCTGTCAATTCCATTTTGGCCTCCCATTTCTTTAATTATGTGGTCAAAGATAAAATGAGAACCATTCTGAAACACAGCCACAGTAGCCACAGTAAATTTAGTTCTTATCTTTAGATCTTTACAGGGAATTATACATTGAGACACACTTTGAATTTGTTCAGATTAGTTTGTTTAATAATTCAGCTTTATAAGGTTATTCACATCGTATAAATAAAGCTGAAATGTTCCAATTCATTTGATGGGAAACGATGACCATGGATCTTCTCTGTAATTCCAGAAGAAAGCAAACTCTGTATAAGTATGGACAATAAGCACTGTGGAAAGCACAATGACATTTTGTTTTGCCAGAATATCACATTTGGCTGGAATATGTTGAACAGCATTGTCATGGTGAAGTAGCAGGTTCTATACTGCAATGACAAAATGTGATTCACATTATTACTCAGTGGAAGGTATATACGGAACAGATCTTTAAAAGAAAAAATCCATCATATCTCTTCCTCCATGTTTGCTTCTTTGTACTCTTTAGGTGGTAATTTTCTAGAAAGTACTGCATCTCCAACCACCATTTTATGTGGGATTATGTTGAAAACTAGGCTTTGGACACAACTGCGGTTGCATTGCACTGTGACTGAAAAATATTTAAGTGCACACAGGGTTTCACTCCCTCTTGGCAAGCATTGCCAGACTTAACAAAGTCAGTAGTATATGAGATTAGTACCTGTCTCCTCTACTCTTGCTTGTGAATAACATACCAGTATAATAAAAGTTAACCTAAAGTCATGTCCAAAGCCTATACTTGGACATGACATTCATCATCAGAGCTGATGATGTAATTAAATTAATTGTGAAAATGGTCCTGTGAACTGTGAAGAATTTATAATTTTTTAAAAAGATAAGTGAAGTTTGTAACAAATTGTTATATTTTATTGTAAAACTGGTTAAGTGTTTTGCAGATGGGTGTGTTGGGCAAACTGAAGATAAGCAAATGGATCATAACTGATTCTCCTGAAAAGTCCAGCATGTAGACATAACATTTCTAATGGTTGGACATTCATTCATTCATTCCACCAGATCGAGTGATAGGCTAAATTAAAAAGTCTCAAAAAGAAAAATAGACTATCTTTCAGCCGGAAGAGTATGAAGAAATTCTCGAAAGATATGGAACAGTATTCAGAATAATTAATATTGCTGTTCACAAAATGATCCAACAACTTCAAAAACTACAGAAAAGAATTAAATTACAGTGGATACCTGCACATTGTGGAATTGCTGGAAATGAATCAGCTGATTTTCTTGCCAAAAAAGGTGCAAATTTAATTTAGAACAAAAGTAAAAACTTACCCTTTACATCCATAAAAAGATTTATTAAAAACAAATATTAAAACAAACAAAACCAATCAATTTCTAACAAAGCCAAAGATAAAAAATGGAACATTTTAAAAATCCAGAAATTATCCCAGAAATTCCATGTAAAGCTGCAATAGCAAATTTTAGATCACTTACGGAACATGATAATTTGGCCAAACACTTACACAGAATAGGAATTTATACAAGTCCAAATTGTCCTCTTTGCAACAAAGAAGAGGAAATGACTGAAGAACATCTTTTAACCTGTGAAGCCCTACCTGCCGGACCCACTACACAGAAATATTGGAGAGCAAGAGAGCTAATGGCTTCATTGCCAAAGCCTAGCATTTGAAAACAACAACATATTGCTGTTCACTGTTGCAAATCTGCAGCTGAAAATGTAAAGAAACCTGGGCAATAGTATTTTAAGTTTAACTTAGCAAAAAGAATTCTTATTACAAAGAAGAAAAGCCTAACATTGTTGTGATTCAAAGTGAATTTTCTTATCGAAATGCAGTTTGTAGTATTAAACTTATCACCAAGTCTAATGTGAACATCACACACCTTAGACCACAAACTTTTGTAATCTGAATCTGCCAGATGTGCAATGCATTAGAATTACTATCAAAACGTTTTGGAGAGGAATGAAGGAACAATGAGCTGCTTTAATTTTATTCTACTTTAGAAAACCAAGAAGATGTAGGACCTCAGATTGGAGTAATGTTTCCTGAATGGTATTGTAACCAAGCAACACCCTTTTTGGGTATTAAAGTTAACACTTTAGATAACTGAATTTATGAGTGTGTTTTTTATATTTCATGGTAATAGAGACTTTTTTAGTGCTACCCATAATTTAAAATCTTTTTTCTTCAGTTTCAGAAACCTCTAACTCCCAATCTTGTTATCAAACCCTGTTACATCCAAGTGTCATCAAATTTATTTCTGAAATGTTTCTACACTCATATTCCAGAACTACTTTATATTCTAAAATTTTATGTTGAATGACTCATTTAACATTTTAATATTAAAGTTAATGCTTTGGACAACACCAGTCAATAAAGAGTTTCAGCCAGAAAATCTAATTAATGAAAGATATGAAGTTTATTGCACTGATTTCAGAACAGGTTTCATGTATATTTGAGTTTGATTTATGAGTCACTATGTTTGCACTCAAACTTCACTTGTTGTTGTATAATTGAAATGTTTTCAAGATCATTTGATCTCATCCTTAGCTGTTAGGTGACTAAATGAACCTTCTTCTTCCACTACTACGAAGCTCCGATCACTCTGCCATCTGGAGTTAGGTGCACTAAGTTTTAATACTTCATTTAATGCTGGGATTTCAAAATTTATAACTTTATCACAGTTTTTGTTTATGAATATTTTTTCCCAAATATCCAATTCTATGGGTGTACTTAAAGATTTTAACAGTTTAATGTTGTGGCCAATGTTGTGGTTTTCTGTCCAAAAATGGTGTGAAATTACAGATTTTTCTGTTTGTTTCAACTTAATGTTCCTCTGGTGTTCTTTTTGCCTGGTTAACAAATTTCTCTTAGTTTTTCCTATGTAGCTTTTTTCACAGGTTTCACAATTAATCTGATAAATTCCTGATTTCAAATTGTTGGGGATTGTATTTTTCAGTGGTTTATTTAGCAGGTTCCTCAGACTGAATTTGTTTTGGGGTGCTAGTTTTAAGTTTAATCTTTTGAAGAAATACAAACTGAAAAATACAATCCCCAACAATTTGAAATCAGGAATTTATCAGATTAATTGTGAAACCTGTGAAAAAAGCTACATAGGAAAAACTAAGAGAAACTTGTTAACCAGGCAAAAAGAACATCTGAGGAACATTAAACAGAAAAATCTGCACACACCATTTTTGGACAGAAAACCACAACATTGGTCACAACATTACATTGTTAAAATCTTTAAGTACACCCATAGAATTGGATATTTGGGAAGAAATATTCATAAACAAATATCTGTGATAAAGTTATAAATTTTGAAATCCCAGCATTAAATGAAGTATTAAAACTTAGTGCCCCTAACACCAGATGGCAGAGTGGTTGGAGCTCCGTAGTAGTGGAAGAAGAGGAAGGTTCATTTAGTCACCAAACAGCTGAGGATGAGATGGAATGATCTTGAAAACGTTTCAATTATACAAGTAAGTGAAGTTTGAGTGTAAACATAGTGACTCATAAATCAAACTCAAATATGAAGAATACTTCAATGTTAATAATGCTTCTGCTTTTAATATTTATGAGGTTTCATATAGTTTATTGTTTATACATAATTTACACTGTGCTCCACTTAAAGGTTATAGAATCTAATCATAAGTCACCACAAGGGAAAGTGAAAGTAATCTTATATCTCCTAGATGTCCTGTTATACTGCAGATAAGGAATTTCTTCCTTTGCAACATGTGCTGGACAGCAAGCATCCATTGTCGTCAGTTTCAGTTAGAATAATCTCATTGACAGGGATCTTTATTAGTAGTGAGTATGAAAAATTTCAACATAATTGGTTTGAATGCAACTAGACTGCAATTTAAAAAAAAGATGAGTGGACATTCCAGATTCCAGTTGTTTTCTTTTCATATTGATGTCAGTCGGTAATTGGACGGATGCGCATGAAAATGCCCGCCTCGGTAGCGTGGTGGTAGCATGTCTGCCTCACGTTCAAGAGGTCCCGAGTTCGAATCTCGGTCAGGGTGAGTTACCCGGATAAGGTTTTTTTCCAGGGTTTTCCCTTATCCTGAAAGACAAATGTCAGGTAACTCTAAGCTCTATGGACCCCGTGCTCATTTGAGCATCATTTCACCCATTCCATTCATCGTCCGATATGACTTAACGTTGGAGGATGTAAAAAAAAAAAAAACAACCTGCGCATGCAGCTGTAAAAGTGGACTTTGTTTGAGGTCGATGACCTTGCAAGTTGTATGTGTATGTTACGTAATTTCCGTTTCTATGGAAATAAAGAGCAATTTTTAGTGTTTGTAACCTGGACTTTAAATTTCACGAACCCACAAAGTCACAATTTGTGTCAGGAGTGAGACGTACCACCATGGAGGCTGCTTCGGAAAAAATTCTACAGGAACTGAAAGAAATGAGAACGGCGAACGATAGCCTGGCAACAGAAATGAAGGCGGCTAACACAAATCTCACTGCTGAGATGAAAGAAATGAAGACGGGTAACGACAACCTCACCGCCGAGATGAAAGAAATGAAGACTGCTAACGACAACCTCAAGCCGAGCTGAAGGAAATAAAAACAGCGAAATGATAACCTCGCTGCGAAGATGGAGGCGACAAATCACAACCTGACCGCGAAGATGACTGAAGTGGCCACGGAAATGAAGGCCGAACTATCTGAAATGAAGACTGCGAACGAAGCCCTCGCCGCCAAATTTGAGGAACAGTTGGCCGGCGTGAGGGATGACGTCACGGAGCTGGGCAAGCAGATGGGCCAAGTGGACGAGCGCGTCGAAGACCTGGCGAACCGCGTTAACAACCTAGAGAGAAAGGCCGACACCAACACCAAGTCCCTGAACGCCATGGTAGAGGACATCGTCGGCAGAAGGTTGAAGGACTTGAAGGCCGACGCGCCGGGCCGCGACAGAACATCTGCGCGCGTCAAACCGCCGAAGTACGACGGCACGTCCACGGTTGAAGTCTTCTGCCGCCAATTCGACACAGTGGCCAAGCACAAGTGGTCACCAGAGGAGGAAGCCGCACAGCTAATAGCCAGCCTCCAGGGACGGGCCGCAGAAGTCCTGAACGCGGTTCAGACAGCGGCGGCGTCCAAGGACATCTGGGAGGCCCCGGAGAACCGCTTCGGGAACTACCACTTGGCCACGGCCTACCCCAGCCAACTGAAGTCAAGGACGCAGCAGGCAGGGGAGACGCTGCAGGAGTTCGCCCTGACAACTGAACAGCTGGCCAGCAAAACTTTGGTCGACCTCCCACCTGAATTCGTATCCTGGGAAGCCGCATACACCTTCGTTGACGGGGTACGAGACGTCGAGATACGTCAGACCCTAATGCTCGGCGACTACAAAACCATCCACGAGGCGCTAACGGCAGCATTGAGGATGGAGGCGGCCAAGCTTACGGCTACCCCGATGTCGAGAACAAGGAGTATCCGTTACACGGGAGAACGAAGGCCAGCCGAAGATCTAGTGGCGTGTGTTGGGGATGTGGCCAGTCGATACATCTGGAGAGAGACTGTCCACACCAGGGAGAGCAGCTGGAAAACGAGTAAAGGCCGTCCTGGCGAGGGGCACGTCGGCGCCATCACCACCATCCCCTCGAGTGACACTGCGCGCCGTCAGCCGGCGTATGGATGACAGCCTCATCGCGGACGGTTAGGTGAGAGGGAAGCCGTGCCGAGTGCTCGTAGACACCGGGGCAGCCATGACCATCATCAGATCGGACGTGGCCAAGGGTTTGCGGTCGAGGAAACCGAGCCGATCATACCAGCTAGTGATGGCATCGGGCGACATTTTGCCCGTGGAGAGGGAGGCCCTGCTGCAGTTGATCTTGGGACGAAGTGCCGTGCGTGAGTGGATGTCCGTCGCGGAGGTAGCTGAGGAGGTGATACTGGGACTGGATGCACTCAGGAGCCACAAGGCGACGGTCGACGTCAGCAAGAGGGTCCTGCGGCTCAATGGAGAAGAGGTGAAACTCCGGCAACCGGAAGAACGCCTGGGAATCTGCAGGGTCGTCCTGAGGGAAGACGTGGTTGTCCCCGCGAGAAGCGAGGTGATGGTGACGGCACGACTGGAAGGCCAGCGAACAAGAAACTTGATGCTGGACCAGAAGACGCCTGTGCACGGACTTTGTATAGCCAGGACATTGTTGCCATGCGTGCCAGTGAAACTGCTAAACCCAACGGACACCGATCATGACGTCCAGGCTGGGACGGAGTTGGGGACGTACGAGCCCCGGGTCAGCGTAACACCAATCGATAAGACCCAGGTGGAGAGGGCGGCCGAACACTTAACCGCGGAACAGCTCGAGAAGGTTCGACATCTACTGAGACGATACCAGCGAGTCTTTAGCCAAGGTAACAGCGACTACGGCCGCACGGACCGGGTGCTCAATCGCATCGACACCGGAGTTGCCCGGCCTATTCGGAACCACCTAGACGCGTTCCGCTAGGGAAACAAACGGCGGTACAGGACCTGCTGGAGGACATGAGATCCAGGGGAGTGATTGAAGAGTCTGACAGCCCTTGGGGTTCCCCTGTAGTCTTGGTGACGGAGAAGAACGGCGAGCTACGCTTCTGCGTGGACTACAGGAAGCTGAACGCTGTCACCAGGAAGGATTGCTTCCCTTTACCCCGGATTACGACACCCTGGACACGCTTGCTGGTGCACAGTGGTTCTCGACCCTGGACCTGAAGTCTGCTTACTGGCAGGTAGTTCTGGACCCGAGCGACAAGGAGAAGACCGCATTCTTGACAGTCCAAGACTTTGGCAGTTCACAGTTATGCCCTTTGGCCTCTGCAACGCACCAGCTACCTTCCAATGCCTCATGGAGTCAGTGATGAGCAGATTGACTTAAGACGCCTGCCTGCTATACCTGGACGACATCATCGTCGGCAAGACATTCGAAGACCATCTCGAAAAACTGAGCAAGGTGCTACAGAGACTGTAGGCGACTAACCTGAACCTAAATGCAAAAAAATGTCAGCTCTTCCGCAAGGAAGTCAAGGGGCCACTCTTGATGGAAGTGGAGGCAGAGACGAGACCGACCTGGCAGGACATCGCACCCAGAAGTGCTTAGTACAAGTCGTACTGGGCCCAAGGGGAATCGTTGAAGACCAAAGAGGGTGTGCTGTTCCGGGTATGGGAATCACCGGATGGGAAGACGCAGAGGGAGCAGTTGGTACTTCCCCGAAGTAAGATGTCGGAAGTCTTGGAGGAAGTGTACGCCAGTACTTCAGGAGCAAACCAGTGATCGACAAACTCTGGCAGCGCTACTACTGACTCAGGCTCCAAGCAGATGCTGAGAGATGGTGCTGTCAATGTCATGTGTGCGCGGCGAGTCGCAGCCGCCAGACTAGGAGCCGGATTTGCATGCAGCAGTACAACGTCGGAGCGCCTTTCGAATGCATCGCTGTCGACATAGCTGGACTATTCCCAGTGTCCGACCGAGGCAACAAGTACCTGATGGTGGCCGTTGACTATTTCACCAAGTGGCCGGAGGTGTATGCCATTCCGAACCAGGAGGCGAAGACAATCACAAACTGCCTCATGGAGCAACTGTTCTGCCATTTTGGGGTGCCGTTAGAGCTCCACAGTGACCAGGGCACCAATTTTGAGTCTAACCTGATGAAGGAGGGACTTTAAAGACTTGGGGTGAGCAAGACCCGCACAACACCCCTATATCCGCAGTCGGACGGCGTGGTGGAGAGGTACCATAAGACCTTAGAAGAACACCTGCGGAAGATCGTGGCCAGCCATTAGCAAGACTGGGACGTCAAGGTGCAACTTTTCTTGCTGGCCTACCACTCGTCATCACACAAGGCTGGGATGACGCCAGCCATCTTAATGTTCGGCCAAGAGTTACACCTCCCTTGTGACCTGTTTGTAAGCCCCCCGGAAGCGAAACAGCCAGCAACCGAGTATGTGGAGAACTTGGTGGACCGTCTCTACGACATGCACGAGATGGCTCATCAGAACATCCAAAGACCCAATATGACAGGCAAGTCAACAGCCAAGGGTTCCAGCAAGGTGACTTGATCTGGTTGTACTGCCCTACCCGGACGAAGGGACGCTGCCTGAAGCTTCAGCAAGCATGGCAAGGACCGTACCAGGTGGTAAAGATGATTAATGACATGGTCTACCGCATCCAGAAGGTGCCCTGAGGAAAAATGTTGTGGTACACCTGGATCGTCTGGACCGATACGATGGTGCTGTTCGGGACGACCAGCCTTGAGGAGGGAGTTCAAGAGGTCCCGAGTTCGAATCTCGATCAGGGTGAGTTACCTGGATAAGGTTTTTCCGGGGTTTTCCCTTATCCTGCAAGACGAATGTCGGGTAACTCTAAGCTCCATGGACCCCGGACTCATTTGAGCATCATTTCACCAATTTCATTCACCGTCTGATATGACTTAACGTTGGAGGACATAAATTGCAACAACAATTGAGGAGGGAGCAGTGTTGCGACCGCATTGTTGATTCGAGATGGCGCGGGCGACGAGTTCAAAGAGGCGGGCAGTGCAATGTGGAGATAAAAGCTCGCTGAAACGGTGGGTGGGAAGAAGACAGATTTATGGAGAGTTCCTCTTTCTTTTAGCACCGTCTTGATTGAGAACATTCCATGAGTTTCTGGAATAGTGAGTAGCTATAAAAGGAGCTGCCGCCTGCCACTGACAGTCAGTCGGTAATTGGACCCATGCGCGTGAACAGCTGTAAAAGTGGACTTTGTGGTCGATGGCCTTGCAAGTTGTATGTGTATGTGATGTAATTGTGTTTCTACGGAAATAAAGAGCAATTTTTAGTGTTTGTAACCTGGACTTTTAATTTCACGAACCTACAAAGTCACAATGCCATTTCATTTATCAGGACTTGATAGGAACCAAAAGACTACATCAACCGTTTTTTTTTTCCCCCTCTTTTCTTTTTCTTAATTTACATCCTCCGACGTTAAGTCATATCGGACAATGAATGAAATGGGTGAAATGATGCTCAATTGAACACAAGGTCTATAGAGCTTAGAGTTATCAGACATTCATCTTTAAAGATAAGAGAAAACCCCAGAAAAAACTTTTCCATATAACTTGCCCTGACCAAGATTTGAACTTGGAACCTCTTGAACATGAGGCAGATATGCTACCATCTACACTATCAAGGCGGGCAAACTACTATTTTTGTTGTATATCTACTAAAGGATTCTCAACAAAGAACAGACCTAAAATTTCACATGCAGATCTTGTATCAGCAAAGAGACCAATACCCTTTAATAATCTGCTAAGTTGTGATCCCTCCAGGAAGTGCATTGGAAGTATTCCAGGAAAAGGACTTGAAATTGATACTGAGCCTATGGACATAGATGCTGACCTTGTCTCTGACGTTCCTACTTCTAAAATACAGAAAATTAATCAATCCAAATACAAGTTCTTCCAAAATCTAACATTGGATCAGCTCAAATGAGTGCTCATGGAACCTGCCAAGGTTGCCCATAAATAGCAATGCCAGTAATCTCCTTGCACTCTTTAAATAAACTTTGTAAATATAAGTTGTGCTGCACTGCTGTTACTAGATTCATTGATATCATGTCATTCTCTCATGATGAACAATGTATGCAGTTCCTCTATGAGGAAGGTTTATTAAAACATGCATGTTATGTTTCCCGTTGGGAAATAGTAATGCAGATACGAGATATTTTCCTGTAGGCAAGATGTAAACTGCTCTTGGAGTCCATGGCAAAGAGTACTTTGTTCAACAACTCTACCACCTGCCCAAATAATCCCAGTGACACTTGGGTTTCCATACAGTTTCTTATGAGTGAGCCACATGACAATATCTGATTGTTCAGGTATTGTTGAGAGGTGTGCTTATCCTCAATAAATATGTAAACAAGGTGAAAATAGGTGATGCCAGCCATATCAGTCAAATTGATGAATGCAAAATTGAAAGGACGAAGTACCAACGCAGCCACATCATGGAAGGAAATTGGATTCTCAGGCCGATCGGCATGGTCACCAACAAGGTATGGATGATAGATAGTATGCCCTAGCAATTGCAGAGATGGAGCCACCCTCTTTGTTTTAAATGTGGAACTGACTAACACAACCTACACCAACTGGTGGATGCAAATGGCTTGAGGGTTTTGCAGTTCATCTGACTGTAAACCACAGCCTGTATTTCATGGACCCATTAACAAATGTCTACATTAACAACACAGTCACACTGGCAATCTCTCTGGCATTGCCTATCAGCAGGCAGCATCAGACAGAATCAAATAGATTATATTTAGCGGAGTACCGGTGGCACCAGGACTGCAGAAAGAGGAAAGTCAATCCATTTCAAGAGCTGATTGAAGACATCGGGGAGATTTAACCCGTGGTTTAGTTAATATATTAGTTCAGTTATACTTTACATGAGTGATAAATTTTGCCAATTTGTTTATTGACTACAGTGTACTGACATTTTTAATGTTGGCAGCAAAGGACAGAGTAATTGTGGAAGCAGTGTTGGCAACAAGGCAATCTGCTACCAACATCAGCGCATGTGCAGTAAGTACATTTAGAATTAGCTTTTATTTGATCTATTTCAAATTAACTGAAGTATATCTATAATGCATCCTGAAGCCTTCTATACCCATTGCCCATTCTGTCCCTATAAAAGAAGGTTATGAAAACATGAGTGTGGCATTAGAAGCAATTAATTACAACTTCCACCAGTGGAACATCTGGGAAGATTTGAAAATTCTTGCCATATTATTGGAATGCCAGGGGGTTTATAAAATTATGCTGCTACCTGTGCTTATATGCACCATTTTGCAAACCAAAAACATTACATCAAACTTAACTGAAAGCAATGAAGCATTTTCAACACAGGAGAAGAAAATGTTAAGTATAACCCATTGATCCTGTAAAAAGTATTTTACTTTTCCCCTCTCCAAATAAAGCTTGGCCCAGTGAAGAATTTTGCAAAATCTGTGGAAAGGCCAATTCAATTGAATTTGAATACCTGAGAGAGAAATTTAGTTTTACATCAGCCGAGAACTGAAGGAAAGTTCTCATGGGACCAAAGAAAAGGCATGATGAAGAATGCCTCCCAAAATTAAATGAGATTGAACTGAGAGCTTAGAATAGCTTCAAATCAGTTTACATGAATTTTCATGAAAAAGCAGTTACCTGTCTATAAACAAGGAGTAAAGGAACTGCTTCATGTGTATAAAGAAATGGGTGTTCACATGTACCTAGATTCCCATTTAGATTTTTCTTCCACCCAACGTTAGTGATGTAAGGGAATAAATAGGTGAAAGATTTCACCTAGACATCAAAGTGATGGAGGACATCAAAGCGACGGTGAATTGTTACCAAGATTTGAATGAGGCAATGATTGTGGACACTGTATTGCACAATGCAGAGAAATCACGTAAATGACAATCCAATAGTAAGCATTTTTAACTTCCAACTGTGAACAGCTGATCTTTCCCTACTTGTGAACAATTGAAATAAGAGCAGTATTTCATAGTTCTATAATTTTTATATATACAATGTACATAACAGTATTTTTTATATATGTTGCCAATGGAATATGATATATACATATTTTTCATATTGTTTTGCAAAGTGTAACATTATTTTGGAAATACTAAACAATTGGACATAATGGAGAAAAATGAAATTAGACTTGGGATATCAACATTTATAGAAGATATTTTAGTTTTAAATTATATATTTACTGTGTTGCTCATAAAATAATAATCTAAGATTATGTATTTCTTTTGAAAAGTATGACAGCTTTTTTGTATTAGAGATAACTATAATTTAAAAACTATACCAGATGAAAATAAACTAAAAAGTTACAAATTTAACTAAAAAACGCTAGTGCAGAAAAATCTAAATTCATTTCTGGTGGTAATTTTAACTTCATTTTGTCGGCCAGTGTAATGGTTTATTGTGAATAATATTTTGCAATCATATAAAAAATTAGGTAAATGGATTTGCAGCTTTTAATACTAGCCACTTCAAATGTCTTGTTTATTAATATATTTACAATTTGTTTTTATTAATGAATGATGTATTCTTAACCTACAAGGATCGTTTGATAAGTCTGGTAAATTTCCATGAAGGGATGGAAATTTGTTGTTGCAACTTTGTGGGTAGTAAGCTTGATTATTCAAAAGATTGTACAGAACATTTGAATATACAGTTCATTAGTACAAAATTGAATCGAGAATATATTGACACATTGCTTCACTCACCTGTTTATTCACAGGACATGTTTCAAGAGCTCTTGCTCTTATCCTCAGCTGATACTCGACTAGTGCAAGTTGTAGTGGTTTCTTCTTTCTCCGTATTGTCAATAGATGGCGTGATGTACTTGTCAAAGATGTCCGGTGGTGGAGTTTCAAAATTCATGACTCTATGACGATTTTTGTTAATGAAGATTTTTTCCCATACGGAAAGGTCTATGGGGTGATTAACGTATTTTATTAGAGATGTTTCCAAATTGATGTCATGTCTAGTATTCAAAAAATGAAAAGCCACTGCTGATTTTTCTGTTTCACCATTTTTAATGTTTCTCATATGTTCTTTAGTTCTGATGTTAATATTTCTTTTTGTTTTTCCTATATAAATTTTAGGGCAAGTTTCACATTTGATCTCATAGATTCCTGGTTTTTCTTTGGTAGTGATTGAATTTTTGGGAGGGCCTTTTAACAAATTTCTGATATTAAACCTATTTTGAGGTGCAAGAGTTATGTTGTGTTTTGAGAAGATTTTTTGGAATTTGTTATAGGCTGATGGGTGGAAGGTGAATTTTTTAAAAAGTTTTTTCTCTTTTTCTCCTGTAGGTTCTAGGGTGGTGGTTTCTTTTATTTTCTTAGCTTTGTTGAGTCTGTTAACAGTTTTGTCTACTAAATTTGGGTTGAAACCGTTGGATATAGCTACTTTTTTTATGTGTAGGTATTCTTCTTGATAATCTTCTCTGTTTAGTGGAAAGTTGATCATCCGAAAGATTAAACTGTTGAAAATGGCATGTTGGTGTTGTTTTGGGTTGAAAATGTTGTTCTTAATGTAATTATCTGTGTGTGTCGGTTTCCTGTAGATACCAAAAGTGAGTTTGTTGTTCATTTTTTTGATTTTGATGTCCAAAAAGGGGAGCACACCATCCTCTTCTGTTTCCAATGTAAATTTTATAGCTGGATTTTGTATATTCAAAAGTTTAAGACAATCTTGTATGAGTTTTTTAGGTACTATTGCAAAAATGTCGTCAACATAGCGATACCACACTTTGAAATAATTTGGAAAAGCTTTCGTGATATGTGTTTCAAAAGCACTCATGAATAAATCTG
Source organism: Mantis religiosa (assembly GCA_030765055.1). NCBI lineage: Eukaryota > Metazoa > Arthropoda > Insecta > Mantodea > Mantidae > Mantis > Mantis religiosa. Next base: position 95,319,990 of record CM060947.1, on the reverse strand, counting down.
CCAAGAAGGGAGACAATGGGTTGCCCATAGCTAGGCCCGTTTTTTGTTTATAGATTTGTCCATTAAAGCTGAAAAACTTTTGATTGATACAAATTTCTGTAAGTTGTGAAAGTTCTTCTATTTCTTCAGGTGTTAATTGTATTGATTCCAGCCATTTTTTGAGAAGTGGAATAAGTTCATTGGTAGTTCATTGCCCGATAACAAAAAATCTACGATCAGAACACAATGCTTAGAAACTCTAGATCATATTCAAAATGCAAATTCAAAAAGATATTCATATAAAAAATTAATCAAAAATTTAAATGAAAAACCGGTAATCTACACAAAAGCAGACAAGGGTAACAAAATAGTAATATTGGACGAAGAAGACTATCGCAAAAAAATGGACAACCTTTTAAACGGAAAAGAATTTGTTAAACTAGAAAACAATCCATTAAAGAAAACATGCAAATCTGTGGAATTAGCAATTAAAAACAGTAAAATCATGACTAAAAGAGATAAACTGAACAACAAAATAGACAGTCCAAAAACACCATACATATATGGTTTACCCAAAATACATAAACCTGAAATTACCCTCAGACCAATAATTAATAACATTGATGCACCCACTTACCAACTATCAAAATGGCTGGTTCAAATCTTCAGATCCTTCACAAAATTTGAAAATTTAAGTATCAAAAACTCGTTTGAATTGTTAAATCTCCTGAAGGACACAAAGATCAACTCTACAGATGCTTTAGTTTCCTTTGACGTCATTTCTTTATATCCAAGTATACCTACCAATGAACTTATTCCACTTCTCAAAAAATGGCTGGAATCAATACAATTAACACCTGAAGAAATAGAAGAACTTTCACAACTTACAGAAATTTGTATCAATCAAAATTTTTTCAGCTTTAATGGACAAATCTATAAACAAAAAACGGGCCTAGCTATGGGCAACCCATTGTCTCCCTTCTTGGCAGATTTATTCATGAGTGCTTTTGAAACACATATCACGAAAGCTTTTCCAAATTATTTCAAAGTGTGGTATCGCTATGTTGACGACATTTTTGCAATAGTACCTAAAAAACTCATACAAGATTGTCTTAAACTTTTGAATATACAAAATCCAGCTATAAAATTTACATTGGAAACAGAAGAGGATGGTGTGCTCCCCTTTTTGGACATCAAAATCAAAAAAATGAACAACAAACTCACTTTTGGTATCTACAGGAAACCGACACACACAGATAATTACATTAAGAACAACATTTTCAACCCAAAACAACACCAACATGCCATTTTCAACAGTTTAATCTTTCGGATGATCAACTTTCCACTAAACAGAGAAGATTATCAAGAAGAATACCTACACATAAAAAAAGTAGCTATATCCAACGGTTTCAACCCAAATTTAGTAGACAAAACTGTTAACAGACTCAACAAAGCTAAGAAAATAAAAGAAACCACCACCCTAGAACCTACAGGAGAAAAAGAGAAAAAACTTTTTAAAAAATTCACCTTCCACCCATCAGCCTATAACAAATTCCAAAAAATCTTCTCAAAACACAACATAACTCTTGCACCTCAAAATAGGTTTAATATCAGAAATTTGTTAAAAGGCCCTCCCAAAAATTCAATCACTACCAAAGAAAAACCAGGAATCTATGAGATCAAATGTGAAACTTGCCCTAAAATTTATATAGGAAAAACAAAAAGAAATATTAACATCAGAACTAAAGAACATATGAGAAACATTAAAAATGGTGAAACAGAAAAATCAGCAGTGGCTTTTCATTTTTTGAATACTAGACATGACATCAATTTGGAAACATCTCTAATAAAATACGTTAATCACCCCATAGACCTTTCCGTATGGGAAAAAATCTTCATTAACAAAAATCGTCATAGAGTCATGAATTTTGAAACTCCACCACCGGACATCTTTGACAAGTACATCACGCCATCTATTGACAATACGGAGAAAGAAGAAACCACTACAACTTGCACTAGTCGAGTATCAGCTGAGGATAAGAGCAAGAGCTCTTGAAACATGTCCTGTGAATAAACAGGTGAGTGAAGCAATGTGTCAATATATTCTCGATTCAATTTTGTACTAGTTTGTGCTTCACTGTCCCTACGCTTCTTTCAAGTTTATACTTTGATACAGTTCATTGTTTACAGCCATCTGAACTGGTCAGTGTGATAGCTGCAATTGAAAATGGAAAAAACGAAGTTTTGTGCTGTTATTAAACATTTTCATTTGAAGGGCTGGACTGCCGCACAGGTCAAAACTGAATCGAAGACTCTGCACCAACATTGAAGACCATTTACTTTTGGATCAATGAATTTAAACATTGTCGTAGAAGCACCAAAGATGAATCGTGCTCTGGTCACCCAACTGAGGTCACCACACAGGACACCATGAAAAAACCCACGATCTGGTTATGCAAGACTGCCAAATCAAAATTTGTGAGATTTCTGAAGCTGTAGGCATCTCAGCTGAGCAAGTGCACAATATCCTGTATGAAAAAGCTGGGTGCAAGATGTTGTTCACAGTCGACCAAAAGCCCATCCGGGAAAACACTTCTACCGAGTATCTGGCGATGTTTAATCATAATCTGCAAGATTTTTTGTGCCAATCTCTGGCCATGGATATAACTTGGATCCATCCTTACATACCAGAGTCAAAACAGCAGTCAAAACAAGCACAAATGCTGGTGAAAGTGCACCAAAGAAGGCAAAGACCATTTTGTCAGCTGGTAAGGTGATGGCCACTGTTTCTTGGGATTCTCAAGGAATAATCCTCGTAGGTTACTTAGAAAAATGCAAACCATAACTGGAGCCTATTATGCTTCATTGTTGGATCGTTTGGAACATGAGTTGACTGAAAAGAGACCAAGATTAAGAAGTAAGAACGTGCTCTTTCACCAGGATAATGCACCATCACATACATGGCAATTGCAATAGTGAAAGTGCATGAGTTGGGCTTTGAATTGGTTCCTCATACACCTTATTCACCAGACTTAGCTCCAAGTGACTTCTTCCTGTTCCCAAACTTGAAACTTTGACTTGATGGTCAAAAATTTTCATCAAATGAAGAAATGATAGTCACCCCAACAAGTATTTTGCAAACCTTGACAGAACCTATTTTTTTAACAGGATGATAAAGCTGGAACATCACTGGACCAAGTGTATAGCCATCAGTGTAGACTATGTCGAGAAATAAGGTGAGATGTTCACAAATATATAATGAAGAAGTGATAGTCACCCTAACAAGTATTTTGCAGATCTTGACAGAACCTATTTTTTTAACAGGATGATAAAGCTGGAACATCACTGGACCAAGTGTATAGCCATCAGTTGAGACTATGTCGAGAAATAAGGTGAGATGTTCACAAATAAATAAGTAAAATATATATATATAAGCAAAACAAATACTGTAAAACCACAGTTACCCAAGCTGATATGAATTTTTATCATCTCAGATAAATGAAAACTTGGATAATACAGAAGCTATAAAAGAAGTTAACAAGTATAATTAATATAATTTTAAGTCGAACTAGTACTCAATACTCTGTATATTGCTAGTGTTCACCTAGAACGTGTATCGTTAGGACCTTCCTAACATACTCTGCTAATGGCGAGTTCTACTGTTCTACTAATATTTACCATGCTTACATTTGTTCCAGGTTGCCAGTTAAATTTAGCCTAATTTCAATTTTTAATTCTCTGGTAACTAGCATCCCTCTTTAAATGTCCATTAAGTAAATTTATTAAATATTTATGCTCACCTGTAATACTCATTAAATTGTCCCATTTTAATTGTTACTCTTTGTTAATTAAATTTATTTCCTTAGATTCTTATTTATTAATCATTTTTTTACTAATCCTTCATTCCTTCTCAAGCGTATATAACAAATTTTTCATTGGTATTTCTTCTTCTTCTCAGCTTATTTTATTAAGTATTGTTCAATCATTACTACAGCAATGGCTCATCAGTATATATTTTATAGTAGAGCCAGATGTGAAGGTGCTTGTAATGAAAGTACAGTGTGGTTATACATTTTAAAACAGGTCACCATTAGTTGCATTGCCAAAAACACTGCAGTAACAGTGTAAAGACACCATACATTTTTTAAACATCAAATAACTAATAATAAAAGTTAAAGTAGAACTCATCAAGTAGTATTTTTTTTTTTTGTGTGTGTGTGTAATTTTATGTCCTACAACGTTAAGTCATATCGGACGGTGAATGAAATGGGTGAAATGATGCTCAAATGTGTCCCGGATCCATGGACCTTAGAACTACTCGACATTCGTCTTTAAGGATAAGGGAAAACCCCAGAAAAACTTTATCCAGGTAACACACCCTGACCGAGATTCGAACTCAGGACCTCTTGAACGTGAGGCAGACACACTACCATCTACGCTACCAAGGCGGGCACAGCAGTGTTACTTGTACAAGATCTGAGCACGTCTGTTCTTCTAGGCAGCAAACATTTCACTCTGTTAGAGTCAACATAAAAAAATCAATGCCACGGCCGGGATTTGAACCACGGATCTCCTGGTTTTTGTCCAGTCGCTCTAACCCATTGAGCTACCATTGCCGTCATGTCCATTTGACTCGTATTTTTCCCCGGTAGACCACTAGGGGATCTCGCATCTGAGATACTCCGTTTGTGGCGACTTACTATCGTAAGTACTTGAATCCCAGGCTTCTTCAATTAACTCTTATTATTTTAGTTAATTGATGGAAATTAATCATTTCTTCACACTAGCCGTATGTAAGCTAAGATTTATCCCGGATGCGACAATTTAATGTCATGACGGCAAATTGGCCATGGTAGCTCAATGAGTTAGAGCGACTGGACGGAAACCAGGAGATCCATGGTTCAAATCCTGGCCGTGGCATTGAATTTTTCATGTTGACTCTATCAAAAACCTTAGTCTATATATGGCTAGTGTGAAGAAATGATTAATTTCCATCAATTAACTGAAATTTCACTCTGTTTTTTAACTTGGGGATTTCACCAATTTCTTACACCATTCCATTCATCCATCTGCTCAATCTTCTCAAAAAAATGTATGTAGTACATAATTTTTTTTTTTTCTTTTTTCCATGAACATTGTTAACAATCCTTAATTGAAAGTTCCATCTTGTGGAAGAAGCTGGAATGCATTTGTCTCAAACTGAACGCAACAAGTCACTGCATTTTAGTGAAGATGAGAAAAATGTGAATCCACCAATGTTGGCGAAAAACAACTGAGTTTATATTTTTAGAACAAGCACTTCCTATAACTAAACTTAAGTGGTGAGCATAGCAGTGTATATACATGGTGTATGGGAAAGAGTCCTGCATCAAAGTCAGGACGCTTCCATGGCTTCCACCACTCATTACCATGGCACCATCTTATGCTTGAGATATGAGTTTTTTTTTAGCATTCATTTCCCATGAATGTACTCTGTGCAAACCAAAATGTATAAAACTGAATTGCATTCAAGAATTTGAGGGAGGTGTTTGCAAAATTTTATGCAGTGTGTATGTATTTTTAGTGACTAGTTTATTGTTTCTGGATTGATATTTTATGTGCAGAATCAATCTTAACAGCAATGTTCACAGTTCCCAATAATTTAATATCAAAGCATGTTGTAAGTGAAGTGCACTTTTTCTCGTTTTGCAATTCATTCACTCAAATGTTTCAGATCCTTACAACCTTATGTCTTCACCACCAAATAACAAAGGGTAAGAGCAAAAGACACTTTGATAGAGTCAACATGAAAAATTCAATGCCATGGCCGGGATTTGAGCCATGGATCTCTTCGTTTCTGTCCAGTCGATCTAACCATTGAGCTACCATGGCCAATGTTCCGTCCTGACATTAAATTCTCCATTTGACTTGTATATTTTCCTAATAGACCACTAGGGGCTCTCGCATTCGAGATACACCATTTGTGACGACTTATTATTGTAAGTACTTGAGTTCCAGGCTTCATCATTCAACTCTTATTATTTTAGTTAATTTATAGAAATTAATCATTTCTTAACACTAGCCATATATAGGCTAAGGTCTATACGAGTCAAATGGAGAATTTAATGTCAGGATGGCACATTGGCCATGGTAGCTCAATGGGTTAGAGCGACTGGACGGAAACCAGGAGATCCGTGGTTAAAATCCCGGCCATGGCATTGAATTTTTCATGTTGACTCTTTCTATCAAAGATCTTAGCTTATATATGGCTAGTGTTAAGAAATGATTAATTTATGGCCAATATGCCGTCCTGACATTAAATTCTCCAGTTGACTCGTATATTTTCCCAGTAGACCACTAGGGGCTCTCGCATTCGAGATACACCATTTGTGGCGACTTACTACTGTAAGTACTTGAGTCCCAGGCTTCATCATTTAACTCTTATTATTTTAGTTAATTGATAGAAATTAATCATTTCTTAACACTAGCCGTATATAGGCTAAGGTCTATACGAGTCAAATGGAGAATTTAATGTCAGGACGGCAAATTGGCCATGGTAGCTCAGAAACCAGGAGATCCGTGGTTCAAATCCCGGCCATGGCATTGAATTTTTCATGTTGACTCTATCAAAGATCTTAGCCTATATATGGCTAGTGTTAAGAAATGTTTAATTTCCATCAATTAACTAAAAGACACTTTGTTTCTCGTCACTTACAGTTATGATTTCTTACTAAACCAACTGTTACATAGAGTCCTCTGTTTTTCTGCCATCTTGTTGCATAAATGTAAAATTATTCAGTTGATGTGCACCTTATAATTTAATTTCAAATTTTTATTCTACCTTTGATGAATTAAAGAGACTTTTCAATAAGTAATTCACTATATTTATTTTAAAACTACACTAATTTTCTGTCCATCAAACAATTAAGATTCCAATAACAATTACAAAAATGCTAAAACTTCATGTAATGGACCGCAACTAGCAGGCTCCAAGCATTGTTGTGAGCAGTGTAGGAAGAAGAGAGTGGGTGAGCAAGGAAGGTATAGATACAGTATTGGCGAAGTGTGTAGAGGTGAGAGGAATTACCACAGGCCCTACATTCTTCTTTGCAAAGGAGACTGCATGGTTGTCGTGCACAACACTATGGGTAGCTAGTTTCGGTGACTATTAAGAATTATAGTATAACAATTTATTGTTTGTAATGATTATTACAATTAAACAAAATATACATAATTTTTCTTCCAATTAAAATAGTCCTATAAGTTGCATGATATTATTGGTGGGGCCTGGCTCCTATATCCCTCATGATGCATTTGAAAACATTTATCTGAATTGTTCATTGCTATTAATTCTTATCTCAGCTTATTTGTTTTAACATTTAAATTGTTAATTTCTATAGTATTATTAAATTCTTTGAAAAAGTATTATCCAGCCATGTTTAAATTGTTACATATATTGTCGCTCTGGCGGTAGACTCGCGAAGCCGATGAAAAATGATGGCCGGTGGAGATTCGGAAAACTTCGGAACCCATCGTTACCGGTAGCGACAGACAGTTGAATGTAGAGTGGGAAAAAATAAACAGTTTTGAGATTCTAGCAATTTTGTAATGTTGAACAGTGTATTTCGAGGAGAATAAAGTGTAGTTTTAGTGTTTCGTAACCTCGTTTTATCATTTCACGAACCCACAAAGTCACAACTGGTGTCAGGAAGCGGGATAACTACATCACCGAACATTATGGCCATGGAATCGGCATTGGAAATGCTTTTGCAGAAGATGAACGAATTAACAGCGAAGTCGGAAGCGGCAAATAACAACTTGGCCGCGAAGATGAACGAGTTAACAACCAAAACAGAAGCGGCAAATAACAACCTGGCCGCAGAGTTGAAAGAAATAAAGACCGAATTGACCACAGAAATGAAGGCAGCGAACGACAGTCTGGCCACGGAAATGAAGGAGGCGAACGAGGTCCTCGCCGCCAAATTTGAGGAACAGTTGGCCGGCGTGAGGGATGACGTGACGGAGCTGGGCAAGCGGATGGGCCAAGTGGACGAGCGCGTCGAGGACCTGGCGAACCGCTTCAATGACCTAGAGGAAAAGGCCGACAATAACGCCAAGTCCCTGAACGCCATGGTTGAAGACGTCGAAGACCTCGCGAACCGCGTAAACAACCTGGAGGGAAAGGCTGACAGCAGCGTCAAGTCCCTGGACGCCTGGTGGAGGACGTCGTCGGCAGGAGACTGAAGGATTTGAAGGCTGACGCACCGGGACGCGACACAACATCGGCGCGCGTCAAACCTCCGAAATATGACGGCGCGTCAACATTCGAGGTCTTCCGCCGCCAGTTCGACACAGTGGCCAAGCACAACAGATGGTCACCGGAGGAGGAGGCCACACAGTTAATAGCCAGCCTCCAGAGACGGGCCGCGGAAATCCTAAACGCGGTGCAGACGACGGCGGCGCCCAAGGACATCTGGGAGGCCCTGGAGAATCGCTTCGGGAACCACCGCTTAGCCGAAGCATACCGCAGCCAGCTAAAGGCAAGGTCGCAGCAGCCGGGGGAGACGCTGCAGGAGTTAGCCATAGCGATTGAGCAGCTAGCTAGCAAGGCCTTGGTTGACCTGCCACTGGAGTTCGTATCCCGGGAAGCCGCCTACAACTTTGTCGACGGGGTACGGGACACGGAGATTCGTCAGCGCCTAATGCTCGGCGATTATAAAACCATCCACGAGGCGCTGACAGCGGCATTAAGGATGGAGGCGGCCAAGGTAGCATCTATCCCGACGTCGAGAACGAGGAGTGTCCGCTACGCCGGAGACAGAAGACCAGCTGTGGGACGCCGGTGAACACCTAGTGGCCTGTGTTGGGGGTGTGGACAGCCCGGACACCTGCGGAGAGACTGCCCACACCAGGAAGAGCAGCCGGAAAACGAGTAAGGGCCGGCGTGGAGAGGGGCACGTCGGCGCCATTACCACCATCCCCTAGAGTGACAATCCGCGCCGTCAGCCGGCGGATGGATGACAACCTCATCGCGGACGGTTGGGTAAGAGGAAAGCCGTGCCGCGTGCTGGTGGACACCGGGGCGGCCGTGACCATCATCAGACCTGACGTGGCGAAGGGTTTGCCGACGAGGAAACCGAGCCGACCATACCAGCTTGTGACATCGGGCGACACCTTGCCTGTGGAGAAGGAGGCCCTGCTGGAGCTGAACTTGGGACGGAGTGCCGTGCGTCTGTGGGTGTTCGTCGCGAAGGTGGCTGAGGAGGTGATCCTGGGACTGGATGCCCTCAGGAGCCACAAGGCGACGGTCGACGTCGGCAGGAAGGTCCTGAGGCTCAACGGAGAAGAGGTTATACTCCGTCAACCAGAAGAGCGCCTTGGAATTGGCAGGGTCGTCTTGAGCGAAGACGTGGTTGTCCCCGCGAGGAGCGAAGTGATAGTGACGGCGCGACCGAAAGGCCAGACAGCACGTTGGGTCCAGAAGCAGCAGGAGTACGACTTCACCTCGAAACATCGCAGAGGGAAGAGTCACGGTAACGCGGACGCTATGTCCTGAAGACCCTGTCCAAAAGAGTGCGGCCAATGCACAAGAGTGGAGGAGAAGGAGCGTGCCGCAGCAGTTCGAGTAGTCACGGCAATGCCTGCGGATGGCTGGGATAGCGCAGGCCTGAGGAGGGAGCAGCTGGCGGACGCAGACTTGGGGCCACTCTTGAGGGATGTGGAGAACCCAGTGGACCACCTCCACGACATGCACGAGATGGCTCGCCAGAACATCCAGAAGGCGAGCGACCGCGTGAAAACCCGAGACGACAGGCAAGTCAACAGCCAAGGGTTCCAGCAAGGTGACCTGGTCTGGTTGTACCGCCCGACCCGGACCAAGGGACGCTGCCCGAAGCTTCAGCAGTCATGGCAAGGACCGTACCGTGTGTTGAAGAGGATTAACGACGTGGTCTACCGCATCCAGAAGGTGTCCCGAGGAAAGATGTTGGTGGTACACCTGGATCGCCTGGCCCGCTACGAAGGCGCTGTTCGGGACGACCAGCCTTGAGGAGGAAGCAGTGTCGCTCTGGCGGTAGACTCGCGAAGCCGATAAAAAATGATGGCCGGTGGAGATTCGGAAAACTTCGGAACCAATCGTTACCGGTTGTGACTTTGTGGGTTCGTGAAATGATAAAACGAAGTTACGAAACACGTTCAAGAGGCCCGGAGTTGGAATGTCAATCAGGGTGAGTTACCTGAATAAGATTTTTCCGGGGGGTTCCCTTATCCTGAGAGACGAATGTCGGGTAATTAAGCTCCATGGACCCCGGACTCATTTAAGCATCATTTCACCCGTTTCATTCATCGTCCTATATGACTTAACGTTGGAGGGCGTAAATTAAAAAAAAAAAAAAAAACAATGATAAGTTCTCCTCCAAACATTGTTTCCTAAGTTGTCGACCTATACCAAGTTGCTTCACGAAGCCTTGGGTTTTTCATACGTGGAGAACGAAATTAGGCGTCGGGCATCAAAATTTTACGCTGCTTTACCATTGCACTAAAGCGCCCTAGTTAGTGTATTTTTAATAGGTTTTGTTACACTTGTATAGTTTTTAGAAAGTTTTATATCTGGCTTATGCCATGACTGGTTTTTTAAGGGGCGCTGATGACCGCCATAGTTGAGCGCCCTTATATATATCATCAATCAATCATTGGGCAGCGGGAAGAAGGGGAAACGTCTCTACTGTTCATGCGCGTGCGCCTAGTGGCCAGTGTCCAGGTTTCGAGGAAGAAGGAACATAGTGGTGGAAGCGTTCTGCCTACCTAACCGCGCATCTGTGCAGAACATTGTTTTCTAAGTTGTCGACCTATAAGAAAAGAGCTACCCACAGAATAGATGGACCGATGTCCTCTATTCTGTCCACGTTGAAGCTATGCCAGCCAGCTGACTGCGGTCATGCCCCAGATGCCATGCCATGCCATGTGGTGCTGGCTGGCTGATTATAGCCAGAAGGTTTTTGCTGCGTAGGTAAGGTATAGATTTCGGGATGTTGTAGAGTGAGAATTGGATTTTTAGATTGATGTTGGTTATGAGGTTACAAACATGTACCTAGGGGTTGAAGGACAGGATGCAATGCCTTGCACCCTGGTATTTTTTTTTTTTAATTTGGGTAATAATTTTGATGCCAAGCAGCTTGGAAGGATTATGTGGAGCTCAGCTTTAGCTGCTGTTCGGATTAGCTCCTGGGTTATCTCGGATGCCCGCAAGCCATGCGGGGTAACCGGTGCTGTCTAGAACAGTGTCTAGTGGGGTCATAATCTCCCAAGGACCTGACAAGGGCGCTTCTGTGGTTGGGTAAACCTGCGTATAATTTTGAAATGCCCCAGATCTCGCAGGCATTTAGCATCAAGCGCTCGGAAGAGGTGCAACTTCAGGTCAACCGGCATCGAATCCGATCCCAGCATTGGATACAAGGAAGCGATGTCCCCCTGCAGCTTTGCCGAGAGGTGCCTAATGTGGTGGTGTAAAGTTAAACCTCTGTCCAATTTAACTCCCAGATATTGGACGGAGTTAGTCTAATCTATCCTTTGGCCTCGGGAGCTGAAGTTGGCGCAGCAGGGGTGTTGCGCTTTGTGAAAAGTATGGCGTGGCTTTCGTCCGGGTTAACGGACATCCACCAACGCCGACACCACTGTTGTTTGAGGCGGAGGTGTCGTAAGAGATACAAGGTTCTGATGATGTGTTTGTGTTTGCAGAACAGCAGCATATTGTGCCATTTCGACGTGTGGCTATGTGGGGAAGTCTACCATAAAGACACTGAATACGGTGCAGATAGTACGGGGCCTAGGGGGGACTCCGCCTCTCACGGGTCTTAGTGTAGATGTTTTCCCCGCGACTGTGACTTGGAAGATGCGGTGTCGCAGGAAGCGGTGTGTTATATTCATCCTGTTATGTTGTTGGGAGTCAAAGATGGATCAGCTTGTGTAGGAGTTCGGTATGCCATGTCGTTGAGGTCTTCTCGACATCCCATGACACCGCGGCGGTGAAGGCGCCTTCGTGGAAGCCCAGGGCAGCAGTCTCCACCACACGTAGCAATTGCTGGACTGTTGAGTGACCAAGACGAAATCCAAACTGGGGGTCAGGAATAGCTTAAATGTCACCAGTATTGGGGACAACCGGGTGAGAATCAACCCCTCGAGGACTTTCGAGAGGGTGGAAAGAAGGCTTATAGAGCGGTAGCTGTAAGGATGTACCGCATTCTTCCCAGGGTTCAATATTAATATCACCCGGGCCTCCCTCCACTCGCGTGGAATGTACCTAAGAAAACTGCGTTGAGAGTGCTCTGTGATAATGAAACAAGTTATATATGGAACATTCAGCCAAATACCGGGAAACGACCAGGCAGTGCACTAAGGCCTAAGGATACCGAGCAGGATGGCTCAGGTGGTTTCGTCTGTGGCCCGCACTCGGGAGGTCCGTGTTCGATTCCCGTGGCCAACCTACTTGACCCATTGGTTTCTTCGGGCGTTTTCCCGGGTCGCTAGGGGAATGTTGGGTAGTTTAATTACATCCCTCGAATTTCCTGTCCCTCCATTTCATCTCCATATCATTTCACATCTCATCTGGTGCACGACCAGGCAGTGCACTAAGGGCTAAGGATACCGAGCAGGATGGCTCAGGAGGTTTCGTCTGTGGCCCGCACTCGGGAGGTCCGGGTTCGATTCCCGTGGCCTACCTACTTGATCCATGGGTTTCTTTGGGTATTTTCCCGGGTCGCTAGGCAAATGCTGGGTAGTTTAATTACATCCCTCGAATTTCCTGTCCCTCCATTTCATCTCCATATCATTTCACATCTCATCTGATGGTCTCTTTCAGGATAGAAGTATCGGCGGATGTCTCGGCGGTGCATGGTGGGATGATATGCTCTGAGGAAAACTACTTCCTCCTCCGGTAGGTCGGTTGCCAGTCTCCGCACCTCTGCTGGGACAATTTCGAGACCACCAGCGAGGGACCTTTGGGGCTCCACTGCTGGGCTTGTTGTCGTCTCGCAGTAGAGGAGTGTGTGTGTTGTACTGGCCTGTCGGTGGAAGTCTCTATCTAAGTAAACTGTAGGGACCGTGCCCTCTAAACTGTAGTGGCACCTTGGGTTGGCCGCCCTGTCTCATCTCGCCTCATCCTTCCTTCCAGGGGTGCCCCACTTGGGGCATAGGCACAATGGGCCCAACATGGTGGCCTACATACCGAATCCCCTTCGTAGTGAAATCCTAATCCTAAGGCCTAAGGATTATATTGGACTTATGGCTTAAGAAGGCACAATATTACCTGGGAGAACCTTTTTTCCACTTCCTGCAAGATAGGACAAATGCTGATACAGAGAAATGTAACAATGATTGGAAATGTCCAAACAAAACAAGCCTTTCATTTCACCAAAATTATTGCAGACCAGGGGAATCTCTAATTACACATCAACATCTGCTTGCACAAAGGACACAGAGCTTCTATCATATATCCCAAAGGAAAATAATTGTTATTCAGCAAGTCACTCTAGACAACGATGCAGGAATCAGTGAGGTTACAAAAGAAAATTTAAAATATTTAGGTACAATGCTATGATAGGAACTGCTTACACATTACACAAGATGGTGATGAATTATACAGTAAAGATAAAGAACAACAAATGCCCTTTTCTTGAGTACAATCAATATATCTTCATAAACTCTTACCTATTATTGAAGGTAAATTACGCACATTGAAGACAAAGAGCCCACAGCGAAGACTTTCTTAGAAACTCTTGACCAGCAGCTAATTGATTGGGAAATAAAGAGATGAGGACATGATACAAAAGGAAATGCTGCAAGAGAAGCTCTACAATGAATAGCATCATTTGAATCTGCACCCTCCACAACAGAAAAAAATGATGATAGGAATAAGAAGAGAGGCAGGTGTCATCTATGCACAGTAAGTGTTCAGTAAGTGTAAAAAAGTCACTTCAAGCAACACCTGACTTACACATGTAAAAACTCTTAATAAAAGTTAGTCATAAGGCAATAAAACCAGAACACAATTAATTTTAATACAACAATAATAATAAAGTAGTTATAGTTCATTTATGTACACTATGCAAACATTTGTCAGTGAGGAATTCAAAGATTTTTAAAAGTATTACCTTGTGATAATTAACATGTAAAGGAAGCTTATTATACATGATCATACCTATGATTTATGGATCTTTGTTGCTTGAAGTTTTTGCTTTATACCCAATATGGTAGTTATTTATTCCTCTGATGCAGTACTGATAATGATCTTGGTTTAGCAATGTAAATTTGCTTTTTGACTGGACTAGTAAGATAACCTTATAAACATTCAATGACATAACTGTTAAAATTTGCTGACTTGTGAATAGTTATTTCATTGACTCTCAGCTTGGGAGTTTGAAGATGCACCTTAAACTTTTTTTTTTTTTACTAAATTATCGCAATATTCTATTTAAATTTAAGTTGCTAGTAACTCCCCATATTTCAATACCATATGCTATGTGCAAATGTATTAAACCACAGTATATCATTTTTAGTTTTTGTCTTTCTATATGAGCTTATAATTTTCTTAGCAGATATATATATATATATATTAGTGCATAATTGTTTACTCAACAATAAACATATCTATTGTATTGTCAATAAAATTTCCAAGAATTTTTTGTAATCTATTTTCAATATTTGTGCTATTGTCACTCATTACTATCTCATATCTCTAATAAAATATATATATATTTTTATGAGCTTTATCCGCAGCTTTGAATTTTCCAGACAATAATTTGAAATTTGCATTAATGACGTACAGGCCTTATTTCCTAGTTAATAGTTTTGTCTGCACAAACTAACAATTATCATCGGCATACAATATTGTACTATAATCGTCTGTGCACTGTATATACTTTACACAAATTAAAAGCAGGGGACCCAGCACAGAGCCCTGGCGAACCCGTTTTTATCACGCCATTTTTGGATTTAACTATCAGTATAGCATAGGTTTCCTTCCAATATCTACACTGTCTTCAGTTTTGCAGGTATGATCAGTTCAAGAATTTTACCTTTTATTCCGCATTTCTGTAGTTTAGATAGTAATTTCAAGTGCAATGGACCTGTCTTTTCTTACCACAAATAATTAGCACTAATAACTTGCTCTTAAAATATCTGGTCATTGGATAGCTCTCCAAGCAGAGACTTTTTCGATTGCTTAAGTTCTCATACACGATAGCCAAGTGTTGGACATTGAATTCCTTAAATAATTCTTCATTATTTTAAGGAAACTTATGTTTCCTTGACTGGTTGCTGTAGTTGCAGAGTGTCAAAATCAAATGCTGCAACTTTGTTGCTTCCTGACAGAATCTAAATCATAGTTGATAATGTATTTTAAGAGGATTCATGGAGATAGGTAATGTTTCTCAACAATATAAATGTTACACAGTTAATTTTTATATTACTGTTTGGAAAATAAGAAAGGTACAATCCTAATAACTGAATTGGGAATTCTTTATAGGGGTCCACACAATACGTTTCCTTTAACAATTCAACAAGTTACATTTGGGAAAAATCTTGGAATTTTCTTTCCCTCTGAACAATTTGCAAATCTAGTATCTCGTAAGTTAGTACCCTCAGATATGTCTTCTGATTGTCACAGAAGTTAATTTGGCATTAAGATTCAACCTGCAGTTAATGCATTCATCAACAAACGTTTCCCTCCTTAATTATTGCACTTCTCAATGTTATTCTTATTTGGTTGTATCAAACAGTTGTACTGATTGAAGAACATGAAACAAAATGATCTACATAAATAAAGTACTCTCGGAGCAAAGCAAGTAGAGAAAGGCAAGATCATCCTTCCATCATTTCAATCCCAAAGCACAGCTCTGAGAATAATGCTCTAGAATGATAGTTTCAGCGAGTATTGTTTGCATGTGACAATTTAAATTCTTTCTCAGTTAATACATTCGTTTTGACTTACTGAATAATTTGAATATAGTAAGATCACTTAAAAATATACGTACTTCTCGTATAGTTCTGGAGGCATGTAATAGTACCATTTTTTTTTTTTTTTTTGGGGGGGGGGGCTTTGAGGAAGAACTCATTTGGCTATCAAAGGGATATGTTTTCTCTAGTTGTACACATACACACAAGACACAGACACATACTCAATACACCCATGCCCAAGACAGGACTCAACCTGCAACCCTCTACGCGATGCAACACTAGAGACATACACTCTTAATGACCATGGCTATGAGGGCCAACTAGTAGTACCAAATTTGACTGTTTTGTATTGCAATGGATAAATAGCCCAGATGGACAAAATCTCTTCACCAAATCTAGTCCTCTTTTTTTATTGAAATACCATCTTATTTTGACAGTCTTCAGTTGGTTTATCTCCAAAAACATCTTAAACGATTTATTCCTCAATTCTGTCTTTAACCGAGGATCTTAATATTTTTATTTAACTCTTTCATGACACGTCTACTGTTCCATCAGCTTGAATCGAAATGAAATTGCAGTTATGAATTTTACCTATTTTTTCCTTCACTGCCAGAGCTATAATTTCTATTAAATAATTCTGGATATCCAGAGGAGTTCCTGAAGGGACCTGTTCTGTGTGTGAAATTTTGCTATTTAATGCTTTTGCTCTTTTCTGTCAAAATCTTTATTGTACAAATGCCCTCGTTGCAATATTTATTCTTACTACCAAACATAAGGCATATATAACATTGCCCTTTATCAACAGCATTTGCAGTCAACAACTTTCTTATACTTCTCATATCTGTCAGTCTCAAAAGTGTGTTTTTATTTAGTTTCTCTTAGAACTACACTGAGTGTAGGAATAGGTAGTCAGTCCTTTAATTTATACTTGTGTTTTTGTACGTTAATGTCGAAAAACATGTTTTTAATAAAAACATTAACAAGGGGTTCAGATGCTCACTTGAGTTGGCAACTCAATAAAACATGCACTTAAATTATAATTAAAGAATTATTATGAATACAGTAGTGCGACCTTTTACTTGCGTATAAAAGCCAGCGTACAAGCGACAGTCCTGCAACTGCACAGCACACATCTTAGAGAGGGAAGGCATAAACGAGTGCAGGTGAGTCTCAATCAGATATATAAAGGTAGCGCCACGAAATCTTGCCAGTGGGAACTGTGCGAGTCTTTGGTACTACCTGAGTAAAGAGCCTTGCACTCCATTGAAGACCACATGGTTTAGCACTCCCCAATTTTTATTTTAAGGGAAGCGTGGTAGCAGTGTAATATATTTTACACCATATATACCATTTTAACTATCAAAAAACAAAACAATAGAGCCACTCAGTATAACTCCTTGAGATGCTGTTGAATACTGAGGCCCATAAAAGGGATGTCATCCCGCAACAGGAGTAACGGTACAGTAGCCTTTTGCGCAGGTGAAAATTGGTGATTAGTAAAGCAGGAACGTTGGACACCAAAACATTTAAAGAAGATGGCTGCAGGTTGTGAGACACTGACCTATGGAACTTCACGATTCACTGCTGTCCTGATGTACAGTCAAGTTTCGAGGGAGGGTTTGAGGTGAGACTGAATATTGAAATGTGTGCTGCTTTAGGGGTGGCGGAGAAAGTTTGTGAAAAAATAAACCAAGTCCCTGATGATACTAATAGTAATTGTGAAAAACAAAAACTTCAACGTGTTCTTAAAAGCAATCCATCATATTCTGCAAAATTGTTTAAATAGCAACACAGATTCAAATATAAACTGTTTCAAATATGCTCTAATCATATCATGCGATGTAGAGAGAACATTCTCTCAACACAAAAATTTTTTGTCAGACAATAGAACAAGTTTCAAATTTGAAAATTTAGGAATGTACATAGTTGTACATTGCAATAAAATTAATGACTATAATTAAAATTTAAACAATGTTATTTCAATAGGCCTGTATATCTGTTCATAAAAGAGAGAATGAATGAGCTTAGAGACTTTCTCATGTTATTCATACATACGCGCTTAGTCAAGAACCTCTGTTTGTAGTCATCGACTGATTGACTATGTGCCCAGGGTCAGAATTGGGTGTAGCATGCTCTAAAATCGTCCTTCTCCCACCCTCAGTTCTTTGTAAACAAGCCTAATTCTATGGTCTTGGCGTAGCAAACTTATTAGGTTCAGTGTCTAAAGTTCTTGCCCTGGTGATTAGATAAGTTCAATACCCTGCCTAGCAGTTTATAACAAGGCAAGTGAGGTAGGAACCATTCAAAAACCTGGCCATGATTTGACACCTTCTACTTTTGTGAAGAATGTCTTCTCGGTATTAGTATGTACACTGAATTCTATTTGTGTACATACCATTGTCAAAATGCCACCTTACATGTGTGACTTCACTACCACTTGGTATGCTTGGTCTAAAGTAAAACATTACAATGGGGACTTAGTATGTCAGTCGACATGTCGATGTCACGATTAAGGAATTCCAGTGACAACAGAAGATTGCAGTCAGTATAGAAAACTGAACAAGAGTATAGGGACGATGATCGGATCATGTTAGATGTGATCAGAACCAGTACCATCGAAAACCCAAAAGATAACAATTCTTTTACCAGCGACACCAGTGAATCTGAAGAAGAATGTCTGATTCTGAACTCGCTCAACCCTTGTATGGCAATTCTTATTTCTATTACTATTATTCTGTTTGTCCAGACTTAAGTTCCGTACACCAGTAGTGTGCATATTTTATGAAGGCTCCTCGTGTAGCATGCATTCTCTGTCACACACAATTACTGTTCTTGTCGCACTGTTTTTAAATGGATAAGGGTAACACATTCCTGTCAGGGACTTCCTCTCCGTTCGTGAACACTACATTGACAAGTTTTTGTTGCACCAGCTCTAACACCAATACACAAGATATGCACGGGCTACAATTGATGTGTTTTTGCACATTTAAAGCTTATAATTACGTTGCGCTTGTGTTACCTTAGGCATTGATATTGCATCTTTTTAAATGTAAATACAGGGAAGACCAAGTCTCACGCTACTACTAGTCTGAAAACAGGAGTGGGAGTTAGTTTTGAAAAATTGCACCCTTGAAAACTAACCTTGTTCACTCTCGAAGTTTAAATACAGCGAGTAAAGAAGTTCAACAACACAATAGGAGTGAAAATATATAATCTAAGCTTTTGCATGTGTTTGGCCATTTTCCAACTACCGTCTTGGGAGCTGCTCTTGCAGTTACTTTCAAGCCGCACATAGCTACTCCCTTGAATTCTACCATCACCTCAGGACACCACCCTACAGTACGGCATTTAAGTGCCATCATCGTAGGTATGCCCTGCCACTGCAATTTGTTCTCAAAGAAGCACAGCGCCTAATGCCTCTGGAGCTCTCTGGGCTCTGCGTCAAGAGTTCACAACAGGTACTATCTTAAAATTTTTGGTGTGCCAGGCCTTTAGGGACAGGGTGGACCACAATGCAGATGCCACCATGGTCTTCATTGGTCGCACCATTACAATTGAAACTTGCAGAACCACCTGGATCCCACCGTGCTGCTATGCCGCCACAGGTATGGTGTTCATTGGTCGCATCATTATGATTGAAACTTGCAGAACCACCTGGATTCCACCGTGCTGGTGAT
The DNA here is from genome assembly GCA_030765055.1 of Mantis religiosa. NCBI lineage: Eukaryota > Metazoa > Arthropoda > Insecta > Mantodea > Mantidae > Mantis > Mantis religiosa. The sequence goes on along the minus strand of CM060947.1, from coordinate 95,300,404 downwards.
GTTGCCGATTCAGCGGACCAATGAATAACAATGCCGCAGTGCCACTATGAAGCACTTACGTCCGCTTGCCAGCTGCCAACCTCAAAGGTCGTCGAAAATTCTGCGCCACCAGTTCATCAGGCAGGCTCACGTCACCTCCTGGATGATCAGGCCACCGCAGACTACAGCAGAGCAGCTCCTCCGGAAGATCGTCATGAAAAGTCAAGACGACACCACTGCAGCATTAGCAACTATCATAACCCAGCTCTCCAAGTTCACGTCACAATCCAATATGTCACCAAATTCTGCCAAACCCTCAGGGCGCTGTGATCCTAGAGCAAGAGAAGCGAAGCAGCGAGATATCATAGGAAAGTTCTCTGCTGTCACTAGGCAACTATACTTCTGCCATCCTAAGAAGCACACTTTCCTGTGAGCAATTCCGCGAACAAAAACCTACAAAACAAAAACTACTGGTAAGCTACTCTTGTGCATACAACTTGTTTGAATGTAAAATGGGCAAAAGTGTCACTGTCATCTGTCATGATTGTGCACGTGGTGTGAAGTAATACAAAAAGTATTTCTTGAGACAGATGCAGTATAGTCAAGATGCAACTAACAATACATGAAATAACAGCCAAAGGGGACCCCAAGATAACTAAGGTTCCTGGAGAGCACAATTAGTAATATCTTGGAACAACTCCATTAAATCTTCTAAGATCACAAACCAGCTCGAACTTTGTGGAACAGCAACTCCTAATGAGCCCTCCAACTTACCCAAAGCCATGTTGCAATTAGACAAAATACAACCCTAAATGATCCACTCTCCTCTTGAGCACATTCTTACACCAAGTTTAACTCCAAATCTAAATTCCAAACTTATCCACATATGCATGACCAAACAACAACTGAATATCGGAAGAAAGTGTCAGTGGTAATGGCATCTTGCCTCCACCTTGTACTGCAGCTCTACATATGTTGAACCTCCTCCTCCAGCAATCACCATGAATCCCTGAGTGCTTAATGCAGGACCAGGCCCAACTACCCCAAAAATTATGCAAATATGTTGTGCAAAACAGTATTATACAATGGACAGTAATAAGTGCTGTTTGCAACTCAGATGTGATTTGATTCAATGGATCAGCTATTTTCTTTTGAATGTGTCTTTGTGTAATGAGTCTTAAGCGCATGCCTACACTTATGCTAAGCACCTAAGGTGATACATAAATGGGTTTAGCAGCAAATGGAATTTTCCATTTATTTACATATCCTTTTTAGCTCTTCTATAATTTAGTAAATTAATATTATATTCCTCTAGCGCTATTGTTTTTTTTTTTTTCCTCCCCCCACAAATCCATCATCTTAATTTCCCAATTTTTCTTCTTAAGTATCAGAATCAATGTTTTTGGAAACATTCTTTTGATGCACTACATTGCACAATGCAAATCACTTATAACTTCTTCTGAACAGGATGCTTGCTTTCCTGTATTCCTTCCTTTGGCTGGTTTTGAATTCCTCCTGGTTATGAATTCCTCCATTTGTCTTTTTATGTAATGAATATTTTATGTGTTTAATCTTTTTTTAAAGTTAAAAATGTTAAATGTTTGAAAGTGTAGTTGTGATTAAAAGGAAGACAAGAAACATAGTTGGCAATGAGAAGTTAATGTATAGAAAAAGAGAAAGGCTACCAAGGAGGTGGATTCAACATGCAGAAATAAACACTTTGTGGTGAAAAATTTAGTATCCGTACAAGGACGATGTGTTTGGCAATAATTGTGAATTATTGTATTAATTCATAAGTTGTGTTGGTAAATTAAATTATCATCTGCAAAGCATCAGCATTATTATTTCAGTAATTTTGAAATAATAAAATACATCAATCCAAGACCTTGGCACAGGGATAAAGTTCCGTGTTCACAGACTGAATTCAAGCTGGGGAAAGAAAGTTAAACTCTTTAATCAATCCGGCATATAAATTAAAAAGTAACAACTCAAAGCTGAACAAATTACCAAACAAAATTAGAGATATAGAGGAGAAGTAATTTTATTACAAATTGGCATTCCATAACACAATTCATATTAATATTTAATTACAGTTTATTTCATAATATTTGTGTCCCATAATATGAAATTTGACCTGTTATTACATATTTTCTTTTCTTTAAATTTCTTTATTATCTACATCATTTCTTCTATTATCAGGAATTATAGTTCATAAGTATATTTTTTCTATATTTAAAAACTACTCCGTGTTTAATTATCAAATCCTGTTTATCTCCTTCAATAATCATATAATGAGGCTATTCAAAAATAAGCTTAAGTAGAAATAAATCTATCATTACTACCCATTTCTCTACATTTGTATTTCCAGAATTTTAATACCTCATTCAAATGGATTTTGAATAGAGTTTCAGATGTGTGTATGCCTTTATTAATTCTAAATTTTGTTGTACTTTTTATGAGGGTGAGGTATTAATTATTACATGTTCTGCAATTAAACAATTTTTATTTTTATGTTTTGATTCTGAATGTCATTTCCCCTAATTTTGGGGCACTGATTCCAAATATATCGTCCATTTTCTTGTACCACATCCAGATTTTTCAAAAAAGTGAAAACAAAAATTTTATATTCACCTATTAGCGCTATATATTTATACACTTCTACAAGATCGCTATTATGCTAAAGAACATGGCATGTATGAAGAAGTATGTAATTATGTCATTTTAAACACAATGTATGCACATTTTACAAGTTTTATCAACTTAAGATAGAAAAAAAAAAAAAACAGTGACTTAACTAGGAAGAAATTTTCTTCTTTTTGCTCATCTTCCATGCATATCAAGATTATGTTTCCTTTTCAGAGACCAACAATAGTCTGCCTCATATTAACACTCCATCCATCATGTTACCTTCTATGTCTTTCAAGCCCTGGTGGAAACGTTCACCTTGTTCTTCACTGTGAAATCCAAGACAGCAATCTGGAAAATAGTTAATGTGAGCATGAAGGATGTGCAACTTCAAACTCATGCTACAACCAAGTTTTCTCAAGTTCTCCAACATGGTGTTCATTTTAGTTATGTAATCTTGACCCCTTGTGTTTCCTTTGAAGTTTACAACATCTTTGTAGCTCTGCCAAGCACGTTTTTCTGTTTCATTTTATTTTCAAAACTGAGGTCACACATTAATTTTCTGATCTGTGCTGCTGTAAAAACACCTGCTTTCAGCTTACCTAGGGTCATTCTGTTATAAATATTACATATGTGCTTACAACACTCACAGTGCAATGGTGTTATACTTTAGCAATAGAAACTTCCCATGACCTAATTATGAGAGTTTATGAAATACTAATTATATATTTTCTCAAAACCTGATGTGATAGAAAAAAACGGATTGCACCGTTGCACTCAGAACAAAAATTCCATTTAGGAATACTCAATAATTGGAAAACATCATTTTTATTATAAAATTATTTGTGGTTGGTTTATTGACACTCGTCACTTACTTTTTCATATATTTATGAGAGACTAGTTTCAAAGGCCCTGGCCTCCATTTTCAATCTCTTCCCAACTGGAAGACTAGTTGGGAAGAGATTGAAAATGGAGGCCAGGGCCTTTGAAACTAGTCTCTCATAAATATATGAAAAAGTAAGTGACGAGTGTCAATAAACCAACCACAAATAATTTTATATTAATTTTGACGTCACTGTTACTAAATTCCTCCAAACACACATCATTTTTATTGTTGTTATTATTATTATTATTATTATTATTATTATTATTATTATTATTATTATTATTATTATTATTATTATTATTAGCTGACCCGATGAACTTCGTATCCCCAATAAAAGTTGTTTGAACTTATCTATATAAATAAAACAAATTCAGATTAGTTATTTATTTTCTCAATGACCTTATTCATTAGCTTTTTCACAGTCTCGTTCCACTGCACAATCATGGTTGGTTAATGTTACGCAGTATGATCACAACTCTTCCTACTTTTAATTTTAAATTGTGAGGTGGGAGTTCAGGCAATTCTAATGAATTTAAAAACTTTGTGGAATAGTTGACTATGTCATCCTGGTTTATAACTGTCAACTGATTTGTACAAAAATAACTCCCCCAGAAAAAAATTCTGTATGGTCGCATTGAGATCATCTACATTTGTAGGTTTTGCTGCCAATATTGATCATTCAATCGGCCAAAAAGCACACTGAATAAGCTCTTCTTTCAAGTCTGTGAACTGACAGAAATCTGTGGGTAACATAATTAATCCGGTCAAGGTGTCAATGGTAACTTTATGTCGTGGACCAGTGAAATATTTTTGAAGACTTTAGTAAGGAGTGGAATATCTTTGTAATGCTTTTGTTTGTTGAAAATAAAAGAAGGTGTATGTGTTCTGTCAAAGTTTGTGTGTGTACTTTTATATTTTGTTAACCCAGTCTATTATCACTTCAGTTGTTTTTCTCACCTTTTAAACCTTCCTTGGACTTATACAAATTTATCAAAACAAAATTAGACAAATCAGTTAAGCCGTTCTCAAGTTTTTGTGAGACTAACGTCAATTCATTTATATATATATATTATATATTATATTTGATATATTAAAATTCTACAATATTGTGATATTAAAATATTGGAGAGGTGATAAAATGCATTATGTATTCCACTCCTGTACTGTTTAACTTACCTTTTCCAAGATGGACCAATAACACTGGCGAAACACTGTTTGCTTGGGTGCTACAGTTTAATAAGAATAAAGCACATGAGGCACAGAACAAAATGTATATTAAAAAAGATAAACCTCGAAGAAAAACCAAGTTTATTAGTTCTAACATGTACACTCATTCTATTTACATTATTTTATTAAGAGAGAGGTGCCCTGAAACAGTCACTGCCAATCTCTCTTCTACTGATTGCTATGAACCTGACCTTGGAACCACTGGTGTTTTATTACTTTGTATAAGATTACAGCACAATAAAACACTCTTAAATGTAATTGCTTCAAATCAGATAAATTATAAAACATCATTCAAGTTTAGTTGAATTTTTTCTCACATAATATCCATCACAAATATAATTGGAATACACATAGACTTAAGCATGTTAGTAAACTATGTTTGAGGCCTATTTATTCTAAACAGTGCAAACTGTGTTACAATTTACTAAAAGTTTACTATCAGTGCATGGCACAAAAACCATCTCATGAGCAAATTACTAACCAAGATGTCTTCTGCTGATATGCAAGAGATTCTGTATATTGAAATGTAAAATCTCTGTAAACTCACAGTTCTTTTAAGCTGATGATAACATATGCAAATAGATACAACAGCCACTAATGACCATAGGCGTGTGCAAAGAGCATGAAAGATATAAGCAGTAACCTTGGAAATAGAAAATGTTCTTTACTGTTTACTGTCATTTTCCTTTTAAGTGAATTTCTTCCCAAAGTAACAAAATATAAGAAAGGATTTACCTTTCCTAATTTATAAATAGTATTAATAAATGTTTGACGATAAAAGACATAAATGTTTACTTCGAAATTACGATCAAACCATACTGTCAATTCTATTTCACGAAAACAAATTCAACATCTGTTTCAACTATGAAAAAAGAAATCAATGAAGTTAAATCAGAGGCGTATTTTTTTCCAAAATAAAAAAATACAGATGTGGAATTGCACTTACATGTGAAGCATAAGAAATGTCAGAGAAAATAAGATAGGTATCTTTTTTTAAAGTTGCAGTTCTATGGATTCATGTTATGTTCAGGGAAACAAGTCCAGGGTGCATTTTAAGAATTACAGTAGTAGCCTAAAATAGTAAGTCCAAAATACAGCAGATTTGGATTTAATGTGGGTAAAAGTATGTCCCCATTAAAAAAGTAATGTAGTGTGTTATTTTATTTTTTACTTGTAAAGTTGAGATAAAAATATGCCAAAAACTGAGGTTCTGCAGTATAATTTTCACTACCAACCAGTTCATTGATACAAGCCACTGCATTCCAGAAAGTAATGAATGATACCACTGTTCTTGGTCTTGTCTTTTTTTATCAGCTTATATAATTCTTCTGAATGAAATCACACACTGCAGGTGGGAAGGGAAGGGGGAATGTAGTGATGTTGTCTGCATCTTAGGCACAGTACTTGCTAATTCACAGTTACTTTTTCTTTTCAGCATGCTATTGAAGACATAATTAAGAGTTTCGCGATAAGGATAAAGTATAGCAAATTTGTTGGACATTGATAATTGTATAAATTAATTATGTCATCAGTGTAGTTTGCAAATTAGGATCCAAAACATTACACAGTCAGAGTTCAGAAAATGTTTCAAATGCATACATGAAGAACGAAACTAAAAGCAAAGAACTGATTATATTAGAGAATTTTTTCAAAAAAATTCTAAAAACTTAAGTGCATATCAGATGACACAGGAGTCTCAGAAAGAAAAGTAAAAAAAGAACTGTTAAAGAATGTAAACAAAATGAAAATCAGAGCGCATCTTTGGAACTCCAGGTAAACAGTGTTCCGAAATGAGAAACAGATCTAGATGAATGAGTAGATCCAGACTAAAAAATTCAATGCCATAGCTGGGATTTGAACCACATCTCCTGCTCTCCATGCGGTTGCTCTAAACCACTGAGCTACTATGGACAATGTGGCGATATGACATTAAATTCTCCAACAGACTCATATATTTCCCAGTAGACCACTAGGGGTTCTCATATGCTATGAGACACCCACCTTTTGTGCCGACTTACTATGTTGTAAGTACTTAAGTCCCAGGCTTCATAGTTAAACCACTATGTTTTTATTTTAGGTAAATTGATGGAAATAATCATTTCTTTCACACTAGCCGTGTGTAGGCTAAGGATTGATCTAGATGACTTTGACAGGTGTTGTTAGAAGAAGGATTCAAAATTTTTATGTTCAGGAAAGAGGTGCTTCTATAATAGCTAAATTAACATTTTAAGAGAAAGCATTAATATTCAGTAAGTTGTCCTTAAAGAGAATAGTGAGGGAACTGGTTTTTAAATGAAAAAAATCACTAAAACAAAGAGAAAATGCTTGCAGGAAAGCATGACATTCGTTCTAAATGTCCCCGGTGAAGAAGACAGTCTGTGTGATATCGAGCAACTTTATTTTTCATCTACAATATCTGCAGTTATGACTGCATTAATACAAACAGTTTTGCATAACTAATTTATGCCAGTAAATTGTAGGACATTTTTCTGCAAAGACTGTTCGGCATTTATAACGAGAATGTCATGTTGAGTAGCACATGAAGCTGATGCAACAATTCGCTTAATGGTGTTTGCAACAAGAATGGCAATGAAGAACAAGATGATGGTGAAGATGATAGTGGTGAAAATGATGCAGAGTGAAAGAAAACATTCTGAATGTTAGTTAAGTGATAACTCATTTAAACAATGTGATTCTGTGGATCGACAGGCAAAATTAATCAAATGGCATTCATCTCTTCCATCTTGCCACATTACGTGGAGAGAAAACACAGCACATCACTGCATCAAACAAAACTTACTGATTTTTTTAAAAGAAAAAAAATAGTTGTAAAATATGTACAATGAAATATAAATCAAGATCGGTTATGGGCTGGAATACATCTCCCAGCGTAACAGGTGAGTAATTTTAAAAGCACTGTAACATATTTATTTAATATATGCTCCAACTGGGTGGGACTGATATGTGTCTTCTAGTGTTGCATCTCTATATACTGCAGTATGGTTATAATGCAAGGAAAAGGATGTCCCCCAATAACCACGTTATTTTGGGCTTCTACTGTATTATCAATAAAGAAATATATATTGGCTACCACATTTCTACTTTGTAATTAGTATTACAGTTTAAATTCTCTAAACAATAAGAAGTATTTAATGAAGATTTAATTAATTGTGAATCACTGTATTTGGTTAAACATCCTTTTAATCATTATATTTAAAAACTTGAACTATCAAACATTAGCTTTTCTTTTTAATATCATGAGCCCATGATTTGCACCTGCTTTCAGAAACCCTGCACACGTCTATGCTAATGTCATAACTATTTAACCAACATCTTAATGACAACAATAACAGTATATGGTACTTAAGCATAAATATATGATTTTTAGCCCTCTTTCTGTTTCCATATTATAAATTCCTGTATCCTTAAAACTCATTCTTTCTTGTAAAACATCAATAATTACACTAATACTCACATCTTACCACAAGTTATTAGAAAAATGAATCACAATGCAAATGGTGATTTCACTTTTATAAAGCACCATAAAATATAATATATGGTAAAACAGTCACAATTTTTTTCTTAAAAATATGTACTTTAACAATGTAACATTGTGCTTGAAGGCCCATTGTAAGGCAGACTTCAAAAATAAGTACATCTCACACAAAATGAAGTATTTTATTCTGTGAGGTACCTTGCTATAAAAATAACATATGAAAAATGTATGTTAAGCCATCCTCTACAGTAGTAATAAAATATTTCTGAAATGTGAAAATTGCTAGATTATAACTGCTAACATTAAGCAACATTTCTTTGCTAAACCTTAGAAACTGTAAAACAGAGAAAATCACCTAAGATGTTAATTCAGTAGCATACAAGCAAACAAAAATCTGATATAGGGCAGTTGCTGGCATTAAAATGTTGTGTATGTTACCTTTAATGTGAAATATTCTAAGGTGCAAATGAAATGAGACATTTGATAAGGTGTCAAATCTAAACAGATTTTAAAGGAAGCACAAAACATATTAAAGCTGCAATTAATATATCACCTTAATTATTTGATGCAGAGCTTTTACAGATTTCTACAGAGCTTTCTTTTTTGAGGAAACATTTGGTGGTCAAATAAGATGGTGAATGAGAAGTAAAATGCTGTTCAAATAAGTCCAGAGTCCATCTTCTGAGGATAGGGAAAACCCCAGAAACATTATCCACGAACTTGCCCTAATTGTGATTCAAACTTTGGACCTCTTGAACATAAAGCGTACAATTTATTCCCACACTGGAGGTGATCCAGATTTTATTATATTTTGAATCATTAGGAAATTAATTTTGGATTAGGTGCCTATATAGACTTTAAAAAAATCGACTTACAGTATTAAAAACTAAATACTGTATTATAATTAAATAATTTATTACCATTTTATTTAATTAAAAAACTGGAGACCACATAAATGGAAACCCCAAGTTCCCTTAATGGTACTTTATTAGTAGCAGAGATTTTTATAGTATATTTATTCATTCCTCTGCATTACCAGTATTAATGATTAAGTCTACTAAAGACTCAAATCATGATCCCAATCAAAAGGTCTATGTGGCCAGATGGAAACTTGAAGCTTAAATTCAGACTTGGGTACATGCAACAGGTACTGTTAGAACCTCAAAACTTTTCTTGCATGTTATAACTTTTAACACAGTTTTAAGACATTATGAGTTTAAATTAAATGACATGTGCTATTACATATTGTTTAAAATATGTATGCAGAAATTAATATTTAGTACTCTGTGCTATCACCTTTCTCATTATATATCGCTTGTCATTTTTCATGATTTTTAAGTTAAGTGGTGTAATCATTTCAATACAGAGTGTTTGTTAGGATGTGTACCAATTGTAAAGTAAAAGTATGACTAGAAATTGAGAATATTTTTAAGAATCTCAAATTGTGGGAGTAATCTTTATAATATTAGCATGGTTTAGGGTTTACTTACATACATCATCAGCAAACGCTGCTGCGAGAGTGTGTAGTAAAGGGGATGATAGTGGAACGGTTGATGAAATACTGGTATAGAATAAAATCACCAGATGAGCATAACATTCTGAAAAAATGTTTAGTGATGCAGGAGAAATCTTGTGCTGGGATGAAATGGCTTCAGGGAATAACAATATTACAGGGAATTGGAATGGGTAACATATGGGGGAAAAAGGAACAGTTAGAGGTTTCTGGGAAGAAGTAAAGAATACAGTGGAGGATATAGAGAAACAAGAATTATTTCATAGTCTTAGTGATAAGAAAAGTTTAGTACTTTATAGTCAACTAAAGATGGATTGGGGCACAGAGAAATATGTGGATGTATGCAATAGATTAAGAAGAGAAGGTTGGGCTTGGACTAGATTAAGTGTGAATAAGTTAAGAGGATGGGAGTGAACTTGTATAGATGTCCTTTATGTGGAGGAGTAGCCAAGATTTATATTATACAGTAGAATGCGAAGAAACAAGGCTGTGGAGAAAGCTGTTTTACCAAAACAAAAAAAAAAACAAAAAAAAAAAAAAAAAAGTGGGAGAGTATTAATATAGAAGTTCTAAAAATTAGGTTAATGAAGCTACAAAAGAAAGAGGACATAAAAATGTTAGGGGAATTTATGGGAAGAGCAAGGAAAAAATGGTATAGAAAAACAAAGAAAAGTAATATGAATTAAGTTGAAATCCACCATGCATAAACAACCATAGTGTTAAAATGTATGCGGATTAGGGGATAAAGTAGCAACTCAAGTAATATGTAAGAAAATAAAATTGTAAAACATTTTTTGTACAAATTGAGTTGGAAATAAATACAATTACAAAAATAATATTAGCAGTACTTGTATCACAGCAAATGCAGTATAATCCTTCATTAATGCCACTTGCTCCTAACAAAACTTTGAGACAGTTGATTTGACTTGTATGCTGTAAAAATAGCATGGAATAATTTTGCTGCATATGAGATCAGATATTTCAAGATTCATAGTGATTATGTAGATCATGCCTACAACTTAAACATTTGTTTTTACTAGATCATATACTTTTACAAAAAATAACTTAGTCTTTAAATTTCAAAGATTAATATGTGCTGTCAAATATAACCTCATTTTTAAAAATGATGGATTTGGTACCTTTCGAAAACAGGATCTATAAATTTTCAGAGTACTAAGGCCTAAATGTTTCTTCCATGAATTTGGGAATATGCTTAAAAAACAAACTTAGCTCTGAGAAGTTAATTCCTACTAAGACCAAACCTAAATCAAAATATACATGTAAGGCCCACATGAAGTTTTATATTCTTATACAACTATTCTTACAAATGCTTATTCCTCTATGTTAATCGAGATAAACCTTGGTAGAAATTACCTTATAGCTAAATTTCTTGTAGGTGCAAGGGGAGTACTGTAACACTTTGGACTTTAAACAAGTCAAATCTTTTAAGGAATGGTCTCTTTGCATGGACAAAAGATAGAAAATGAATCATCTCTGATTTGAGAGAAGTATTTATAAATTCATACATGTAACAAGGAAATTCTTAAAAATGGTTCCCCCCCCCCCAAAATGTATTTGGCATAAAGTATGTATTTTAAGAGTTCCACATTTTTTTCTGTAGTAAGATTTTGTCCATCTCTTATGCTTAAGCAAATATGCAAAAGGTGCACAGAATGAAGACGACATCTGAGAACGTTACCAGAAAATTCAAGACATACATTTAATTTTTTATAAAAAATATCATAAACATATTAATCAAAAACATTGGAGCCATCTTTGAGAAAATCAAAATTTTATCAAAATGTTTCATATAAAAGATAGTCTGAACTGGGAAGGTTTTCTTGAAAATCCTGTGCAGCATATCTGCAAGATGTGTTTGTATTTAATTAATTTCTCCTTTTTGAGTTGTACTACTCAGAGACACATACATATGGATTTTTTTCTAAAAATGGAGTTCTATTCAGGGACCTCAAAACATGTATTTTCACTGAAATGTCTGTATCAAAGTTTTGGGTGGAATGCAATACATTCCCTGCTTATTATAAATATGTATTAGAGAAAGTAAAACTATTTAAACTGCCTTTTCATTGTGGGGAAATTATTCCATATGTTTCCTATTAGCAATTATTTAAAGTGAGAAACACATTAATGGACAAAATCAAGAAAATACTTCTTTTTTAATTTGTTGTAATAATTTTTACATTCATTTGTGAATAACTAAATAGAAGGCTAATTTTTGCTATTAAAATGCAATTTAATCCTGATTTCATAGGAATTCTTTGTCTGACTCAACATTTTATTAACAAGATTGTATTTTATTGGTAGCACTGCAAAGAGTCATGTGCTTTCTGCATATTGCTCCAACACACAAATACATCACTGAGAGTGAGTATTTGAGCTCCTGTTCATCTGCTTTCCGACATCGGCTCAAGTGTTTTAAAGGCAATAATTTATAAATAGTGTTAGTTTTGCTTTGCCTTAGGACGTGTTTTTGCTGGTGATAAAGTCCCTTTTGCTAATAATCGTTATCAAATAACTTATCCAGGTTTTAACATTAACTTCTTATGCATACTTTTAAGGCTACATGAGAAGAGTAACATTGGAAATTCTTATTCATTGTTAGAATAATATTGTAAGAAAAATAAGAACAGAACAAAAGGTTTTTAAAGTCATAGAGAGTTGGATTGTACCCGCTCCCCATTCTTAATTAAGAATAAGATATTAGATAGTAAAGAGAGAAAGTAGAGCTTTAAAACAAGCACAAAAAATTCTTGGATTAAAGTGTACATAAATAGGTAGGAGAAATTCTCAGTGAACATTATATTTCGTTGAGCTAGCTTTAAAGTTCTAAAGAAGATTGTTGGTCATGGTATTATTAATAAGATGAAGGTATGCAGAACTTGGAAGAAATTACAATACTATCTCCAAAAATCTTCTCCTTGAACAAGTTTTGACTCCAGTGTCAGTACCCATTTCTAAGTTTCAATGCAATATTTGTGACAAAATAGGTATACCCACGTAAATCAAGAGTGGGAAGAGCTATAAAATATTGTTAGCTTCCAGATTTGCATAGATTTCCTATAAGCTTTATAAATAACATGACATGTTTTTGCTTAAAGTAAGAACCAGGCAACAAATTTTATATAAAATAGTTAATAATTATTGAAATTATAATTACAGGGCTTTTTATGCATTTATTTTCTGTAGTAGTATGTTCAATCAATAAAAATATTACTTGTCTAAAAATAATGTCCAAAATGCTTACGAGAATTTGAAAATAATAAAATGTAACACATTTGACCTTTGTAATGGATCAATTTAAAGCAATAAAAATGGAAAGGTTTTAATTTACAACAAATATAAGCTGTATACAGATGTATGATAACTCACTAGTCTGCAACTTTCGAATAATACAAAATGGAAGCAACCAACCAATGCTCAACCTCTACATTAAAAAGGAAATAAAGAAAAGCTGAAACTCAAAAGTAACTCTGAATTCCTATAGAAATAAAGAAGTGAAATTGAAAAAATATGTTTTTATATAAGCTTTCTCCATAAGTAGACTAATTTATTGTTGTCTTGTGGTTATTCACATATCATTTACAAGAAACAACACCAGCTAGAATACATAAAATGCATGATCATACACTGTGAGCATGTAATGTTGCTTCAAGAAATATGTTTTTCAAAAGCTCGCATGCTCTGAAAAGCTCCTATTTTAGTGCTTGGATATGAGGGCCACTATTAAAGTTTTGAGATACACATAATATAAAATTGATTAATTTAAATGGATTACAACATTGGATTGCCACATTCTTTGTGAGCATAAAGATGTATCAGTTTGCATTCCTTCTGCTCCTCGCAGTCTATAGTGTAAGATTAACAACCGTTAGTGTGGTGAAAGCTGGTTGCCTGAGTGGAGATGGAAAGAGAGCTCTTTCGTACAATGATTTTTCTATTATTTTAAAAGTCGGTTTAAATGAGACCCGAAGTCTCAGTTGCAACAAGCTTTTGTGGACATTTTCTTTCCTGTTTTTCGGTGGTTTCAAGAGTCCAAACTTTATTAAAGGACAAGATTAGGAGTGGTTGACTGTCTACAGCAGTGACTGAAGAAAACATAGTTGCTGTGGGAAAAGTGGTATGCAAAGAGAATCGTGTGTCATTTGAGGAACTAGAAGTAACTATGCAGATTGGAACACCAGCAGTTTCCAAAATATTACATTACTTTTTGCGTGATAAAGGAGTCATCCCATTGGGTACCTCAAAATTTAACTGATGTGCAAAAGTGTATTCGTGTTGAATGGTGTGAAGAAATGCTGGCTGGATTCAATGGAGGCAATTTAGATTTCTGATATTGTCATTGATGATGAAACTTGTATATACCAAAGTATAAACTTGAAAGAAGCGTAGGGACAGTGAACCACAAGATGGTCTTAGACTTTTGAATATACAAAATCCAGCTATAAAATTTACATTGGAAACAGAAGAGGACGGTGTGCTTCCCTTTTTGGACATCAAGATCAAAAAAATGAACAACAAACTCACTTTTGGTACTTACAGGAAACTGACACACACAGATAATTATATTAAGAACAACAGTTTCAACCCAAAACAACACCAACATGCCATTCTCAACAGTTTAATATTTTGGATGATCAACTTTCCTCTAAACAGAGACGATTATCAAGAAGAATACCTACACATAAAAAAGTAGCTATATCCAATGGTTTCAACCCAAATTTAGTAGACAAAACAGTTAACAGACTCAACAAAGCTAAGAAAATAAAAGAAACCACCACCCTAGAACCTACAGGAGAAAAAGAGAAAAAAATGTTTAAAAACTTCACCTTCCATCCATCAGCCTATAATAAATTCCAAAAAATCTTCTCAAAACACAACATAATTCTTGCACCTCAAAATAGGTTTAATATTAGAAATTTGTTAAAAGGCCCTCCCAAAAATTCAATCACTACCAAAGAAAAACCAGGAATCTATGAGATCAAGTGTGAAACTTGCCCTAAAATTTATATAGGAAAAACAAAAAGAAATATGTACATCAGAACTAAAGAACATATAAGAAACAATAAAAATGGTGAAACAGAAAAATCAGCAGTGGCTTTTCATTTTTTTGAATACTAGACATGACATCAACTTGGAAACATCTTTAATAAAATATGTTAATCACCCCATAGACCTTTCCGTATGGGAAAAAATCTTCATTAACAAAAATCGTCATAGAGTCATGAATTTTGAAACTCCACCACCGGACATCTTTGACAAGTACATCACGCCATCTAATGACGATACAGAGAAAGAGGAAACCACTACAATTTGCACTAGTCGAGTACCAGCTGATGATAAGAGCAAAAGCTCTTGAAACATGTCCTGTGAATAAACACTGTGAGTGAAGCAATGTGTCAATATCTTCTCGATTCACTTTTGTGCTTGTATATACCAGTTTGACCCTGAAACTGAGCATCAGTTGGCAGTGTGGATCCTTCCAGTTGTTTTGTTAATTTTAAATACATGCAGCACCGCAGGTGGTGACACTGATGATACATGAAATGAAGTTGATGCATCGGTGGAAAGAGGGGGGGAACCAGAGCATCTGGAGAAAACCCACCCCTACACCACTTTGTTCACCACAAATCACACATGCAGTCACCTGGGACTGAACCCAGGCTGCTTTGGTGAGAGTCAAGTGGTCTAACCACCCTGCCATGCAGTCGGATCCTTCCAGATGATGATTTTCCAATGAAAGTGAAGTGACTGCAAAGCATTGGGAAGAACATGTAGCCACTTCAATCTTTAAATCTCATCATGTGGCTACCATTCCTCTTGTGGAACAAAGTACAGTTACTGCACACTGGTACACAATAGTTTGCTTACAAAAGATTTTAAGGAGCTTCATGAATTGTGGCAAATGACAGGACAGTGATGAGTTTTGCTCCACCATAAGAATGCCTATGCATACACAGCCATTGCAACGATCCAATTTCTGAAATCCAGGGAGTTGAAGCTGAAGACTTATGCCCCTACAGTGGATAAGCGGCTCATCTGATAGTTAAAAACACATTTATTTATGGCTTCAACTGTTGGGACCTCTCAAGACGACTTTGTTCCTCTGTCCACTGTTCATTCATGAGGGAAGATACCCTTTCAACATTGCTGTTATGACTAAGAACTCTAAAGATATATTCACACAGTTTCATTTATTCAGAGTACTGTTTTACACATTCACACTGTTTAAAGAAATAGTTCCGCTTCTCTTCGATGGATTTCTTATTCCAATCATCTTCTTTATTTACAAGTACCGCTTCTATATAGGCTTTCAAATATGATATCAAAAAAGAGAGAGTCATCAATTGAGTGCTCCTTGGTATCAAAATCACAATTGTTTGCTTCACTAAATTCCACTAACAGCACCCAATTAAAGATGGAAAATCCCTTCAAAGGCATCACTTCTGCAGATAAGCATGGCATATGTTAACTCTCCCACCTCACTATAAAGTGTATTTATTTCTGCAACAGACAGACATTCTTTCTGCTTTTTTCAAAACAGATTTTGATTTTAAGGGAACAAATCTTTCTTCTTTCCCTATTGTACCAAAGTAAATTTCCTCTAAAATTCTGTTTACTTCACACAAACAAAACCAACTGAAGGACAAAATGGCATAAAAAACAAGTAGTAAGATGCAGGTGTAACAGGTCAGTTTCCACTTCAATGGGTCCTATTATGCAAAGTAACAATAACAATAAGACTTATCACTTAAACACTTATCACTCAACCAAAGACGAAAAAATTAACCTAAAACTGCTTGAAATTACTTCATTTCAAATGACAAACAAAAACCAGTACAAATAGGCATCCCAAAAGCATTATACAGGACACTGAAATTTTTATTAAAAATTGGGACTGTTACAGAAAACTGAATGTCTGACAACCCTATGTATGTGAGAAAAACAATTTGGCACCATTTGATGTAAAGTAAACTTTATTGTTCAACAACTGCAGTAGAAAATGTAAATTTGAGCTAATATTGCCATACTGAGATGAATTTGTAATTTGTCACTAACAGAAAATATTCACAATGCCGTTTGGCAATATCACAATTTAATGCATAAAAAGCAGTTCAAAGGACACAAAAATATAAACACAGAACAAAAATATTGTCTGGCAACTTTTGAGTGTTCATTTCCTCTGTGCAAATTTTCATCAATAATATGATATTTCATATCATTAACTTTGAAAGAGAGACGTAGGATGTAGACTTCCAAGTTCCTTCAATATACACATAAAAACATGTCTATTAGTCCATTACCGATGTACTTCAATATTCCTTTAGAACATAATTTTCACAATCTATTCAGAATTTTTAATAATTTCAAATTCAATATAAACAGTTATAGAAGTATTTACAATCAGGAGATGGTAAATTTATGTACAATTATACAATAAATACTCAAGCATAAAACAGAGAGACCCAAAAACATAGGAACTAACTGTGCTGTGTTTTGCCTGTCTGCATCCTCGGCACTCATTGCTGTCTGCCATTGTTATATGTAGAAAGGT
This sequence comes from Mantis religiosa, assembly GCA_030765055.1. Taxonomy (NCBI): domain Eukaryota; kingdom Metazoa; phylum Arthropoda; class Insecta; order Mantodea; family Mantidae; genus Mantis; species Mantis religiosa. Next base: position 95,283,105 of record CM060947.1, on the reverse strand, counting down.
GGGGATGAAACCATGCAACATTTTTAAAACTACTTTTAAAAGCTTTACTTACCCATGTTAGTAAAGGAGATGCTGAAACTGGCCACCGTCGTCAATACATGTTTGGCACCTCTTTAGGAAACTATCCATCACTTGCCGTAATTCACATTAAGAAACGTTCTCCATTAGCAGAGAAATTTATTTGCCCAGTTTTAGTCAACAGTTGATGCCCACACATACCTGAATACTATTTTGTTCTCTTTTATTATTAGAGAACTGACAGAGAGGGAGCTTGATTTTACCTTTTTCAACAAGACCTTGCAAAGCTCATACAGCCAATCTTTTGATGAGAACGACTGATTAGATTCCATGACCTAATCCCCTGCTATTTCTGTCTCTAGGGTAACTTAAGCCATAAAGTATACAAGACAAACCCTGAAAGGATTGAAACAAAATATCTGCCAGGAAATTGCCAGCATTTCTCAATGTGAACTACGAGTGATGGATAGTTTTCTAAAGAGGTGCCAAACATATATGGCAACAGCAGTGGCCAGTTTCAGTATTGTCTTTAATAACATGGGCAAGCAAAGCTTTTAAAAGCAGTTTTAAAAATATTGCATGGTTTTATCCACACCTTTCTATGTTAGCAGCGCGAGTACACAGACAGGCAAAACACTGCACAGCAGGTTCCCTACATTTTTGGGTCTCTTGGTATATGGGTAACAAACATAATAGCTTTATACAAGGAGCATGTTAATGAGATCTTGCTCCATATTCTGAAATGAAATAAAATTAGAAACTATGTCAAAGAAAGTGCAAAGCATTATTTCTATTTCAAAAATTTTAAATACAGCTGCAACAGAATATTGGTTTCATCCATTGCTTAACACTATACCAAAATTACTCAGATAACTTGCATCTGAGGTTCAATCCAAAACAATGGTGTTAAATTCTGTTGTTACATTGGAAAAAAATAGTGAGTCTGTATATTAAGCTGCAGCTACAATTTTATGGAGTTTTCAAAATGTATATTTAAGACACAGATTTATTTCCAAAAGGTACACAGGTTTGTACTGTGCAGAATATATAAATTGATAAAAGTGAATATAAACTACAATTCAAGATAATGATACTAGTACAGTAAACACTCATTAGCCGACATCTTAATATTAAAATACTCAGATTACCTCCATATATGGTAAACTTTCAAAACTTTTTATGTAAAATATGCTTTATAATAGAAATATGCTGAGCATATGACTGAATTTTCAAAATATTGCCTTTAAGCTACAAATTTATTTCTTAGTTTCCTGATTTTCAGAGTTATTTTCAGTTTAAACAAAGATGTAAACAATTTTGCGCAGGAAAACCCAAATCTATTTACTTGGATATGTACATTATTATTCATACAATATTAGTGTGCTTCATTCTGAACTATCTGTATATATTTAGCTTACTTGTTAAAACTATTTTTTCACAAGTTGCTGATAGACTAACAAAAATGAATAAGGTTGATTTAAAACTTTACATGAATATAAACCAAAAGGAAGAATTGGCTAACCATCAATTAAAAAAAATGATTTAATGCAGAAACTGCAATTCATTCTCTATGAGTTTGCCTAACCTCAGCAAAATCTATGCAACAAGATATAAAGCTTGTAATTTTATGTCAAAATTATGTTTTCCTGATGTTTTAGGCAATACAATGCACAGGTGCATAACTATAAGATGGCTATATTGATATTTTATTTCTGTGTACGTTTACATATATGGGAAATCAGTTTTATTAGTATTTCCAAAAGATGAGTTTTCTCTGTTCTGCAAACACTCGTTCAATTTAGGATTTAATTACTAGCTCCTTAAATTGATTATATCAGGTTTTCAAAATGTATTAAAACAAATAACAATTAAGTCCAACACCAAGGTCATATCAGATATAATTACAGAGATTATTGTTAATGATGTTTGGAAGAAAACTGATGCATGAGGTGAAAATTGTATATACATTTTAACAAAACATCATTTAAAGAGAAATGCTGCTGCTTCTCCACAACAACACAAGACTAGCACTTGAAAACCATGCCAGGTATCTACTAATGGAAAGCACACCCTGATTTAAGTCCATTTGATTATGCCCTTTATCCATCTTAAACATCTATTTTAGGACATTGTTTACAACATATGACTAAATGTAGCTGGAAGTTAAAACCACAAATGATATTACAACACTGGCAAGCAGTTATGAAAATCCAAAACAATTATTTTGACTATGGTGCATACGTTGAAAAAATAAAATCTGTTATGATTTCTGTGAATTACATTTTGTATTCCCTTGTATCCTTTTGGGTTGAGCCATAATGGGATGTTAGAATTAAAACTAATAAAAATCTGAGTTGTACACAGTCTTAGAACAAGTTTTTTCTTGAAACAGATCCATTTTATGCATGTCTATTGTAACCATTATCATTTTCTCCCCTCATTCTAATAAATAAAAGACAGGATGTTGTATTTAATAAAGCTGATATTAATTATTTTTTCAGCAAAAATATTTAAATACAATTAGCACTACAAATTAATTTAGTAATGCTAACCATTAGATAGAAGTACATCATAAAATCTCTATACAGATCAGAAGGATGTGTGTGTGTGTATGTAGGGCACTTAACTACTTGGTCATCAGAAAGAGATATGTGTCTAGTTCTTCTAATCCCATTTTGTTTGTCCAAAGATCTGAATACATTTTCTAATACTCAATTTTTAAGCCACATATTACCACAGTACTAGTTAAACTAGATTATTGCAAAGAGAATATACATATACACACAAAAATATACAATTGTTTGTAAAGGTAGAATCAGATTGAAAAACTTGTTCCTCAAAGCTAGTATGAAAGAACCAATCAATTTCCATTTATGGAACTAATAATATGTACTATGTTATATTTTTGCAATGATTTGGTTTATACTAACATCAATACATTATTTTATTTCATCCTTATTTCTTGTGAGAGTTTGAAAATTCATAATTTGATTTTGTCCCGTTTAAACCTTAGATACATTCAGTCCATTTGTTTCCTGCTTTGCTCAGAATGGTTTAGAGAAAATCTGGATGCCAGGTTCAGATCATGGAAGATCAATTTTCTGGATACATTGTTTTGTCCAGAAATAATGGGCTTATTTGTATAATTATCACAGAAACTATTCAACTCTCCATACGCATCATTTAATACAATTAAAAATAAATTTTAAAATTGTAAGGACTATAATTTTTTATGCAAATTACTTTTGCAAGCATTAAACTTTAAAAGCAAACATTAAAATAATACTTCTATAATGTATAGCCTCTAATGCTTCAAATCAATGAATGAGATTAATACAGTTATTTGTACACCAAAATTCAAGTGTAGCCATTCCTTAGCTCAATCAATAAGCAAAGAGATTTTATAGATAGATACATACATAATTTATTCATCTTGTAAATCATACATTGTACATGAGTGCTATGATATAAGATACGTCAAATTGTGAATTTACAGTGCAATTAACTATACTTGTAAACTAACAAGTCACATCCATTAAGGACAACTCAGTGTTTGTACAAAATATTGTTTTATAAAGATATCTCAATAATTTTATAATATACACAATTAATTCAGAAATGTGACAATATTATAAACTTTCCATAAATTCACTAACAGAATAAAAACAGTGGTCTAGTAAGTATGGCAAAACTGACTTTTTAAATGCTGAAAAATTGCAAGTGGTTTTATTGGCTATAGACAGTTTATTAAAAAAAGTTATTCCTAGGTTTATTACACTGTTTTGATGAGCTCTTGTGTTACTTCTATTCACATGAATATCCATTCTCTGTCTAGTATTATGATTATGAACTGTGTCATTAAAGGTACAGTGGCCATTTCCTTTCATTAAATTTGTCTTTGTAAATTTTAAAATTTCAAAAATGAAAATACATGGGAGAGGTAAGATTTTACATTTTTTAAATAATGGTCTGCACGTAGATGATGATTTAACTCCTCCAAGTATTCTTAGAATTTGTTTTTTCATTATGAATAATGATTTACAATGTGGTGAATTATCCCATAATATTATGCCATATCTTAAAATGGAGTGAGTACACGGAAAATACACACTTCTGAGAGTTTTCATGTTAACTATGTGTACCAGTTGTCTGAAATTATAAGAAATTGTACTCAGTTTTTTAATTAGATGATCAACATGTGTCTCCCACTTTAGGTTACTCTGTATCCAAAGACCACAAAATTTAGTAGTATTTACATACTTAATTACTTTATTATTACATATTAATTATGATTGTACAGGAGACTTATTCTGAGAAAACTGAAAATGAATTACATGTGTCTTATCCAAGTTTACAATTAAATAATTATTGCTGAACCGTTTAGAAATATTACTGAACATTCTGCTCTTCAAGTGCATTGCTTTCAATTAATATATATGTGTCGTCAGCATATTGAACTATTGTTTTAGCTGTAATATTTGACTGTAAATCATTTACAAACAATAAGAAAAGAATAGGACCCAAAATAGAACCTTGTGGTACACCAAACTATAGAATACAAGTTTACATATTATTATTCTTTCATCTATGATGACATATTTGTTCCAGCAGGAAACTATTAAGCAGGAAACTTTCGCTTCACTGTGGTGTTCCAATACAGTTAAATCTAGATCTATTAAGACATGTTTATCACATCACAAATCCTGTAAGTTGTGATATTATGCAAGCTCAGTATGTTTGGTTACAGCAAAAGCAAAGCATAGTTTTAGTGTAACCCTGCTAAGGCCCTACATACTTAGAGCAAATTAATTTGTCTCTATCACTGGTAGGAATAAAACTCTATGTTACATGATATTTGGAGGAATTTAGTAACAGTAACATCCAAATTAATTCATAGAACTATTAGTAGTCGGTTTTTCACACTATTCACTTAAATGTTTATTTTTTGAGGGACTAATTTAGGAAGCCATTGCTCCTTTGAGGTTGAAAATGGAAGCAACAGCTCCCGAAACTAGTCTCTCAAAAAAGTAAAATATAAGTGATATAGTACGAAAAACTGACTATAAATAGTTTTTTTTTTAATTAAACATTATGTGTTTCTACTGATAAAAAATATCCTAAGATGTTTAATAAATTAATGTTGTGTTGTATTTATAAGGATTGTTTAGATGTATTCCAAAGACAGAGGCAAAATAAAAACATTAAAAAACTATACAAATTATTATATTTGTATAGTATTTGTTGCTTCACCATAGCTAGCTTCGTGTTTTATGTATTCAAAAACTGTTTCATTAAATGGCCCAATCAAGTCAGAGTAACACTTTTATCTAGATTTATTATCATACAAATCCAATATCTGTAATGCTTACATATTGAATGTAAACGGACCACCATGACAATAATTAACAGCAGCAAAGAAATTACAATCTTACTTCATTTGTTCATTATTTGTGAGATTCAAATAAATGTTAATAATACCACAGTAAGTCACTAAGAAAACAACTCATGCATAAAATAAATGAATGAAAACAGTTGCAAAAGGATGAGCTGTATAATTTCCTGTAAGCTTTTTCTTTTACTCTCATCAAAAAATAAAAATTTAAATATTAATGTAGCTGTTTCAGTCTCTCAATAATATAACTTTATTTTAATTTTCTGTTTACAGATTAAATTCAATGCAACAATAAATCTATTGCATTAAAGCACCCAGTCTTTACTGTACTTTTATATAATCTTCATTTATATACACAACAGTTTAATGTACATATTTAATATAAATATTTTCTACGTTTCTAACATAGTATAACATGAAATTATGTGTACAAATTTAAATGTTAAATGCCTTTTTATCTTTTACATTATAAATACTCAATACAGCACACTGTCAACAACCTTAAAGTATGTTAATTAACCATGACAATTATATTTACAAAGAAATAATATAAAAAGAAGTAAAGATATTAATGATGAAAACATTGATAATGTTTTATAGCTTGGGACTTGTAACTTTGGTCTTGTGATAATAATCAAGCCAACTCACACAAAGAAAAACAAAACAAACACCCTGGTTATTTGCCTGAATTAGTTTCTTTTTGTTACCACATGAGTTCACTCTACATTGTAACATTGAAATGTTTCAGTACTCAGATGCACAAAACTCAGTACTTAAAAAGAGTAAAGAAATATTTATGGGTTAGGGATGAACCAGCTGTTTACCATATTGAAAGCTAGCAAAGCAATTAACTTCATCTTTGCAATAGATTTCTTTTACTGCAATATTTAACTAATACATTTCAAAGATTTTGAAACTTATGCCAGTAAAAGGAGCATTAGAGTTCTGTGCTTGTGTACACCTGTTCTGAAAGCCAGCAAAAAACAATATGTTTTTTGGGGGGAAATTATGCAACAACATTTCAATATTACTAATTTCAGCAATAAGATGGGATATATGAACCTACCTATATACTCACATAAGGGCAACTATCTGTCTTTAGTTATGTTCAGGACATCTTGTTTGCGCAATTCGTCCTTTAGGATGTGGAGATTGAGGTGTTTCTTCTGATTCTTCACATACATGCACTACAATACCCGGTTGACTTCCTGAAGGTGGGTGCAACTCATGAGTTTCTCCTGTTGATGTATAATAATTCACATTAATGATAATGGCTTAAAGGACAAGCTATTCTAAATAAAATGTTTACTACCGGGAATTGAGAACTAACTACTCATTTTAATGAACTCAAGCACTCAACTGCTCTCACACTTCCTGTAAATCAACCAGAACCTGACTATTATGGCATTCTTAATTATGGCTAATATTGGCTGGATAATTCAGATTTGTTTAGATAAGAATTAACATTTACACTGAACATCCCATTAAATCATAATGTAATTATTCATTACATCATAATTACATAAATTTATTACGTTAAAGTTTAAATGAAATCAAATCTTGCAACTGTGAGATCCATGTTCCATCTACCCAATTTTGTTGGAACTGCCTGTTAACTACTTCAGCGACAGCCATGAACAACTGCTTGAGCATCTGAGGCAACTGGACAGTATGCTGATGCCGTTGACAAAAAAAGAATTTTTGGAATTGGCGTTTCATTTAGTGAAAGAATTAAAACTTCCAGAGAGATTCAATAGGGAGAAAAAGACAGCCAGCAAAGACTTCTACTACGCCTTTGTAAAAAGGCATCCTGAACTCAAATTAAGGACCTCAGAATCGACGTGCATAATGCAAGCAGTGAGGTTCAACAAACCTCAGTCGCATAAGAGCCGTAGATACAAACGATGATTTGCGAAACATGTCCTCAAAATAGGTATGAAAGTGAAGCAGATGTGTAATGTATAATGAATCGAGTATCAGCTGAGGATAGGAGCAAGAGCTCTTGAAACATGCCCTGTGAATAAACAGTGTGAGTGAAGCAATGTGTCAATATATTCTCGATTCACTTTTGTACTAATTTGTGCTTCACTGTCCCTACGCTTCTTTCAAGTTTATACTTTGAAACCTCAGGTTGTTCGCTTCTTCTCCAAGCTTAAGAAGTTGATGGGAAAGCACTCATTCCCTCCTTGTATTTTCAACATATACGATACTGGAGTTTCATCAGTGCACAAAAACAGCAAAGTTTTCTCCTTTAAGGGGAAACGACAAGTTGGAAAACTTACTTCAGGTGAAAGAGGGTACAACATCACTATCATGTTCAGCATGAGTGCAGCTGGACAATTCATTGCACCCTTGTTCATCTTTCCTTGGCAAAAGATGAATCCTCGACTGATGATTGGTGCCCCTGATGAGAGTCAAGGTATTGCTCAGCCTAACAGGTGGATGAATGGGGACATCTTTCAAATAGGCCTCGGCATTTTGTGCCTGTCCAAACCAAGAAAGTCCAGTGTTTCTGATCCTTGATGGCCTCTGCGGTCATAAAGAGCTTTATGCACATTCCAATCACATCCACATGTTATCCAACAAACTTCAAACAACACATAAACTTCAACCACTAGATAGATCTTTCATAAAGCCATTCAGCATATGCCAAAGCCTGTTCTTCATGGATGAGACAAAACCCAGATCTGAAAATAATTGAGTATGACATTGTGCATATTGTCAGCAATGCCTATAACAAGGTATGTCAAATGAAATTGCCAAGAAAGGATTTTCGTGCACAGGAATTCATCCACTCAACCCAGAGATGTTCTCAGAAATTGACTTCATGCCATCTCAAATATAAGAATTAGAAACTGCTTCCACTCCTGAAGTTGAAACTAATCCCATCATTTCTGGTGAAAAACCAAGTCTCAGTTCAACATCAGTTTAGAAATAAATGAGACTCCAAAAATTCCAATGGCTTTGAAGAAACTCTCTCCAATCTCTGATGCTAATAATAGGAGACTGGCTACAAGGAAAAGAAAGTCAGAGAGAAGTGAAATTCTCACTGAGTCTCCGTACAAGAAGATAGTTGAGGAGAAGAAAAGAGCGAAGATTGCATCAGAGGAAAGAAAAGGTCGGAAAACTTCAAAGAAGCTGAACTTCAATGCACCATCTACGTCACAAATGTTGGTGGATAAACTCTTTTACATTTTATGTGGCAAAAGTTTTGATGAAGACTGGATCCATTGTGAACAACGCAAGGGTTGGGCATATGAAAATTGCACCAATTTGGAAACTGGAGCACTTAAATTATACATGTGATAAATGTCTACAGCTGTGACATTTGTTTTTGTAGAGCTATAATTCAAATTTCAGTTAGTAGGCGTACTCCCCTCCAAAATTTAAAAGTGCCAAAAATTGCTATATATGAACATTTCAATTTGTACTGTTTTAACCCTTTCACTGCTAATAACATGTATATTTGTTACAGGCTTTCAGTCCCCATGTACTAATAATGTGTATATATATTACACGCGTTGCATTCAGAAATGAATGTGTATGTTCCAGTCAAGCATTTCTGAAGGCAATTTTATAGTATATATGCTCCTGCCATCTATTGTGGTGTGAATGAAATGACTCAGTATTTTAGCTGTCTTGTATTGCTCTGTAGGGCGAAATATCTGAAGGTCTGCACCAGCAATCTGGTGTTGCACTACAAGAGATGCATGCCTGTGTCACGTGATGCCAGGGATTCTGGAAATTTAAGAGTGTGTAAAATGGCTTTGTCAAGCAGTGCCATATGCACTTTGAGCGATGAAGAATTATTAGACGTTTTAATGCATTGCCAACCAAGATTTCCGACTCAGATGGTGGCGAAAATGATCAAAATTGTGCTGAAGCAGTTTTTGGTGTTAGTGTTGAAAGTAGTGGCAGTGAAATTGATGAAAGTGATAACCAGCTTGGTGCTCCACAGACAAAGAAACAGCGCACTGACCCTTTGTTCCAGCGGTACAGTGGAGACTTCGGCCCACAATTACACGGATTCAGGAATTAGAATTCAGGTATTTTGGCAAACAAAAATTATGATTGCACCATACTAGAAGTTTCTCAATTATTTTTTCCATTTCACATTATGCAACACATAGCAGATGAAACTAATATTACACATTTAATATAAGAAGCTACAGTCATCCCAAATTTCTTGTTTAAAAGCCTGGAGTAAGACAACCCCACAGGAGCTGTATGAATTTTTTGGAATCACTATGCTAATGACCAGAGTAAAAAAGAATGCAATAAATGAGTACTGGTCGAAAGATCCCCTTATTGCTACATATCAATTTTCCGACTATATTTCCAGGAATAGGTACCTTTTACTTTTAGGACTGTTACATTTTAACAATAATGAAACCCAGCTAGAAGGGAAAAGACTCCATAAATTAAAGCTGATAATTGATCACCTTAGATAGGCCTACAGAGAGGTATTTTATAATTTCCAAAACCTGTGCATATGTGAAAGTCTAATGCTTTTTCAAGGGCTGATTGCAATTTCTGCAATATATTCCATCTAAAATGAATAGGTTTAGCATAAAATTGTTTTTACTATGTGATTATGAAACAGTACATTCTGGATTTCATTGTGTATACAGAAGCAAACAAAGATATTCTTCCAGGGCGTGAATTTGGTATTTCAGGAGCAGTAGTACAAACACTGATGGAAAGGTACCTACACAAAGGTCACACTTTAAGGATAGATAATTGGTATTCCAGTCCTCTACTATACAATTGGCTACATCAAAATGAAACTAATACTTGTGGTACAGTAAGAAAGAACAGAAAAGAAATGCCAAAAATGAATGAGAAATTGCTAAAGGGGCAAACACGATCTCGACACACACAGAACATGCTAGTTCTTAGAGAGGTTTGCATGTTGACAACACTGCATACAGATGCTACGAAACCTTCAGCAAAAGTTGACTGCAAAACACAAATTCAGATAATGAAGCCCAAGTGTGTCATTGACTATAATAAAAATATGGGTGCTATAGATAGATCTGATATGATGATTAGCTCTCTTGAATGTGTCAGAAAGGTTTCAAAGTGGTACAGAAGTTCTTCGTTCATCTCTTAGATAACTTTGCTGAATTCTCAGACAATATACAAAACTAAAACAGGTAGTAACATTACTCTAGGAGATTTTCAACTCTCATTCAGAAATTTTTGAACATATACCTTCAAAACAATCAAATAAGGACGACAAACATCTGATGATCAGCCTTTTAGGCTCATTGAAAGGCACTTTCCTACACCTATCACACCAACTAAAAAAAAAAAAAAAAAAAAAAAGAGCCGTCATACATGTTCGCCGAAGTTAGGTAATTGTCTTATCCTAAGTGATTCCCTAAGCGCACTTCAGAGCCTTCGTGAGTTGTACAACCAACACCCAATTGTGCAACGCATACAGGATGCACTCCACGTTTTACACGTCTCTGGCGTTAGCGTGGTGTGCGCATGGATTCCTGGCCACGTAGGCCTGCATGGGAACGAACTGGCGGATTCGGCAGCAAAGGTGGCAAGCGTAGAACCGAGTGTCAACATCCCTTTTGTCACCGCGGAAGACTTTAGGCTTGTTGTGCGTAGAGCGGCACTGTCACGCTGGCGTGATGAGTGGTCTGCTCTGCGTAATAACAAGCTGAGAAGGGTAAAAGAGCTTCCGGATAACTGGGCGACCTCCTATTGCTTATCGCGTCGGGAGGAGGTGAGTTTGGCTCGGTTGCGTATTGGGCACTGCTACTTCTCACACAGTCACCTGTTGAGGAGGGTCACTGCTTCTATTTGCGAGTCATGTGGTCAGGCTCTCTCGGTCCGTCATGTGCTGCTCGAGTGTATTCACCTAGCAGACCTGCGGGAGTCTCTGCAGCTGCCGGTCAGCTTGACGGAGATCCTAGCAGACAATAACTCTGCGGTGGAAAAAGTCCTGAAGTACATCGCCAGAGTTCAGTTAAGAATTTAATAGTTTATGCTTTTATCGTCTGTTATTTTATACGTTTTTAGTTTTATAGTCTATTGCTGGTTTCGGCCGCCTTTTGTTATAAATATATTTTTGTTTTATTTATACATGTTATATCTATTGCGTTTTTTGTATTTTAGCAATAAAGAGTGTTTTGTTTTTGTATTTCTTTTAAATGTTTATTTTTATAGATATATTTTTACTTAGTGTGTAAGTTTTTTAGTGTCATTCGCACAATTGTCTTTAATGGGCGCTGATGACCTAGCAGTTGAGCGCCCATAAATACAAATCATCATCAACTCCAAAAAAGCAAAGCCTGCTAGGATGTGTCATGTATGTTATATCATCAGTTTTGGACCGAAAAAATGACAGGATAACAGGATTATCTATGCCAAATGCAACATGGGCTTGTGTGTTTCCCCATTTTGAAACATGCCACACAAAACAGAAACATTGATATTCATTTTGGGAGGATGTAGTTTCATTCATTCATTATAGTGAAGTTACAGTAGTTAAAATCCTGTAAACTGTTTTGGTCACCCCTAACTTGTAAATAGAAAGAACAAATTTAAAATTCAGTGTATTAATTTAAGTTAAAATAAGTAGTAAAGGTGCTAACTTTTTCAAAAACAACAAAATATGCATAAGTGGCAACTGGACAATCCTTAAGTGCACTGCAGATAGTATACAGCCCTGCTTTTTAAACGTTAAATACATTAACTTCTGGGTCATCTACAATTACCTACATGGACTTTGGTAAGTGTTTTAGAACATTTTCTTTAATTTTCAGTAGAGTAATGCATATTTAAAAAGAATTTAATATTGAAAATAACTTAGCAAGGAAGGATTAGCAGACTGAAATAGTGAAAGTGAAAGGATTAAGAATATTCAGGTATTCCTTTCATTGCAATATTGTTCTGTAATCCAGTTAGAATGTATCCAAGAAATTTGTTTATCTGAGTATATGCTTATAAATATATATTTAAAAAAATTCCCAACTGATCGGACTTTCCCCTACTTGAAAATGGTTGATTCATTTTCTAAAATATGACATTACTTAAATTTGATTAAAAAACTGGTCATTCATTTTCTAGTCAACCATGGATTTAAATAACAATAGCTATAGACAGAAAATTTAAAAATTGAAGCTACACACAGCAAAGAAAATATAATTCATAAAGTATAATATTATTTAATAGTGACTAAACTTCACTTATCTTGATAAAGGACTAGTTTTGCAAATCACTTGTTTGCATCATCAACTACTTTGTTACTGTTATCGGCTATTGTAAAGTTTAGTCACTATTATAATTATTTGTGAGGTGTATACAATTTTGTTTTCTTTGCTTTTTGTACTGAACCCTGGAATCTGTTTGGTTATTTCAATCAGAACCAGCTTATGCTAAAGTATGTAAATGATGTTAGATGAAGCAATACTATTTTCTGTTTACAGATGTTTACCTGGAGTGAGGTTAGCTATGGCAGCCAAGAGGTCATAATTGACAAGAGGTTCTCCCTCGTCTCTTGGTTCCCATCCAATAGGAGGGGATGCTGGTGGTGATATCAGAAACTGCTTCACAGGTGCAGGGGGCTGCAAATGCTGATCTTCGAAATCAATTGGTGAAACAGGCTAGACAGCAAGAGGATAGCTATCAGAAAATAATTTTTCCATACATATTTTAAAATACTTTGCTCATAAATCTTCTAAAATGATTTTCATAAATTGTAGGATTTAAAACATACTTAGGGCACCCCAAAAACCCTCAGTTTTAATTGTCAACCCATTTATAGATCCAGTGCAATACAACACAATGTAATTGATACATTCTTGAGCAATGATTATGAATTTGAAACAAACCTGTGCAAAATAACAGTTGATCACAGTCTCACCAAATTGAGTTTGGTGCATATGTATCCTAGCTTTAGCTGCTGCAGCCGGGCAGTTATAATTTACCCTTAATCTTCTGAAGCTTCGGAAAAACTGAAATGAAACAGGCTCTCCAAACTGACTGAAGAGAAGCTCCAACTCCTTCTGCAAATTAGATATGTTTGTACACATCACTACATATCCTTCTAAATTAAAATTAAGTACTATGCTACTATTTACAGCTATTATGGCAAATACTACAGTTAACTTTAAGTTAATTGATGGAAATTAATCATTTTTCACCCTAGCCGTATATAGGCTAAGGTTTTGGATAGAGTCAACATGAAAAATTCAATGCCATGGCCAGAATTTGAACCACGGATCTCCTGGTTTCCGTCCAGTCTCTCTTACCCATTGAGCTACCATGGCCAACGTACCATCCTGACATTAAATTCTCCAATTTACTCATATATATATATATATATATATATATATATATATATATATATATATATATATCCCAGTAAACCACTATGGGCTCTCATATCTGAGATACATAGTTTGTGGCAACTTACTATCAGAAGTACTTGAATCCCAGGCTTCATCATTAAACTCTTATTTAATTGATGGAAATTAATCATTTCTTCACACTAGCCATATATAGGCCAAGGTTTTGGATTTTTCATGTCAACTCTATCTATACAAAACCTTAGCCTATATACGGCTAGTGCACAGAAATGATTAATTTCCATCAATTAAATAATAAGAGTTTAATGATGAAGCCTGGGATTCAAATACTTACGATAATAAGTCGCCAAAAACGGTGTATCTCGGATACGAGAGCCTGTATGGTTTACCGAGAAATATATATATATATATATGAGTCAATTAGAGAATTTAATGTCAGGATGACACATTGGCCATGATAGCTCAATGGGTAAGAGCGACTGGACGGAAACCAGGAGATCAGTGGTTCAAATCCAGGCCATGGCATTGAATTTTTCATGTTGACTATCTAACTTTAGTTAACCTTTTATTTTTAAGAGCCTGCCAACAGGGTTCACAAAAGGAGATTTCATAGAGTGAATAAATCATAGAAAAGTATGTTTCATCATCAAAGAAGCTGACAGCAAAAGTCTCTTACATTTATAACATCCATTCCTGCATATTAAAATGGGAATTCTAAATATGTTTGGTCATAGTGTTCTACTGAAGCAAAATGCAAGCATTTTACTTATTTTGGAAATAATTATGTCTTAGATGATCCAAAACAAGTCTAATATTATACTGACATGTTTTTTCTAGCCTCTATTGTTTATTAGTAGGTATATAAACTATTCTGATAAGAGTTTATTTTTCATCTACTTTATTTTAGTCAAGATAAACCTTCACAGAAATGGTTACATTACATATTACATTACAGATACAAAGGGAAATGTGATAGTTAAATATTGAAACTGGAACTCTACACTGGCCTTAAAATTCTACATTCTTTCCGTGTAATTAGAAGAAATAACTCAAAACAGACAGGACTTTGAGAACAATGATGCAGTATTGAAAATTTCAAGCCATTATTAATATATTTCTCAGAAATGACGTGCCGCAAAAAATTATTTTAGATAAATGTGTTTTAAACAAGCCTGCATTTTTTCATGCTGTAAATTTTTGTTTAACACCTAACGTACACCAGCTACATATTATTACATAAAATTGCTCCTGAATAAAGAGAAATTTACATACAATTCTTTATGATCACGATTGTAATGTATTATATATACAATAAAGTTAAGACATTTATTTTAAAGAAAAATGCTATTCTGAAAATTCAAGATAATTTATTTGTCAGGTAAATATCTTTAATAGATGCTATTTTAATAAAAATCATTACATCCAGTTTTGAAAAAAATCATAAATATTCTACATAAAAGGTAATTTGAGGTGTGGAGATTTTCTTGAAAATGTTTGTCACATCTTTGGAAGAACTTAAATATCAAGATTGATTGCAAAAACTGTTGCTACATTCCTCCAAACATGCACAATCAAGTTTGATATTAATCTGACTTTTCATTTTTGAGTTATGTTCAGAGAAACATACTTGCATCTTTTTGCAAAAATATTTCTTTCAAAATACAATCAGAGGCCTTCAAAACATGTATTTCCAGGGAAATTTCAGTATAAGATTTTTGGGTGGAATCTTCTCTAACTATATGTACGTGGTAGAAAAGTAAAACTCTAAAACATATAAATTACTGATTCGTAAACTGGCTTAAGAACTAAAAAGCATTTGGATAATAGAATATAAACAGCAGAATGTATTAGATGGCGTTGAACTTTTGTTATTGTTACTAGAAAAAGTTTTTAAAAAAAAGTCAAATATACATTACTGTAAGCAGTTTATATACTATAAAAGCAGAAGCAAACTTTTGGGATGGTGATACAATAAATACCTCAACATTTCTATTTGCCAATTTAAAACAAGAAGTCCACACTGAAAGGTCTTAGAAAAGTCAGATTAATAAGAAATTAAAAGGTACTGAATACTGATCTAGTTCACTTTTCTCTTTGTTCTTAATTTCTTTGCAAATTAATTATGCACAACAAAGCCTCTTCAATCCTGTTCATTTGCTGATGAATCAAACACAAGAGTTCAGCAATCTCTCATGGAAACAGCACTCACTATATGTCACAACGTCCCCACAATTTCACTTAATGAACCATACTTATCTGAAATGCGCTCTTCAATTCACTCTAGAGACTCATTTACTATGACAGTATCTCCTTACAGTAGCTTGTTAAACGGAGGAAACTCTGAAGATGCAACAAGAAGAATTGGTGACATAGCTTCTTCAAGAACTTATTCATATCCTGGACACTCCAGTAGTACTGACATATGCTTCTTTGAGGACTTTACCATACTCCTTGGGAACCCTAGTTTTCTATCTTATCCTCATCTGTGAACTCATACCTTCAATATACTGTTTCCAACCACCAGGTTGTTCCACCTCATTCAATACCTCTTATAGGTCTGGTATCCAATATACCCATGCAAGTATATGCCAAATTCTTTATCCTTCAGGATCGATACTATGCCTCAACCTCAGGCTGCTTCCTCCTCAGTCTCCTTGTCACAACCAATTGCAAGTTGCACCGTGAATGGGCACTGGATTGCAGCAATCTACTTCATCTGCTGGTCCATTGCCTCTCATCCCCCCACCTTCTTTTTAAATTTATATCCTCCAACATTAAATTATATTGGATGATAAATGAAATGGGTGAAATAATGCTCAAATGAGCCCAAGGTTGACAGAGCTTAAAATTAACAGAGATTTATCTTCCAGGATAAGAGAAACATCATCCATCCACCTGTTTTCATTCATCCGCCCATCTAGTTGTGAGTGTTTTTTTTTCTTTTTTTTTTTTTTGTAATCTAGGTGGCTCTTCCATTGTATATATCTATCTTCCACTCACCATCATTTCCTTTCTAATAATTTGTGAAGCATTTCTTCCGCTGGCACTTTAATCCTACTCCTGACACCTGTGACTGTCCAGTTTTTCAACTGTCACTTCACTAATTTCTCTGCCACTTTAATAAGAGTTCTCAGATCTGATAATAGTTCTAGTTTTCACAGTGACTTCACTTATTCACACTGCTATTTCATTAATGCTCATTAGTTCAATTTTCCCTCCCACTTCTCTTTTTCTTCATGATGTAGCTGCAAAACTGACATTTTGCTAATTGGAGAGTACAACACAAGAAGTCTCAAACCTCTTGTAGTATACGCATTGCATACACTACAGTTGTCACAAACTTCTTTTGAGAACAGCACTTTTTTTGCACCAAAAATATGCATATTTACTAATGTAACCACTAAAACTCAATTAAATTACTCATGAGAGAGTTTGCTCATACGGTACAGCAAATGTTCTAAAAGGGGAAGTTTCTGGAAGATTTTGATTATTTGACAAAAGCACTTCCATGCATACACTAGGTGAGATGGCTTGTTATATTAGTTTATCTTCTTGTTAGCCAATCATAACTTGGGCCATAGCCACTACATCATAACATAAACATTAAAACAGCACGAGTGCTTAGAACTTCAAATGCTGAAATTTAAAAGGAAACCAGTCATTATTATCTCTCTTAATTCACATTTTAAAAGAATTATGATAAGCATTATTATTGTTACATTCATAACTGACTTATCATGAAAACAATATTGTGTATAGTTATGAAAAAGCTGTGACTTTAATAGTGTCATCTGTAACTGAACCAGTCCTAGTATTTCAAAACATAGCTTTTGGAAGTTCAATTACTTTTAAAAGCTCCATAATTTAGAATTTTGAAATGAGAAAATGAAAGAGTAATGAATGAGTGGGTGAGAGTATATATGTATGTAGAATTTGTGCCCATAGCATTGCTTCAGTATTAGAGATTTAAGGCAAGACTTATGATGTATGTATGTATTAAAAATCTCATTTACCATTAATATTCTAAAACTCTCTTATTATTTATTGAATATCTATTTAATCTCTTGCAAAAAATAAATAAATAATTATCATATATTTTATGTCAGCTTTCACCATGTTCAATCTCAGGAAAATGGGACAAACTCCAAGTGTTGGTAGGAAATGTATAAGATTTATGTAGTCTTTGCTATTTTTTATGAACCAAAGACCACTGCTGCTTCACTCCGCTTCTAATAATAAACATTCTTGGTTAGTATTTGTGGTGAAGGGCTCCAAATCAGTGGCAGTGTGGTTTAACAGATTTTAAGTTCTGCACTTTGGTTGCCAGACTGCTATGCACTTGTATTGTGATAGAAAAATAGCATGGTTTGTTGACATTAAACAAATATTTTTTTGTTAAGGGTACCATCAGTCTCCAAGGATCACATTACTATGGCTGGTGTGCCAGAATTTTGTCCTGCAAGAGTTCCTTTACATGCCAGCACGTCCATTGACATGGGCTGCAGCTTTTAATTAATCTGTTTGGGCCAGGTTTGAACCCATGACCATGGGATCAGTAGGCCAGTAACTAACAAACTGAGCTGCCCAGATCGACATTTGTTTACATTTCAACATGATTTTTGTATGAAAGAAATAGTTATTAGAAAGGTAATGAGGGTGTGGAAAGTACTTACATATTATACAAAACATACTCTAAAGGAATTTTAGTCACTTTTACATGTAGTTGATGTTGGATTTTGCTATGAGATATGGATGATGATCATTATTATTATTATTATTATTATTATTATTATTATTATTATTATTATTATTATTATTAAATTTCAGATTATATAAAATTCTTTACAATTTTTTTATTTCAAAATTTGCCTAGAAATGTTTTCATCAAAGTTTCCTGATGACAAAATCATGAATAACGGTCTCAAAGTTGATTCCCTCCCCAAACTCAAGATTCATGTGAAGCTCGCCAAACAATACAAACTGTTATCTGATGCTGTATTTCTGAAGGCAAGTTTATTCTTTTTAAAACACTAAATGACTGACCTCCACTAGCATTAGTTGGTAGAATATTCATAACATTTCTTTGAGTGATGCTGAGATTAGAGAACTTCATCATCTGGACGTCTCTATTTAAAGTGGTTAATGTATATTTAATTTTGTGTAAGATTGTATAAATTATTGGAAAAATAAAAAATGTTGTTGTTGACTAATGGCACTGGGGATTAGTTGATTTGCATCATTTTCCCCCTAGCTTCCCAATATAAAGCCTGTAGGTTCCCACTTTTGAGACCATTACATTTGTCCAAATGATGTTTGTTCATGATGACATTCTCTTTACAGATAGTACACTTGGGTGTAGGTATGCAGGGTATTTTATAAAGGTGTTCTGCAAGACAACCATTGCCAGTTTCCATTCTAAATGTTAAAAAATAAAAAATGTTAAATTCATTATATGGTGCTACAGAAATTACACTTTTATGGCCCGGAGTAAATCTGATTTACCCAATTGGAATCCCCTTTAACAAAACCACTATTGTTAACTTAAAGAATTAAATCAAGATGCAATCAAATTTAGGAGTTCCTCAGGGTTGGTATTGGGTCTGTTACTCTTTCTTGTTTTCATAAATGATTTACCTTTTAATCTCAATGAGCGTTCCAAAACAAGACTTTTTGCAGATGACATCAGTGTACTTGTATTTGAGAAGTCATCAAACTTAAACTAGCTACCTATATTTAAGCAACTGAACATTGGGTTCCAAGCCAACAAATCAATTATAAATTATGATGAAACATCATATATCCAATTTCTTTCTTGGAAGTGTTGAAAACAGTGTTGTTGTAATAAATTTAAAGGGAGTCAATTAATGACACTAATAAACACTTACTTTTAAATTTTCCCGGGAAAATTTAAAAGTAATTGTTTAGTGTCATTAATCTACTCCCTTTAAATTTAACCATATATCCAATTTAGAACTAAGAATAAAATTATACCAGAATTTTATATTACTTATGCTGATGTTACAATAAATAAAGTCAGTTGTTTGAAGTTTCTAGGGTTAAAATTTGATGATGAAATCAACTGGAAAAGCATATACTTATTTCCTAATCTCAGTTCAGCCTGTTTCACCTTAAGAATGTTATTCTTTGTTCATTTTCATTCTGTCATTACCAGTAGTATTGTTTTCTGGGGTAAATCAGTGTACAGTAAGAGGATCATCTTACAAAAAAGAACACTACAAATTTTAAATGGTAAGTTCATATAAAATGAGGGCAATCCAAATTAAAGAATGTCACAAAATGATCCAACAACTTCAAAAACTACAGAAAAGAATTAAATTACAGTGGATACCTGCAGATGGTGGAATTGCTGGAAATGAATCAGCTGATTTTCTTGCAAGAAAAGATGCAAATTTAATTCAGAACAAAAATAAAAACTTATCCTTTGCATCCATAAAAATATTAATTAAAAACAAATATAAAACCAAACAAAATCAATCAATATCTAACAAAGCCAAAGATAAAAAATGGAACATCTTAATTAAAAATCCAGAAATTATTCCAGAAATCCCACGTTAAACTGCAGTAGTAAAATTTAGATTACCTATGGAACATGATTATTTGGCCAAACACTTACTCAGAATAGGAATTTATACAAGTCCAAACTTTTTTTTTTTTTTTGTAATTTTACGTCCTCCAACGTTAAGTCATCTCGGACGGTGAATGAAATGGGTGAAATGATGCTCAAATGTCTCCAGAGTCCATGGAGCTTACCTGACATTTGGCTATCATGATAAGGGAAAATCCCAGAAAAAAACCTTATCCAGGTAACTCACCCTGACCGAGATTCAAACTCGGGACTTCTTGAACGTGAGGCAGACATGCTACCAACTACGCTACCGAGGCGGGCACAAGTCCGAACTGTCCTCTGTGCAATGAAGAAGAGGAAATGACTGAAGAACATCTTCTAGCCTGTGAAGTCCTACCTGCTGGATCCACTACACAGAAATATTGGAGAGCAAGAGAGCTAATGGCTTCACTGCCAAAGCCTAGCATTTGAAAACAACAATTTTTAATGGTGTTGGGAGTCGTCAACCATGCAGACTACTGTTCAATAAAATGGATATTTTGACACTAACATTCAACACATATATTCACTTATTTGTCATGTAGCAGATAACTATAACACCTTTAACTTTAATTCTCAGGTACACAGCTGCAATATTAGACATAGAAATGATGCACAGGTCATGTGACTCCCAGTATGTTTATAAAAAAGATCTATGCTACTCCACCATACACATATATAATGGTCTTTGCTATTAGGCCGGGGAGCCAAGCAGGCTAACGTAGCAAGGTTAAAAAAAGAAAATGGCGCCAAAAATTTCTACAACTAGAATAAGAAATATGTATGTACTGTAGATAAAAATACTTTAAATACCAAGTTGAACAAATAAATTCAATTCATTCCTATGAGTAAGGAATATAATACAATGAAGCATCAAATTATATTAAATTCAATTCATAACGGTCTTCCTTTAACTCTGAAATAAACCTAAAGGCTGTTTGAGATTTAAAAAAGAACCAAGAAAGATTTTGCTCATGCATATATTTACAACATAAAGGAATACTATAATATAACTTCTTTATTCCCCAGTGTTAACCTTCCTCTGTTGTAATTAGGTGTTTTGGAAAAAAAAAAACTCTGAGAAATTACAAGAATTACATAGTTGTATAGCATATTCTATATCCTTGAGATTGGCACATCCTAGGATCAAAGGAATAAGACACAATACAATGGAATATCTTCCAATTCTGCCACAATTCTATCTACAGGTAGATATATATTACACATATATTATAATAGATATATATTATAACTTTAATATCATATTTTCCAAGAAATTCCACTTTGCTATGTTTTTCACCTTTACAGCTTTTCACATCCCTTTCATCTATTTATCTAACCAATAATAACGATCTGTGTGAGAAAGTATTAATCCACTTTTCTCATAAACTTCAAATATCTCTAAATTCTCATTTGTACAAGGGTCGTTTGATAAGTGGGTAAAAAAAAAAACAATATTTTTTTTTCTTCATGAATGTCTCACCTTATTTCTCGATATAGTCTTCATTGATGGCTATAAACTTGGTCCAGCAATTTTACAGCTTTTTCATCCTGTCGGAAAAAAGGTTCAATCAAGGTCCATAATATACTTGTTGACGGTGACTATCACTTCTTCATTTGATGAAAATTTCTCATCAGCTGACAAAATGGTCATGTCTTCTTTGGTGCATGTTCACCAGCATTTGTCCATTGTTTTGACTGCTGTTTTGTCTCTGGTGTGTAATGATGGATCCAAGTTTTATTCACAGTCACAAATTGGCACAAAAAGTCTTGTGGATTACAATGAAACATTGTCAGACAATCGGTAGAAGTGTTCTTCCGGATGCACTTTTGGTCGACTGAGCAATTGCGGCACCCATCTTGCACACAACTTTTTCATTGCCAATTTTTCATGCAGGATATTGTGAACTCGCTCAGTTGAGATGCCAACAACCTCAGCAATCTCACGAATTTTCATTTGGTGGTCTTGCATAACCAGATCATGGATTTTTTCAATGGTGTCCTGTGTGGTGAACTCAATTGGGTACCCAGATCGCTACTCATCTTCAGTGCTTCTATGACCATGTTCAAATTCATTGATCCTAAAGTAAATGGTCTTCAATGTTGGTGCAGAGTCTGCATGAACTTTATCCAATTCAATTTTGAGTTGTGTGTCGGTCCAGCTCTTCAAATGAGCATGTTTAATATCATGAAACACTGTTTTTTTCCATTTTCAATCACAGCTATCATACTGACCAGTTCAGATGGCTGTCAACAATGAACTGTACATTGTAGCACATTCAAATTTTCTGTACAATCTTCTGAATAATACAGCTTACCACCCACAGAGTTGCAACAAAAAAATTCCATCCCTTCATGGAAATTTACCAGACTTATCAAATGAACCTCATATGATGGAAACTTTCCAAAGTGACTACAAAATGGGTTAAATATGCATTTATAATCTTTGAAAATATTTACACAATCCACCTGTTCAAAGTCTAACTTCTAGTTTCTCATTATTTTGAGCAATAGCCTCTCTAGTGTTGTAGTACACCCAATAATGTTTGGCAAAACACTGCAGCATCCCACCTTGGCAACCAAAGCACAGTTGTTATTTTGGAAGCAACTTCTTGATCCCATCTTGAAGTATCATACATTGTGAAGTAGAATCACTAAAGAATGTATGTACTTCTTGCACAAACTTAAAAGTATTTTATCCTCTAAAGACAATTAGCTACCACTGTACCTACAGGATTTAATGAATTTGCTGAACATAGCACAAAAATAGTTAATGGATTGCAAGAATGAATTGTAGTTTATAAACCTAAATGTCCTACCAGGTTTTATACATTGTTAAATTACTGCCCTCTTGTATCTTCCATAAGATGAAGGGTGTCCAAATCTTTGTTTTCTGATTCATCTGCTGTACATTCATAAAGGTTTATAAAATCTATCTTCAAAAATCCATCTTTATGGGCATGTCTAACTATAAACTGATCAGAATTTTTGATAATGGAATTCATAAAACTTGGATGCCTTAGTTTCTTGAAGGTTACATTAACATTTCCTTGCATTAGATAAATGGATTCATGATAAATTATAATACAAGATTGTTCTTCCACTTCCTGGTCTAAAATGTATCTTGATATGATTATTCAAGAAATGATCATATTCAGCTAAGTTCTAAAAGTCCCATAATGTTTCTATTTTCATTTGAACCAATATTTCATTGTCTCTCAACCTTAAAAAATGATCAAATTGTTGTGCGACATAGATGAAAACTAGAATAGCTTCCATGTGCACCCCTAAGTTATAGTCTATATTAGATTACTGGTAATCTGTCACTAAAAATCTTACCATTATATCTATAAGAAGATCTAATATTCACATAAATATGAATAATCACACGGAGATATTTTATAATGCCATAATCAGCTCAATCATTTTCCAAATTCTGGAAATTATGCATAACATGAAACAATTCTCCAAATGGCTCAAATAATTATAGATAGAGGAAATTTTAAAGCTTTTTTACCATCTTACCATATTGTTGGTGCCTTGTTTGCTTGTTTGTTGGGTACTCACCTCAAGCAAAGCTCAGGGACATTAAACACATCATACATTTAGGGTAAATGCACTGCTGCAGTAATACACCCCCCCACCACCTCCACCACCACTAGTACAATTCCTCCCATTCTTTTTTATCTGTATCTTACATTATGTATAATATGAAATTTTGTAAACCATCATCATTCAAGCATCAACATCAGAACATGCATAATTGTAAATCATCAAAACATCATTTTTTTCTTTTTTTGTAATTTATGTCCTCCAACATTAAGTCATATCGAACGATGAATGAAATGATGCTCAAATGAGTCCGGGTTCCCTGGAGCTTAGAGTTACCCACATTTGTCTTTCAGGATAAGGGAAAACCCCAGAAAAACCTTATCCATGTAACTCACCCTAACCGAGATTTGAACTCGGGACCTCTTGAATGTGAGGCAGACATGCTACCATCTACGCTACCGAGGCGGGCAAATCATCTTCAAATGCAATCTGCTCCAAGTATTGAAAAGTTATCCGCTGAATGGGATATTAAAAAATTCCTCCACATTGTATGACTAAACATTTCTTGAAGATTTTATGTTGATTAGGATTATCTAATAATTTCAATAGTATGGAGAGTTATTGTAAATTTGTATTTCAGAATAATAACATGATTTCTGGAATAGTGTTAAAGCTATTTTCTACCTATGCAGACTGTCTGCATTTCTTGTACTGTGGTAATGTAGAACAAGCTCTGTTGTGAAATTATTATAATTATAGGTAACATAGTTTAATAGATAATATATGTACTCACCAGCAAAAGTAAGAATTTTTTGGGTTTTAAATAAGGGATTATAGGAATGACAGGGACCAACACCACAAATATGTATGGTCCTTTTTGAAATCTGAAAACTTACTGTGTGCTGATTTACCCAGTAAGATAATCTTATATCATAACAGGGAGTGAAAATATGCAAAATATGCTGCTCTTAAGGCATTTTGGTTAAACAGATTTTTTTAAGTTTCTTAATGCAAAGCAAGCAGAGCTAAACTTTAGTAGCATGACTCTTATTTAATTTCTCCAATTGAGCTCTTCATCTATGTAGAGCCCAAGACATTTTGTATCAGATACTTATAGTGTGATTGCTGTATCCAAATGTCAAATCCATTACCTGTTTATGCTTTGTTTTAAACTGAAATTTATAAATATTAAAAATAACAATGGCCCCAAGTATAGCGCCTTAATTTACAGCATAAAGACTACAATTTTCACGTTAAAGAAATACATAATCCTTTAACATATTTAACAAAATATGGGTGAAACTTGTATAAGTTAATATTTAAAACTCCTACATTTAGGATGTCACACCTCTGTGGAGTTCCATTCTGCGTGGAGCTCTTGTACATATTTTAATCCATGACAATCTCAATAAAAAGCCACCATAACAAATATCTTCCACGACTTCAACATGTTCACACTCTTAATACCCAAACCTTGCAACTCTTTTTAACCATTTATGAATTGAAATTACCAGTTAGCAAAATTCATCAGGAAGGACAGTGCTCTCCAAAATGAAAGGAAGATGTGATAATTGTTCTTTCACCTAGGCTGTGTGGGCTTCATACACTGGAAAGTTGAATCAGGCTTGAAAAATGTGACGCCACAACTGAGACTCAAAACATGGATCCCTACTTTCATGATGTATTACTGCTGAATACGTTGAAAAATGTCTACAGATCATTAAATATTGATAAACCATGCAATATTTTGTTTAAATGTTTATGTTTACTACTCTAGCTCTTTGTTAAATATTGCCAGTGTGATACTTAGATATGATTAATTGATTTACTGAATAGTAACTAACAATGCATGACCTCTAAAATGGAATCCTCTACTTAAACCAACACATTTTTGTATACTGATATGGTATGATTATATGCCATTAATTTTAACACTAAGGAAAACATGAACACAACAATCTGCTGTGAAACTTTTGCTTACTTTTTTCTCCTCACTTTTGAAGATGGAACTATCTAGATTAGTCACTATTAAGGAAGTGGGAAGGTCTTCATCGTGAATCAGTTCATCAATAGTACGAGCACCATCTGAATTCTGTCTTGGGGCATCCTCATGAAGTTCCAACTCTATATAATTAGGATGCACATTGGGCAACCCATCTACTTCGTTTATAATAATGTCATTCTCGTCATTCGACATCACTTCATCTGAATCAACAGCCATCCTTCCTTCTTGTTCTTCCATTTCTATTGAAAAATACTTAGATACTTATATGTTAACGAAAGGGATAAGCCAAAATGCTAATTAATACAATCAAGGAAAATCCGTAAACAAATTGCTACGCAAACGCCCAATACATTTTAAACATTAGTTCCAAAGCACTGCTTATTTCACCTGCCACACCAAAATAAGGTATTTCAGAATCTTGTAGGTATAGAAACACCACTATTCATCGGTCTGCCGGCCAGCTTACTTCTTCAATCTCGTTACCCGTCCAAGCATATCAATTATTCCTTTGGTTTTCAATCCAGGCATTAATTAAAAATACATTCCCGCATTTCTACTAAGAAACCTGCTTATAAATATTTTCGTTTCAACAATGACCAACAACACATAATTTCAATACTTCACTTCATATACTCTTACGATGTCAACACAACCCGATACACCTTTGGCCTTTTAAATTTCGACATCAGTGTTTTGTTTTTTTCGTACTATTAATTTGCCGTTTATCGCTTACAGATAGCGCCTTTATCGGCTGGTCGGCGTGTTTGTTATCGCAGGGTTTAAGAAGTATTATAAATACAACAGAAAATAATCAGAACTAGTAGACCCGATTCACTAAAGAAAAAAAAAATTGATGTAGAGCTCTAACACTGCAAAATACTGCATACAGTTCTCTGTTAGTACTCTTGCTTATTTGTTTTGTGTTGTGGCATCATTGATTTATTAATGGCAAACTTTTAATATTCAAGTTAGATCATTAGATTTGGTGTTAGGGGTTCAGAAAGCTAGAAAGTTTTGTTGTTTAAAGCGTCTTGGTGTCCTGTGTAAGCCGAAAAGAACAATATAGAAAACAACACAAAAAATGGCATCTGCTCCAATAGAATCAATGATCGGAATAGTAGAGGATAAATCTGAGCCTGAAAAGCCTGTAGATCGCGAAAAAGTAAGTAATAATTACAGTCATTTAAATAACTTTCATATTGTACCTATATCTAAAATTGCGTACTGTTTGTTGTGCGTAATGAATTTACAAGTAAATTATCCAGTCATTGTAGTAAAATTAATGTCTTGTTTATTGGATCCCCACTGTGAGCAAATCTCAGGGACATTGAACTCGTCATACATTTATGAAAAATGCATAATGACCAGTAATACATTTATTATCATTAGTGCACTTCTGCCTTTTCTTTTAGTCTTACATTATGTCTTAACATAAAAATCTTTGAACCACCACCAGTTCAAGCATCAGCCTTACAATTACAGTAGGTAAACATAATGTAAATCGTCAAAACACTTTTGCATGTAATCCAGCCCTTGTGTTGAAAATTAGCCTATTGAATGAGCTATTAAACAATTCCTGTGGCAGTGAGTATATAAGAGTGACTTTACACGTTTATAATTACAGACGTGCCCGCTGTTGTTGCGCGTTTTCTGCAATACAGGACGCCACCATAATATTTTAGACTACAGAGGTGGCAATGTTCCAGCGAATGAATTACAAATTTACACATGGTAAGTTGCATGAAATCATTTTTTTTTTTTTTTTTTTTTTTAAGAAAAAAGTTCTACATCAGAATTGGATGTTCATAGTATGGAAGTATTAAGAGATTATAAAATAACTGCAATACTTCTCTTTTATATAAAAACTTCCTTGGATATGCCGTGTAGCTTAAAGCATTCAATTTATTTCATAATACTTGCTCATTACATGTATACTTCTGCAGCAATGCACATTTGAACTCGTGAAATTTCATCCATGATGCCAGACCACATACACAACATTAACCATCAAATGTTAAATGTAATTTCTTTTGGTCTTTCCTATACTTGTTTCTCCATTTTTTCTGTGTTGCTGTGCAACACAATTGCAGAAAAATGCAGTTTTCTAGCATGAATACAGTAATTACAATAATAATGCATAACATACTCAGTATTAAAAGACTTATTGAGTCATATTTTATTAAAACTTCACCCAAGTCAACTATTAAAATCAGCTATGTTTTTGGGACTGTTCCAATCCCATCTTCAGCTGATTGGTGACTGTCCTCTATCTTTACATTCAGCTGTTGTGTGACCTCTTGTAATTGGCTCCCTCTCTCAGAATATTTCCTACGTGAATGCATTAGACCACTCATTGACAGTATGTCTAAATTTAAATGTTTGAACTGACCTTTATAATAAAAATTTCCCATGTTTAAAGTTCAAGTTTCGTTGTTAATGCTTCAGTAATTTAATCTCCTCTCCAATGTTGTGGTTCTCACTCAAGAAATGAAAAGCAACTGCATATTCTTCTATTTGTTATTTTTCTTTTTGTTAATTTAAAAATTAGATTAACAGAACATCAAAGGACTGATTGGTGTCCTCAAGACAGGAGAATCCCTAACCAGATGACGGGCCATGCAGAAAACTATAAAACAATATGCGAATCAGTCGGACCAATGGCAGACTGCTATGTAGTTAGGTATACAAGCCCTACCCACATGAAGGCTGTATATATGGGTACAATCTGCCAACTTTTTCATTCAGCTCTTGAAGGCCATGTACTTGCAATGGCCGAAAGCTCAACATCAGTAAATTTGACATGGCTGATCAACCATGAAGCTTTAATTAACACTCACCATGAAAGGTTTTAAGTCTTACATTCACATTATTTTAAAGTCACTATTATATGCCTTTTCCTTCCTTAAGTTACTATTTTAATCAAACAAAATGAATTATGGAACTGTTGCTTATAGAACATATTAAAGTAAAAAAGTGAAAAGTAGTATGTGCAATATGAACAGTTGAAGAAACAACAAAATGTTCAAGTATTTCTCTGTGGTTACAAATCTTATATATAGATTTGTCATAAAATACAGAAAAATACTTTTTATGGAGTTAACATGTTATCAAGATAATTTGTTATTCAAATACTCTTCTACAGAATATGACTTGGAGCGGACATATCCTTTACAGCAATTTTGAGAGCTTTGAAATTGTCAATTCTTTTCTTAAGACCAATAAGAAAGTGTATTAACTATACTGGTCACCAAACTAGAATGTGATTGACAGTAACCACATGGAATAACGGTCTAAATAATTGGGAGGGGATGAGTACGTCATAACAGTTGTCATAGTAATGATTAAAATGACCAATTAGAGTCGAGACGTTTCCATGGCAACATTAGACGCTAAACCTTGGTTGCCAATATTCTAGCACATGCTTAGCATGACGCGGGCGAGCGAATTACGCAAATGCTGCAGTACATACAATACCTAGGTTTTTATTTCTCTTCTGATAATGCTGCATAAACAGAATGCTCTCACAGTTAGAGATCCTATACTGGCAAGTTACTTTGCATTTTATTTGTGGCAATTTGCCTTGGTTTACGTGTGCCTAAGTCCGTGTATCTGAGCGCGTGTTGTGATCGTTTGAATTTGTGTTTAATGAATGTTTAATTATATCTAAGTATAGTGACAAGCGAAAACCTGAACGTGCTCGGGAACCAAATAAAACTGTATTTGGTAAAGGTATTCCAAATAAAGGACATACACGGAAAATAATATGCTCTGTGAGAGAATACTTCGATGAGGAGAAATTGAAAGGGGAGTCTAGTATTCCATTCTCTAAGGTGCTTTATAGGACTTCACGTGCATAGATATCAGTAAGGGCATTAAGGTTAAGACTGGGAAAGAAAAGTATTTTAAAGAAGAAAGTTAGACATTGGGTTATAAATTAGAAACTCCCAGGAAAAATTATGTAAGTGGCATTTTCCCAGTTTAATAAGCATCAAAATGTCACAGGTATGCCTCTTTTGTTACGATTATCTTTACATTAATGTGTTCTTGCATGCTCTAGTTTTTGCATATAGATCCACGACTTTACTATTGTCTTTGTGTACAACATTATAAATAATAACAATAATAATAAAATGCCCATTGCAGTTGCAACTGAATCACCCTCGCACGCATAGTGCTATCGCGCTCTCCACGTGGCAGGAATAAGCGGTAACGTCGCCTCTCTCTCCATACGAAATGTCAATCACTTTCTAGATTGGCGACCAGTATACATACGCCTCCCTGAAAACAAGACAGTCTGGCATTGGGGTGATGAATGTTTTTCTTTTGTTTAACAGTAGCTCATGAAAATTATTTCCTTGTTTGGTCCTGCAATAAGTAATGCTCTGAGACATAAAAATGTGTCAGATGTTCTTTTCTCTTTCAGCCTTTAAGAATGTTGTGTTGAATGGTGAAGGAATGAAATGATAGTCAAATGAGTGTTGTAGTGTTACCAGTATCTGCCAAAATCTAACAGTGAGTTAATGTTTAAATTGTAATCTCAATGGGACCAGGCAAGGACATTTAGATTTATTTGTGATTCTTTGGTATATTATATATCATAAATATTGAACAGAGTTCTCTTTGATGGCATTTTCTTAAATTGTTTTGCTTTTTAAGGATGGATGCTACCCTTCGTGAAATCACAAGCTTGGTAAAGGAAGTGAACCCAGAAGCAAGAAGGAAGGGAACATACTTTGATTTTTCATTGGTATTTCCAGACATCCGGAGCCCAGGCTACAGGATGAGGGAAATTGGTACCACTTGCTCAGGCCAGAAGGGATCAGATGATGGAAAGACATTAGCACAGGCAAGGCAAGTATATAATAAGTATTTTCACAAAGGTTAAATTCTATTACTCTAGTAATTGTAGGTAGTGGATGTTCTTTATGGCCTTCAGAAAATGTGAGGTTCTGAGAAGAAGTATCTCCATATGAAGACAAGCACATTAAATGATAATATTCAGAAGGAAGTCCTTCATAATTAATATATTTGTGGGAGTTTAGCATCTAAATAAAGCATTATTATTTTCAGATATGGATGTTTGCTTTATAATAATTAAAGTAGCTTGATGCCTGTATGGTCCATTTCAGCGTAGCTCACCTGTTTTATTCTTGTTAATCAAATACATCAAATTATTTCTTCATACAGTGTAATGACTGTAATATGTACCTGCACCAGAAGCCATTGTTGTTGCTCTACTTCATAAAATTTGTCACCCAGTTAGAATACTTAAACATATCACAGGAATCAATTTGAAATTCTAAAGAAAAATGTTCAAAATTCTCTGAATACATTTAAGCAGTATGTTTGTTTTGTTCGTTTGGTCTTATCATTGAGCAGCACTCTAGGACATTGAAACATGTCATACAGAAAACAATCCTCACCAAATCAGGAGTGTTCTAAAAACCTCATGAAAGTAAACTCCGTGAAAAGTAACTTTCATCTCTTTTCCCTAAAAAAGAAACAACCCAATATTATATAGAATAAAAAGAAGTATTTCAGAAAGTGGAGTGCCATTGTCAACCACAGAACTGACGATAGGGGAGAAGTCCCCAGAAACTAGTCTTCATAAAAAACTTGTAAGTGGAGAAAAGTATATACAAGGTTGACTCACTTGCCTAATTTTAGTAACCCAATATTACCTTAACTTATGATAATATCCAATTAATCCGAATAGAAAATGCTCAATGTCTTGGAATATTGTTTGATAGAAAATTAACCTGGAAAAAACATTTTGAAAAAATCAAAGATAAAGCAACCAACCATTTTAAGGTATTAAATAAGGTTGTTCAAGGTTTACATTAAATCTCATCTGAAGAACTTTCAATGAATCACTTTGTCAAACATAGTAAATATGACAAGTACCATGGGTATTAATAGTCGACTTTGATCAAGCTTGATTGAGATAGCTAAATTTTATGTTGGATTTGGCACAAAGAAGGTACATGAAACTATCAGAGAGTTGGACTTATTAACCGGATATCTAACCATTTTTTTACTTACTTGAACTGGAAGTGCCAGGAATTTTCTCCTGATATTGTCTCTACTCCTGTCTACGTGGTTTGGTTCTTACATACAAGGGTCGTTTGATAAGTCTAGTAAATTTCCATGAAGGGATGGAAATTTTTTGTTGCAACTTTGTGGGTGGTAAGCTTGAATATTCAAAAGATTGTACAGAAAACTTGAATGTGCTATAATATATAGTTCATTGTTGACAGCTGTCTGAACTGGTTTGTGTGATAGCTGTGATAGAAAATGGAAAAAACAGAGTTTTGTGCTGTTATTAAACTTTCATTTAAAGGGCTGGACCACCGCACAAGTCAAAACTGAATTGGATGACGTTCACACAGACTCTGCACCAACATTGAAGACCATTTACTTTTGGATCAATGAATTTGAACGTGGTCGTAGAAGCACCAAAGATGAATCGGCTCTGGTCACCCAGTTGAGGTCACCACACCAGACACCATTGAAAAAATCCATGATCTGGTTATGCAAGACTGCCAAATCAAAATTAGGAGATTGCTGAGGTTGTAGGCATCTCAATTGAGCGAGGCACAATATCCTGCATTAAAAAGTGGCAATGAAAAAGCATGTGCAAGATGTGTGCCGTGATTGCTCACATTTGACCAAAAGTGCATCCGGAAGAGTGTCCAAGTGTCTGACGATGTTTAGTTGCAATCCAAAAGACTTTTTGCACCGATTTGTGACTGTGGATAAAGTTTAGATCCATCATTACATACCAGAGTTCAAATAGCAGTCAAAACAATGGACAAGGGATGGTGAAGATCCACCTAAGAAGGAAACAACCATTTTTTCAGCTGGTAAGCTAATAGCCATTGTTTTTATGGGTTCTCAAGGAATAATCCTCATAGACTACTTATAGACTACATTGTTGGATCGTTTGCAACACGAGTTGACTGAAAAGAGACGTGATTGAAATGCAAATAAGTGCTCTTTCACCAGGATAATGCACCATTGTGCACATCAGCAACTGCAATGGCGAAAGTGCACGAGTTGGTCTTTGAATTAGTTCCTCATCCACTTTATTCTCCAGACTTAGCCCCAGGTGACTTCTTCCTGTTCCCAAACTTGAAAATTTGTCTTGGTGGTAAGAAATTTTCATCAAATGAAGAAGTGATAGTCACCATTGAGTATTTTGCAGATCTATTTTTCTGACGGGATGAAAAAGCTGAAATATCGCTGGACCAAGTTTATAGCCCTCAATGGAGACCATGTTGAGAAATAAGGCGAGATGTTCAAGGGGAGGGGTGGCATTATTCTTGTTTTTCTTATCAGACTTATCAAACAATCTTCATATGCATCATACATAAAAATGTTTTGTTCACATGTACATTTTACGTAGGCATTTCAATAGACTAATAATTGAATATAATTCGCACACAACATAGATATCTTAAATAAACTTTCACTTTTGCAATGCACCATGAACAAACTCTGTATTGCAGTGAAAGCAAACTACATATCAGTGATCAAACTATGAACTAAGACTTGGCTACAAATGGAACCTTCGTTATTACAACATATGACCAATATTGTCACATGACGTGTGACGTCACCTCCCAAGCTTCTGAGTGAGTGTTTGTGCAGGATGGGCTGATTTACTATTCAGGATGTAAGGTATTTGTATGTTAGTTCACTAATGTAATAAAGTAATACATTTCAGTTTTGTTATACTTTTGGCAGTTAACCTTGTGAAATTATTATTAAGTTCCCTACCTCTCCAGCCAGCGAGTTAGATTTTTTTTTTTTTTTTTTTTTTTTTTTTTTTTTTTTTTTTTTTTTTTTTTTTGGCAATTTTCCCCAGTTCACGCCGCGGCCATGGTTACACTTTAGTTTCTGAATCCAGCCCCATCTTCTGGCCGGGTTGTGACAAGATGTCACATGAGTGACTAATTTGAGATTAATTTGAATAATGTAGTGGCGATGTTACATAAGACACTAACCTGAGTCAAGTAGTACTGTCACGTGACATTGATGTCACCTCCCAAGCTTCCGAGTGAGTGTTTGTGCAGGATTCAGCCTCTTTTGTTAACTAGTAGTGACAGAGTGCAGACATATTGTGCAGGATGGGCTGATTAACTATTCAGGATTTTTTGATGTCAGTAAAATTCTGCGGAACCCCAGTCGCTGTCAACTGTAAAGCCATCACCATAGACACAACCCTTGGTTGCCACTCTTTTCTTATATCGTCGGGTGCAGGGCATGGTGCCCTGTCACCATAGTGCTGTCGGGATACCAGCAAGACCAGCTGGTTCCCTCTTCGAACTCTTCAGGACTGCCATTACAACATAAGGAACAGTGCTTCAGCATGGTCTAGTGGTTTCTTAGAGATACTCATCCATAGGGTTGTGAAGTGAATGTGGTTTTTTTTTGGGGGGGGGGCTAAAACTTAGAAAACAGACTTCTTTTACTGGGGACTCCATTTGGTAGATTTCATTTTTTTCTGTGTTCTTTCAAGACATCTTATTAACAGACAAAAATCTTCAGTACCTTGTTGTGTCTACAGTACAATATGTCAAACTATTAATTTTTAATCAACCATAAGGTTGATTCTAGTGGAGCAGGGGGGAGATGTCACATGAGTGACTAATTTGAGATTAATTTGAATAATGTAATGGCGATGTTACATAAGAGACTAACCTAAGTAGTACTGTCACGTGACATGTGACGTCACCTCCCAAGCTTATAACACAGCTTTATCTGACTGAATATTTCATTAAAAAGAAAAAAAAAAAAAACTAGATTTTAGAACTAGACTAGATAAATTATGTTTTTATACTGTCTAATTTTTTTAAACATATTTTCAGGTTCTGTATAGGAGATTACATGGACATATCAATAACACCTCCTAATCGAATGGTGCCAATGATGAGAAGAGGTGGTCGTCCATATTAAAAAGGGCTAATAATAAATTACCTATGATTATATCCTGCTTCAGACATAGTGTTTCCATTGCAAAACAGTGAAGTGTAATTTGAATAGTGCAACATAGCCCTTATTATGTGTTTGGAGGAATTTAGTAACAGTAACGTCAAAATTAATCTCAGAAACTATTTGTAGATGGTTTATTAATACTCGTCACTTACTTGTTTATATTTATGAGAGACTAGTTTCAAAGGCATTCGCCTCCATTTTCAATCTCTTTCCAACTGGCTAGGAATGCCTTTGAAACTAGTCTCTCATAAATATAAACAAGTGACAAGTATTAATAAACCAACTACAAATAGTTTCTGCGATAGCCCTTATTCATTATGTGCAACATTTTTTAAAAAATGTAAGGTTTAGATATTTTTGCAATTAGATGTTGAAATTATCAGAATTTTTCAAGCAGTTTATGCAGGAATAATTATCTATGTAAGAAACTGTAACTGATATAATGTATGCTGTAAACAAATTTTATACATTTCTTAAAATAAACATTTTTAAAAGGAGATAAAAACTTAGTATTTCACTGAATACAATACATATATTTCCTTCCAAAATTATAGTTTGAAAACCAGAGGGAATCTTGGATTCGTGATATAGATTTTTCTATTAGTATCCAGAGAAAGGTACATGTCACATTTTGCAGGAAAGGATGATATCTGCAGAGGAAAAGCATGAGGGAAATACAAGGTCTGTCTAAAAAGTATCCGACCTTAATTTTTGCTGCTCAAAGTAATGCTGTGGTGGTGACACTGTGAACAGTGGCAGGGAGAACCTTAATGTGCATACTGAATTTTGTCACTGCATTCGCATGAGTCTGTCACAGGCTGCAGGTTGCCAAGTGAGGTGCTGTTTTAAGTGTTCGTCAGATTTAGTTTCTCATGAGATGACTGAATGAACTGAGCAAAGATACTGCATCAAATATTGCCAAAAACTAGGTGATTTTAAAAAAGAAACAGTTTGTAAAATTCAGTGGGCATTTGGTATCACCATGATACTTTGGTGTTAACACAAATTAGAGCGGTTCAATTAAAAAATGTCCACATTTCGGTGGAGAGTGATGAGCATCCTAGGAGGCCACAAACGCTTGAAATGCTGCTGCTGTTGAGAAAGTGAGAGATCTGATACTGAGAGATGGACATTTGACATACGAGAGAATGCTGAAGATGTTGAGATCAGTAAAGGTTCTGCATATGCAATTTTTTGTGATGTGAACTTGCGCAGAGTGGTTGCCAAATTTGTGCCCAAGTTTCTTCAAAATAGAAACAACACCGTCTTGAGGTTGCACAAGACTTGCTGGACATCTGCAACACTGAACCTGAGTTTTCGAACACTATGATAACTGAAGATAACGCTTGGGTTTACCGGTACAAACCTGGAAATGAAAACACAGCTGTTGCAGTGGCAGCATCCCAAGTCCCCAAAGCCGAAAAAAAGCACGACAGGTTTTAAGCAAAATCAGAGGGATGCTAACAGTGTTCTTTGATATTTGTGTAGTTGAGCACCAGACGGACAAACATTGTCAAAGGAGCACTATCAAAATGTTCTCTGATATACCTCGTATGAAAAGTTGACGTGAAGGTGACACATCAAACAGACTTTGTACTTGTCATTTTGCATATTACTCATAAAGTCAATATTGTAACGGGAGCACCCTGTACCAGCTGCGAACGGAAGGCAGGGGGGAGGACCGCGTTAGCCACACCTTCTCCTCGTTTGTCTTGTAGTGGTGACAGGCTTGTGGTTAGGGGAAAACATGACTGGTCGTCTGTTTTCCTTCTACCTGTTTCTCGATCTTTCGTTTACCAGAACAATCTTGTAAACACCAGAAACCGGCGATATTCCTATAAAGAGGGTTACAGACAGACAGTGTGGGTCAGTTGTTGAGTTGGTTTTGGTGTAGTCAGTCAGTTGTTGGTTTGAGGACAGTTCTTGGTGTAAGAAGAGTTAGTCAGTGACGTGTTAATGAACGAAAGGATTGTGAATGAGAAGACTGTGCGTGCATCGGAGTTTATGTAATCGCGAGTACAAGTGAAGTTGTAACGGACGAACTGGTAAATTGTAACTGTGTGCAGCAAGTAATTTTGTGTAATTGGCAAGTGTTAAACTGTAAGTCGGTAGAAATAAAGAACATTGTTGAGTGGTGTAATTGGACTTTTTATTCCACGAACCCACAAAGTCACACTGGTGTCAAGAAGTGGGATAACAAAGTCACACTGGTGTCAGGAAGCGGGAAAACAACATCACCGAACATTACAACGATGGAGGCAGCATTAGAAAAGATTTTAGCGGAACTGCAAGAAATAAAGACGGCTAAAGACAACATCACCAGGAAGATGGAAGAAATGCAGGCCGAATTAACAGAGAAGCTGGAGACTAGAAATAACCTGGCCGCGGAAGTGCTGGAGACTAGAAATAACCTGGCCGCGGAGTTGAAACTAATCAGGACGGCTAGGGAGAACATCGCCGAGAAGATGGAACAAATGAAGGCCGAGTTAACCACGGAAATGAGAGCAGCGAATGACGGTCTGGCTACCGAAATGAAGGTGGCGAACGAGGCTCTCGCCGCCAAGTTTGAGGAACGGTTGGCCGGCGTGGGGGATGACGTCACGAACCCGGGCAAGCGGAAGGGTCAAGTAGACGACCGCCTTAATGATTTAGAGGAAAAGGCCGACAACATCGCAAAGCCCCTCGCCCGCCTGACGGAGGAAAACCGGCCTTATGTGTGGACGGAGGACGCCGAAGACGCTTTCCAGCACCCGAAGGGGACCCTGTGCAGTGCTTCAATTTTGGGTTTCCCACAACCGGGTGGCGCCTTCATTGTGGACACCGACGCCAGCGACCATTGCATTGGAGGTGTCCTATCGCAGATCCAGGACGGCCACGAGCGCACAAGAGTGGAAGAGGAGGAGCGTGCCGCAGCAGTCCGAGTAGTTGCATGGCAGTGCCTGCTGAAGGCTGGGATAGCGCAGGGCCTGAGGAGGGAGCAGCTGGCGGACGCAGACTTGGGGCCACTCTTGAGGAAGTGGACGCAGGACGAGACCAACCTGGGAGGACATCGCACCGAGGAGCGCCACCTACAAGTCGCACTGGGCCCAATGGGACTCGTTGAAGACCAGAGTGGGCGTGCTATTCCGGGTATGGGAGTCACCCGATGGGAAGGCGCGGAGAGGACAGTTGGTACTTCCCCGCAGCAAGGTCCCGGAAGTCTTGGAGGAAGTGCACGCCGGTACTTCAGGAGGACACCTGGGAGCGAACCGAATGATTCACAAACTACGGCAGCGCTACTTCTGGCTCAGACTCCGGGCAGATGCTGGTGGTACACCTGGACCGCCTCGCACGCTACGATGGGGCTGTTCGAGGGGCGAACAGCTTTGAGGAGGGAGCAGTGTAACGGGAGCACCCTGTACCAGCTGCGAACGGAAGGCAGGGGGGAGGACCGCGTTAGCCACACCTTCTCCTCGTTTGTCTTGTAGTGGTGACAGGCTTGTGGTTAGGGGAAAACATGACTGGTCGTCTGTTTTCCTTCTACCTGTTTCTCGATCTTTCGTTTACCAGAACAATCTTGTAAACACCAGAAACCGCGATATTCCTATAAAGAGGGTTACAGACAGACAGTGTGGGTCAGTTGTTGAGTTGGTTTTGGTGTAGTCAGTCAGTTGTTGGTTTGAGGACAGTTCTTGGTGTAAGAAGAGTTAGTCAGTGACGTGTTAATGAACGAAAGGATTGTGAATGAGAAGACTGTGCGTGCATCGGAGTTTATGTAATCGCGAGTACAAGTGAAGTTGTAACGGACGAACTGGTAAATTGTAACTGTGGTGCAGCAAGTAATTTTGTGTAATTGGCAAGGTGTTAAACTGGTAAGTCGGTAGAAATAAAGAACATTGTTGAGTGGTGTAATTGGAGCTTTTTATTCACGAACCCACAAAGTCACAATATGTTAACTTCTTCTTCTTCTCTTCTTCTTCTTCTTTCTTCTTTCTTCTTCTTCTTCTTCTTCTTCTTCTTCTTCTTCTTCTTCTTCTTCTTCTTCTTCTTCTTCTTCTTCTTCTTCTTCTTTCTCTTCTTCTTCTTCTTCTTCTTCTTCTTCTTCTTCTTCTTCTTCTTCTTCTTCTTCTTCTTCTTCTTCTTCTTCTTCTTCTTCTTCTTCTTCTTCTTCTTCTTCTTCTCTTCTTCTTCTTCTCTTCTTCTTCTTCTTCTTCTTCTTCTTCTTCTTCTTCTTCTTCTTCTTCTTCTTCTTCTTCTTCTTCTTCTTCCTTCTTCTCTTCTTCTTCTTCTTCTTCTTCTTCTTCTTCTTCTTCTCTTCTTCTTCTTCTTCTTCTTCTTCTTCTTCTTCTTCTTCTTCTTCTTCTTCTTCTTCTTCTTCTTCTTCTTCTTCTTCTTCTTCTTCTTCTCTTCTTCTTCTTCTTCTTCTTCTTCTTCTTCTTCTTCTTCTTCTTCTTCTTCTTCTTCTTCTTCTTCTTCTTCTTCTTCTTCTTCTTCTTCTTCTTCTTCTTCTTCTTCTTCTTCTTCTTCTTCTTCTCTTCTTTCTTCTTCTTCTTCTTCTTCTTCTTCTTCTTCTTCTTCTTCTTCTTCTCTTCTTCCTCCTCCTCCTCCTCTTCCTCTTCTTCCTCTTCTTCTACCTCACGGCTTTGGATTGTTAACCCGTCCGGCTCCAAATGGTCTGCCCATCTTTTCTTCGGTCTTCCCTGGTTTCTTCTTCCTATAGGTTTATAGTTAAGGGCTATTTTTGGTATTCTGTTATTATTCATCCTCTGAACATGTTCTTTTCATTGATTTCTATTTCTTTCAATAGTATGGTTTATTTCTTCTACTTTTAATTCTGTCCTAATATCCCGACTACGTTTTTTTATCAACTTTGGTATATCCAGCTATTGCTCTTATGAATTTCATTTCTGATGACTGTATTCTCATACTATTTCTTTTTGTTAGTGTCCATGTTTCTGATCCATAGATCAGAGTTGATATTGCCATTGTTTTGTATAGTTTTATTATAGAGTCCTTTCTTGCTTTATTTTTTAATGTTCTTTTTATTGTGCCTGTTATATAGCTAAATTTATTTATTTTCTCTATTATATCAGCTTCCCCTTGGTACGAGACATTACATCCTAAATACTTAAAGTGTGATTTCTGCTCAATTATTATGTTATCTAACACTATTTTGATCTTACTGGATTAATTCCTTTAAATGCCATGGTTTTGGATTTATTTGCTGATATTTTCATTCCATATTCTGTAGCAATTTTATCTAGACTATACAGCAATTCCTGCAGGTCATCTTCATTTGTGGC
The DNA here is from genome assembly GCA_030765055.1 of Mantis religiosa. Lineage (NCBI taxonomy): Eukaryota > Metazoa > Arthropoda > Insecta > Mantodea > Mantidae > Mantis > Mantis religiosa. The sequence goes on along the minus strand of CM060947.1, from coordinate 95,242,907 downwards.
CATTATTATTTGATCATCTGCATATAACATAGTTTTCAATTTAGCTCCTGATACATTAATACCTCCATTGACTTTATTCGACCAAATCCTTACTATTTCGTCAACATACAAATTAAAAAGTGCGGTTGATAAAGGACATCCTTGTCGTACGCCGTCATTAACTATTACTGGTTCTCTTTTATTTATTTTTATTTTTGTGTCAATGTACATACTTTTTATAACTTCAATTAGTTGTAAAGGTATGCCTCTATTATTTAAAATTTTCCACAGTATCACAGTATCATTCGTGATACTTTCTCAAAAGCTTTATAATAGTAAATAGTAAGTGCATCTCTAAATTTTGTTCTTCTCGTTTTTCTATTTGTTTAAGAGTAAAAACATTGTCAATGGTGCTTCTTCCTTTTCTAAAACCAGTTTGTTCTTCTAGGAGTATTGCATCTGTTATTTTGTTTAACCGAGTACTTATTATTTTGGCATATATTTTGTAGGCAGCACACAATAAACTAATCCCTCTATAATTTTCAGGTCTTGTTCTTTCCCCTTTCTTAAATATTGATATCACTTTAACTATCTTCCATTCTTGCGGTATTTCTTTTGTTTCCCAACACTTGTTATATAGATACAGTAATCTGTCCTGTAATTCTTTAGGAGCATATTTAATTAATTCTAAATTAATATTATCTATTCCGCAGGCTTTCCTATTTCTACTTTTAGCTATACTTTCCATTAATTCTTCTACTTCTAACCGGTCTACTTCTGCTCTGTATAATTTATCTATTTCCCAATTTTGTTTATCTCCTGTGTTCCAGAGATTTTTATAACATTCCTCTAATTCATCTTCAATGATTTTTAAATTTGCTTTGTCTTTTTCCATTGAATTAGGTTTCTAATAAATTTATAAACTTTATCTTGGCGGCCATGAAGGTTATGTTCTAGATCTGCTATGTATTTGTCCCAGTGTTCTCTATTTAGTTTCCTTGTATATCTTTTAACTTCTGCTCTTGCCTTATTATAATTCATTCTATTTTGTTCTGATCTGTCATTCAATTACTGTAAATACATCTTTTTTTTCTCCTTTTATTAATTTTTGTATTTCATCAATATGTTAACAAGATTCATAAAGGAATAACAAGGTTTCATAGCAACAAAAGCTTTCTTTTAAGGTTAAAATAGAAAAGGAAAGGCTTTTCTTGTCACATTGTGATTCTAAATTGTATTGGCAAGCATTGTACGTGCAGAAAGAGTCATATTTACATTTCTATGCTCTCATTCCTGCCAGCCTTTTCCATCCACTATATGCATTTCTTGCTGATATGAATCATAACCATTTGCAATTATCCATTGTGTAAGAAAAAAATCATATCTGATATGATCATCCTCCCCTGCACTGTTTCCATCAATGTAAGTTAAATAAAACAAATATTTAGTAACTAATGAAACAGTCATAACTGCTATATTCAAAATTAGGCTCTGGAAAATGGGAGTTGTCTTGTATTTGGGAAAATACAGTACTTTAAAACACCTTTCTTACCTCCATAATATGTCAAACAAGTTCAATAAATTGAAATAAAAATGAACTGGAAAGGAAATATTAGGTTCCTTCCACTTTTCTTTCTTTAGCCTAAGCATTTTGCTTGAAGCAGTTTCATGGTATTAGTATTCATCGAAAAGCAGAGAAATTAAGGACATCAAATTTCCAATAGCCTTTCAATGATTTTATCTTTTTTAATTTTGGAAATGTCATGAGGAATTAAAAAAATATTTTATACAATAAACAGTTACGCAGAATAAAAATTATAAGAATGATAGAATAATTTATAAATCACTGAAGTTGAATAAAAATCAATTAAGGTATTTTAGTTTTTTACGTATTTTCATTATTCAAAATTGCAGCTCAGTCTATGATATTAATATGAAATGGTACCTTGTAAGTCAGGAATTTGAATATTTTGACCTCCATTTTTTGTCCTTAGAAATTGAATATTCATAAACCAGCATCTATGTAAACCATGTGAGAATTTATTGTACACTATTGTCACGAGCCAATATTGCGATAGTGCTGCCGGCACACGCAAATGGACAGATAGTGCAGTGCAGAAATAAAAGGCTAGCCGAAACAGATAAAGATAGATAACTGGAAGGTTCGTGTTTCTAGTGCCATCTTGATTGTTAGAGAACATTTCACAAAACTTCTGGAACCATGAATGGACAAATAAAAGGAAGGCGCGGTTAGTTGAGTGGACAGTCGTAGTTGGACTCGATTTGAAAGAGAGGACTGTGATTTGAAAGTGATTTCTCATATGTACATGTGCAGAAGACATGAGAGACTACTGGTGTGTGTTACGTCATTCTGCTGAGATTAGAATTGTGCAAGATCCTCTCTACGGAAATAAACAGCATTTTTAATTTCTGCAAACTGGACTTAATTTCACGAACCCACAAAGTCACAATTGGTATCAGGGAGTGAAACATACGACGATGAACGCTGCATTGGCAAAAATTCTAGAAGAGCTGAAAGAAATGAAGACAGCGAACGACAACTTGGCCGCGACGATGTCCGCGAAGATGACCGAATTAACCACGGAAATGAAAGCAGCGAACGATAGCCTTGCAACCGAAATAAAGGCGGTGAACGAGGCCCTCGCCGCAAAATTTGAAGAGCAGTTGACGGGCGTGAGGGATGACGTCGCGGAGTTGGGCAAGTGGAAGAGCGTCTTAACGATTAAAGGGAAAGGCCGACAATAACACCAAATCCCTAAGGCTATAGTGGAAGACGAAGACCTGGCGAGCCGCGTTAACAACCTAGAGGGGGAGCTCGACAGCAACACCAAGTTCTTGAACGCCATGGTAGAGGACATCGTCGGCAGGAGGTTGAGGGACTTGAAGGCCGATGCGCCGGGACACGTACAACATCTGCGCGCGTCAAACCTCCTAAATACGATGGCGCGACGCTTTCGAAGTCTTACGCCGCCAGTTCGACACAGTGGCCAAGCACAACAAGTGGTCACCAGATGAAGGGGCCGCGCAACTAATAGGGACGGGCCGCAGAGGTGCTGAACGCGGTCCAGACAGCGGCGGCGCCCAAGGACATCTGGGAAGCCCTGGAAAACCGCTTCGGAAACCACCGTTTAGCCGCAGCCTCCCGCAGGCAGTTGAAATATAGGTCGCAGCAGCCAGGAGAGAATCTGCAGGAGTTCGTCCTGGTAATTGAACAGCTGGCCAGCAAAGCCTTGGTCGACCTCCCACCAGAATTCGTAACCCGGGAAGCCGCCTATACCTTAGTCGACGGGATACGAGACGTCCAGATACGTCAGCGCCTAATGCTCGGCGACTACAAGACTACCCACGAGGCGCTAACGGCAGCGCTGAGGATGGAGGCGGTCAAGGTGACGGCTACCCCGACGCCGAGTACAAGGAGTATCCGATACACTGGAGACCGAAAGCCAGCCGAGCGACGCCGGCGAAGACCTAGTGGCGTGTGTTGGGGATGTGGCCAGCCGGGACACTTGGAGAGAGGCTGCCCACACCAGGGAGAGCAGTCGGAAAACGAGTAAAGGCCGTCGCGACGAGGGGCACGTCGGCGCCATCACCACCATCCCCTCGAGTGACACTGCGTGCCTTCAACCGGCGTTTGGATGACAGCCTCATCGCGGACGGTTGAGTGAAAGGGAGGCCGTGGCGCGTGCTGGTGGACACTGGAGCACCGTGACCATCATCAGGCCTGACGTGGCCAAGGGATTGCCGTCGAGAAAGCCGAGCCGACCATACCAGCTAGTGACGGCATCGGGAAACACCTTGCCCGTGGAGAGGGAGGCCCTGCTGCAGTTGACCTTGGGACGGAGTGCCGTGCGTCTGTGGGTGTTCGTCGCGAAGGTGGCTGAGAAGGTGATACTGGGACTGGATGCCCTCAGCCACGAGGCGACGGTCGACGTCGGCAGGAAGGTCTTGTGGCTCAATGGAGAAGAGGTGATACTCCGGCAACCCAAAGAGCGCCTTGGACTCTGCACGGTCATTCTTAGGGAAGACGTGGTTGCCCCCGCGAGAAGCGACGTGGTGGTGACGGCGCGACTGGAAAGCCAGCGGACGAAGAACATGATGCTGGATCAGAAGACGCCAGTGCACGGACTCTCTGTAGCCAGGACATTGTTGCCGTGCCGAGAAGAGGTGCCGGTGAGGCTGCTCAACCTAGCAGACACCGATCACGACGTCCAGGCCGGGATGGAGCTTGGGATGTGTGAGCCCGTGGTCAACGTAACACCAATCGGCAAGAGACAGGAGCCGGTGCCAACGCAACACCTGGGACCACGGCTGGACGACCATCTGACCGCGGAACAGCTGGAGAAGGAGCGTGCCACAGCTGCCAGAGTGGTCGCCTCAGTGCCTGCTGACGGTTGGGATAGCGCAGGCCTGAGGAGGGAGCAGCTGGCGGACGCAGACTTGGGCCACTCTTGAGAGAAGTGGAGGCAGGGACAAGTCCAACTTGGGAGGCCATCGCACCAAGGAGCGCCACATAGAAGACCTACTTGACCCAATGGGGCTCGCTGAAGATCAGAGAGGGCGTGCTGTTCCGGGTATGGGAATCACCCGATGGAAAGATGCAGAGAGAACAGTTAGTACTTCCCCGGAGTAAGGTCCCGGAATTCTTGGAGGAAGTGCACGCCGGTACTTCAGGAGCAAACTGAATGATCGACAAACTCCGACAGCACTACTACTGGCTGAGGCTCCGAGCTGACGCTGAGAGATGGTGTCGACAATGTCATGTTAGCGTGGCGAGTCGCGGGCCCCAAACGAGGCCGGGGTCGCATGCAGCAGTACAGCGTGGGAGCGCCATTCGTATGCATCGCTTTCGACATAGCTGGACCATTCCCAGTGTCCGACCGAGGCAACAAGTACCTGATGGTGGTCGTGGACTACTTCACCAAGTGGCCGGAGGTATATTGCATCTCGAACTAGGTGGCGAAGACAATTACAGACTGCCTTGTGGAGCAACTGTTCTGCCATTTTGGGGTGCGGCTAGAGCTCCACGGTGATCAAGGCACCAAGTTTAGTCTCTTCTGATGAAGGAGGCACTGGAAAAACTTTGGATGAACAAGATCCGCACAACATGCCTACATCCGCAGTCAGACGGCATGGTGGAGAGGTACATCAAAACCTTAGAAGAACACCTGAGGAAGGTCATGGCCTGCCATCAGCAAGACTGGGACAAGGTGCCACTGTTCTTGCTGGCCTACCGCTCGTCAACATACGATACCACTGGGATGACGCCAGCCAGCTTAATGTTCGGCGGAGAGTTACGCCTCCCTTGTAACCTGGCATTTGGGAGTCCCCCTGGAAGTGAAACCGCCAGCAACCGCCAGCATGAGATGACTCGTCAGAACATCCAGAAGGGGAGCGACCGCATGAAGACCTGGTACGACAGGCAAGCCAACAACCAAGGATTCCGGCAAGATGACCTAGTGTGGTTGTACCACCTTACCCAGACCAAGGGACGCTGACCGAAACTTCAACAGCTGTGGCAAGACCGTACCGGATGGTAAAGAGGATTAACGACGTGGTCTACCGCATCCAGAAGTTGCCCCGAGGCAAAATGTTGGGTGTTTCATCTGGATCGTCTGGCCCGCTACGATGGTGCTGTTCAGAACGACCAACCTTGAGGAGGGAGCAGTGTCGTGACCCATTATTGCGATAGCACGGCCAGTGCGCACAAAGGGAAGATAGTGCAGCGAAAAATTAAAAGGCTAGCCGAAACAGATAAAGATAGATAACTGGAAGGTTCGTCTTTCTAGTGCCATCTTGATTGTTAGAGAACATTCCAGTACTTGTGGAACCATGAATGGACGTATAAAAGAAAGCTGCAGTTAGTTGAGTGGAGACTGGACTCCGCTCTCAGCCTTCGCAGAGTAAACATGGCAGGGAAAAGGAAGAAGAAGACTACCAACGCAGCTGAGCCTGTTAAGGCAACGGAAGAAGACGACGCAGCCCCTGCTTCGCCGGGCTCGCCGCAATCTATCGCATCTCCCGAGAGATCACCGCCATTTCCAACGCCAACCACCAGTACTGCTGAAGCAGAAGCTGTACCGCTGACCACACATGGTCAGCCTAAAGAAGACTCATCGCCAAATGCACCCTAGCTGTCACTGCCTCCCCGAGCCGCCACACTGCCTACATACAGCGCAGTCATTCGGGGAGTGCACAGGCATCTCACACCGTTGGTGTTCTCTGAGGAGGGCCATGCGCATCAACACCTACAGGGGACCCTCACCCCTAGTTTGCCTAGAGTTCACACAAGAGAGCGACTACCAGGCTGCGCTGAAAGACGGACTCCCAGCCTTCGGGCAGGTACTCCCGATTGAGTCCAGTATGGGCACACCGCCGACTCCTATGCCAACAACCCACGCTGCCACTACTGTGGCGCTGCGTGCTTCACTGCAGCCTGCACCAGGCATGATCAAACGCGTCACCCGCTTTACTGTGCCACCTGCGACAGGGTTCGTTGGACTAGCAGCGTGCCCAAGAAGCCCGAGGGGAAGCCACACACAGCAGCAGTCACACCAACCATACCTCACACATCAATATCCTCACCAACCACACCCTCCACACCAATACTCTCACAGTCACACCCAAACCCGCCATACACAACAGCATCTTACCTACGCCAAAGCCCTCACACATCAACCAGACTCACAGCTACTTCAACATATCAAAGCCTCACTCGCCAGCACAGAGAAAGCCACGGAACTGCTCCAGACCTTCAGCACAATGCTCCAGGACATGCAGACAGCATTCACGGAGCTGAATGCGCGGGTAGCAACATGGGAGGCAGCCCTATTTCTTACCTTGGAGGAGGTAAAGGAGGCCACCCAGGCTTCGCAGCACGGTACCCGGGAGACTGCCGGCACTTCAGATGCGCTGGACTACTGTAAGGCCAAGCTGGAGAAAGTAGTAGGCTACATCAATGACACACGCCTCTTCACGCCAGCTAAGCTCGAGGGAGCTCTTAGAATGCATCAGAACTCCATCACTGACAACATCAGAGACCTCGCAAGGGCACTGGCACCCATACAAGGGGCCCCTCCACCTTGCAGAGACAACCGCACCCGAGGGACGCCACCACCTTATCTGCCACGCTGATTCCCTCCGTTAGATAAAGGTCCTCACAAGACCTACATCGATCACCACGGAGCAATATAGGAAGAATGCCACCTTTTGAAAGGAACGGTGGGCGTCAGGGCCTAGTGGTCATGACGTCTATCGCCCCTCAACACTCCATGCGGTTCGCTGCAGTCACCAACACTACTCTTGAATCTGGGTGCCACGAGTGGAACCAGCTAACTTCACCGCCTACTGTCCTAGAGTCAGTGGAAGGTTTTTTAGTAGGTATTCTGCACCGGTGACCCTCACCGCAGCAGCGACTCCTATGTCACCAGCCCAATGGGTTGGTGTGGGTAAATCCATTTTTTCCTTCCACGTAACATTTAAAAAAAAAATTGAATGAACAGTCGTAATTGGACTCAATTTGAAAGTGAGGACTGTGATTTGAAAGCAACTTCTCTTGATTATTTACATGTGCAGAAACCATGAGAGACTGTATTGGTGTGTGTTACATCATTCTGCTGAGATTAGAATTGTACAAAAGCCTTTCTATGGAAATAAACAGCATTTTAAATTTCTGCAAACTGGACTTTTAATTTCACGAACCCACAAAGTCACAGTATATAAAATGCTTCCAAAGGAGTGTTTGCGGAATAAAGTCCAGAAAAGGAATCCAGATATTTTATATTGATACAAAAATGATGCTTCTGTATGAACAGGAAATTTGTTCAAGATGTGCTATGTAAAGCTTTTAAAGGTGCAGGAATGAAACATTAAATTTATGATGCAGACTAACAAGCGCTCGTCTATTTTGAATTTAAAAATACACAAATAAATAAGGAATTATATTTGCACTGTATTGTGTAGTTTTCTTTAAGTTCTTGTATTTGTCCTGTTCCTCACCTGACTTATAAACTGTGGAAATTACCTGTATCTATAATAATAGTAATAATAATACTAAATACCAATAGCTCATTAAATGAAGGAAAGTGTAGACATATATATGGTGAAATTGGTGGAAATTAATAATTTCTTCACACTAGTCGCATATAGGCTAAGTTTTTTTTTGATAGATTGAGTCAACATGAAAAATTCATCGCCACAGTCAGGATTTGAATCACGGATCTCTGGTTTCCATCCAGTCGCTCCCACCATATATGTGGTGGTTTTAACAGAATGAATGTTGAATTCTAATTGCAGGGTTAGGGTAGGGGAAGGAATAGTTTCTTGGGAAATTGCACAAGGGAAATTACTAATTAAGCCCTATACTATTTAATATTTTGATTACATTCTATTAAGGATGAGCAAGAACAATAACTGTTTGCCTGCAATAAATAATACTATGATTCCTGGGCTTTATTCGCTGATGGTAGCAGGATCAATAATTACAGTAAATGGTCTGGAGCAATACTGCAGGAGGTAGATAAATACTGTAATGATTGGAACTTAACTGCAAATCAGGGGGGCAAAAATTATAGTATTTAAGAAGGGAGCAAAATTGAGTAAATATGAAAAGTGGAAAAAGGGGAACAAGGAGTATAAAGTAGCATGAAAATGCATTTACTTTAGTTAATTGACTCAATCTATGCATTTACTTACTAAAATAGATGGCATGGGGTTGGGAAAAGCCAAAGAAACTAGCTCTGAAAAAGGAAAAAGCCATATCAGCAATTAGAAATTGTAAGTACATATTAGGGTCAAATAGTTGGAAAAAATTTATAATATGGTGGTGGAACCAAAATTGCTCTATAGTATAGAAATATAGGGGCTGAATGGGAGGAGAAACCCATTGATAATGGTCCATAGGATATTTTGTAGGAAAGTATTGCAACTTACAAGTGAAAGAGAAGAAGGAGGTGGGAAGAATATTGAGGAATGGTATGATTATAGAAAGAGCTCTGGAATTTTTATTTAGGATCTTGAATTTAGATAAAAATAATTTAAGACGATGTATAGAATGTTAGAGAATCTGTATGGACTAGTAGCATTAGAGAAAATCTGAAAGGGAATGCAATGGGTGTGGGGGGGGGGGGGGCGTGTGATATTGGAGGCCAAGGAGAATAATCCTAGCAAATTTTGGAAAATAATAAGAAACAGATTTGAAGACAAAGAAATCCAAAAACTTTTTGGTGGGATAATGTGAAAAAGTGATAGATTGCATATCAATAAAGGGAACATGGAAAAGCAAGAGTTACTCCATTGCAGCTAAATAACAAATCATATGCTACATAGCAGTAACTGGCTCCAGAAAACTTGGACACCAATGACACAGACCATCCTAATCTATTCCAAACTAAAGGTTATAGCAGTCTTTAAAAGTATCAACTACACCTTGGGCAGTCATTGTAAATAAAAATTAGTATGTATTTGCTAATTTAAAATATAAAAGTTATCATCAATGTTATAATTTCTTTCTTTGTGCATTCTGCAGTTTATGTAATTGGTCTCCCAGAACAATATCTGGTTATGCTATTGTATGAAGGATTTCTCACTCTTACTGTTGAAATCTATTTTCATTGATCTTTGACAATTTCATGGCATTGAATTTTTCATGTTGACTATCTATCAAAAACCTTACACTGCTGGTGTAAAGAAATGATTAATTTCCGTCAATTAACTAAAATAATAAAAGTTAAATGATGAAGCCTGGGTCTCAAGTACTTACGATAGTAAGTCGCCACAAATGGTTTATCTCGAATGTGTGTGCCCCTAGTGGTCTACTGGGAAAATATATGTGTCAAATGGAGAATTTAATGTCATGACAGCAAGTTGGCCATTATAGTTCAATGGGTTAGAGCGACTGGACGGAAACCAGGAAATCTGTGGTTCAAATCCTGGCCATGGCATTGAATTTTTCATGTTGACTCTATCAAAAACCTTAGCCTATATACAGCAAGTGTAAAGAAACGATTAATTTCCATCAATTAAAAAGATTGTCTCATTAATTTCTGCAAATGCCATATTTATATTATTCAGTGTGAGTTTAAACTTTGTAATAGTTAGCTTTTTTCTTCACATTTTCTATTTATGTGTATGACTTCTGAATAAGGCCATATGAGGTTTGGTGTCAATGTTTTAAGTTTCTTCTGAGTGAATAGTTTAAGCTTAAACATAAGAAGTGGTCATTGTTACAAGACTTAAGCATCAGTACAACACAAGCTGCTGACGCCTACACATCATGCAGAAAACCAGTGAATTTTAGTCTTGAATATTTACAAAAGGAACTGTTTTATTAACACCTACACATTTGAAGTTGACACAAATTTCAGTGAATGAAATGGGAAACAGGTAAATAAATGGCTGCTTAAGAAAGTACATACATTTATTTTAACTCTACAAACAGATTTGACACATTAGTTTACTACAGAGACACTCTGGAACATTGTGCAAATCATAATTAATGCTCTTCTGTTCTTCTTGCTCCTATGTACAGTATCATTCTAAATATGTGATAAATTAAAAGACTATTTAATGGAGAAAATAAATACATCCAAGTATATTGTCTTCAAATGACTGCCACATTAGTAGCACATACACTGTAGCAGAGATAAAGTTGTAGATCATAAGACAAAACATGTTTCATTTAGTTTTCCTTGAGCTTAAACTCTTTCTTTTATTCCTGAAATAACTACACAGCTGCATGTTTATTAAGTTCATTTACATCTCCAATGTATGTTTCTACATAATATCACTATATTGTTTTAACTCTTTTTGTACTAGTGTTAATGTATATTTCAGTGATTCTCTTGTACAAACATGATATTATTTTAATATTTAGAGCTGTACACATTTAAAACTATTGAAAAATGGATAATAATAGTATGCATTAAGTTCATCTTAAACATTTTGCAAAGAAATTATTTAAAAAATCACACTAAGCAGTGCCTTTATGTCTTAGATGTTTACACCAAATGATTTAGCATTTCTTTCATATGTGACATCTGATTAATAATGAACAAGAAGGATTTCAGAAAATGAAAATACTTTAAAGATGGGAAAATCTTTGTTATTGAACTTTTCTTGTGTAACTAGGCTACATTAATAAAATGTGTTTGTCATGTCATTAACTGTTGATTATGTGCTAGAACAGACATAGAAGAAAACTGCTGTGGAGATCCCTTACTCTCAAGTTGAAGTTTCTCACTCCCCTTTCAATGCTCCTCCTTTTTTACGAACCTATACATCTTAGCAGTTGTAGCTTTTACATCAAATTACAGATACCAGTTGCATTATAGGTGGCAGAATAATGTTTGTTTTGCTAGAAATTGAAGTTTCTATTTTAATTCCATGAAACACACTGTACTTTGTATAAGTAAATAACTAAGGTGTTTATGTTTTCAAAACCCAAAGACATGTGGTCAGTTTTGCAACCATGACTATTCCCTCTTCATCACTGTAGCAGATTAAACACTGCTAACAGCTTTGTCTTTAAAGCAAATATAATACTTAAATAATAACGGTAACTTAAATTGTCTGTAGCAGTCAAGGTTAACTAGCCTTATGAAAAGAAATAGTGTGTTTAATAAATCTTTATAATATATATTTTGTGTGTTTAATTTTGTAGAAAAATGAATACTCATACTCTAGCCTTTATATTTGTATTTTATAATCTGTATTTCCAAATGCAAAATTGTTTTGTACTCTGCATTTCTAAAAACTTTCCAGTATACAAAAAGGATAGCAGTAGCAGGAATAAAAGTGAATATACCCTGAACTCGCCCTGTGCATTTTAGTCCTATATTCATATCCCAGCCACTATTAAAAGTGCTTCCTATATATTTCTAGTTTCAATACTTAATAGTAGTATTGAATCGAGGAAAATGTCTATTGCTTGAAATGTACTACATCATGTGTGATGTCAGCTGTATGAGTATTCATCTGAAAATATGTCTGGATTCTGACACAGCGAAAGCAATGTTTTAGTTATTGCACTATCAAATTGAGTCATTGGTATAGGTGTATACAAATGTCCTTGAGTTTGAAATGATCATAGTGCTGTGTAAGATGTGTCAAACCCACCACTGTATTTCCCTGCCAGGAAAACAGTTATATCATGTTTCATCCTGTAATCAATGAGGATCAAGGTGGTGACCCTCATTATGTGCTGATATTCTTTATGCATGTACTAAAATTTGTAAATAGACTCCACTTTGAATACTTAAGGCTATTATTTGAGCCTTCTTTTAAACAACTTCTTTTTATTGATAAATGTGCAGACAGTTAAATAAACCAACAGTTGCTTAACAGATATGTTCCTCATATGTCAAAGTGTGAATGTGGACAGCTCCTGTGATAAAATGTTGTGAATGATTCTGTTAATATTTTGTAACAAAACAACTACAGCAGCAACAGTCTTTTTAAGTCCAATTCATCATGCTGTGAAACGGAATTTAATTTCTATAATTTGATGCTATAGCAACTGGTTTTCTTCCTTTGTTCTTTGCTAACGGTTCCAGATCAACAGCATCTCCATTTGGAAGAACATACTTATTGTTCTGATAATCTATGAATCCATCATTTGAGCCTTCCTTGAGCCTTTCCTCTTCATCCTTGTCACAAGGATTGCCACTGGTATATGTATATTCTCGCCTAACACCATCAGGATCGGTATAACCATATTTACCTCTCACTATGCAGTCCACACCAATGGTTTCCTCTTTGAATGTGCCATCATCATTTTCATATCCCCAAGTAATGCTGCCATCAGCATTGTCCTCTCTATATTTCCTGAGAACCTACACAGAAAAGTTTTAAGTTTTAGAACAATGTATCATAAAAAAGTTAATCTTTAATTTTTTATTATTATTTTGTTGTTGTAATTTATGTCCTCTAACTTTTAAGTCATCAGAAATATATATATTCACAAATTGTTGGAACTAAAAGATAAACACAAAAACACAGCTGGAATTTACTTAGACCTCTCCAAAGCTTTTGACTCTGTATCCCATGATCATCTCATCTCAAAATTAGAGTACTATGGCTTCAGAGGACAAATTAATAAACTATTAACATCATATCTTAAAAATCGTTTGCAATGTACAGAAATAACTTGGAAAAAAGGGAATGTTATAAGCCACATTAAATCAGAATATAACTTAGTGAAATCTGGTGTACCACAGGGATCAGTACTAGGACCTATACTTTTTTTTATTTATATTAATGACTTACCTGAACCAGTAAACAGCAAGGTCATCTCATATGCAGATGATACATCTATAATATGTTGGAGTGAAGGAGAAGAAAGCTTAGAAGAAAAAACAACAAATGCAATTGGCGAAATATCTCGGTACTTTCTAAACAATGGACTAAAGTTAAATATAGGAAAAACAAAATTTATGACATTTCAAAGCGATGATCTAAATATAAACATTAATAATATACCTTTGGAACGGGTAAGAAACTTTAAATTTTTGGGCGTTCACATAGAAGATACTCTAACCTACAGTACAAACGTAGACATGGTTTGTAATAAAATGAACTCGGGACTCTACCTATTACGACAACTAGCAAAATATGGGAATATCAATACTCTTAAAACTGCGTATTATGGCATTATCTTCCCACACTTAACATATGGTATTGAAATTTGGGGGGCAACAAGTAAAACCAATATGGACAGGCTATTAAAAGTACAAAAGAAATGCATACGAACCATGTACAACCTTCGTTTTCAACAAACATGTCGGGATACATTTAAATCACAAAACATCCTAACAGTAGTATCACTCTATGTATTCAAAACCATTATACTTGTAAAAGACCGAAAACAACATAACATCCTCAATAAAGATTGCCATACATATGATACGAGGAGAGCAACTGATTACCATAGGGTGAGCACGAATAAAACTCAAACTAATAAAGATCCATTTAAAATAGGAGCCATATTGTATAATAAATTGCCATCTGTAATTAAGAATACTTCTGACTCAAAATTTAAACTGGTCTTAAAATCATACCTAATTCAAAAATGTTTGTATAGTATAAATGAACTGTAATATATATGTATGTATGTAGTATAAATGAGTTGTATACCTATGTATACAATAAGGTTTGTACGTAAGTTAGGCATTTTGATCTTTTTAAATAACTTATACTTTTGTAAACAACTCTATATTTTGTAAATAACTTATGTATTTTGATCATTTTGTATTTTGACTGTATAGAGATAATTGACAGTGTCAGATGCTCTTGTAAGAGTCTATTGACCGCAATAAATTATAAATCAGACAGTGAATGAATTGGATGAAATGATGCTCAAATGAGTCCAGGGTCCAAAGAGCTTAGAGTTACCCGACATTTGTCTTTTTCGGGATAAGGGAAACCCCCGGAAGAAACCTTATCCAGGTAACCGACCCTGACCGAGATTCAAACTTGGGACCTTTTGAATGTGAGGCAGACACGCTACCATCTACGCTACTGAGGCGGGCTTTAAAATAAAGTACAGGAAAAATAAATATGTTATAGATGTATTGTTCAAGCAGACATTTAAATTGGAAAGATTCAGGAAAAGCTGCATTGTAAAGTGTTTAATATTTTAGTTGCAACTGATCATGTGGTTTCCAAATTAAGTCATAATTTTTGTTTCTAGGAGCTTGAATATTATGAACACACTAAATTTTAAGCTGACTAACCAAACAATCCCTTCAACATCAGGAAATCCCATATAGCTTTTAGGTTCATCATAAAGAAATAATCGTTACACTGGTGGGGAATAAAAATATATAAAAAAAGATGTAGTTTCCTGATTGTGCAGAGTACACAAATAAAAATGTGTACAAATGACTGTTTTTTTAGTTTATATAAACTTGTAAAATTATATTTTAAAATATTAAATTGCACTTCAGTCTTTTAACATTTATGAGAAGTGTTAGTAACATATTTGAGCTTCAAGATAACCTGCTCTTAATACATAGACATAACCAGTGTTCAGTTACTTGTACATTGTAATGTATGCAATAATGACTAGATCACACATGCATAATAAATGTTTAGCAGAGCAGAAGATACAATTCACTTTGTTGAGGAAACAGTAGTTGATTGATTAATTTAATAAGATGATGTCTAGGAATTATAGGAAACAAATAAAGACACCATGTGTCTGCAGAGGTTAATAGAAGAACTTAACTTAATAAGAGGAAATGGAAATGGAAGAAGAAGAGGAACAATCAGCTCACATTTAAACTTGAGGAAAAATCTCAGAACAGTTTTATAAAGACACATCAATTACTTTGCAAGGAACAACACAAATTCTAAAGCAAGTTTTTCACATAGGTATCAAAATGAAAATAATTTCCATTCCACAGCAGTCAGTACTTCCTTTATTGTTATTAACAAATTAAGCAACAATATCTGAATAGTGTTAAAAAACTAATAGTTATTGAAATCGTTCAAACTGACTAGAAATATTAAACAACATAATGACTATTAGTTATGTAAAAAGCTGAAGCTGCTGACAGTGAAGCAAACTAAGTATTAAGAATAACTAAATACTATAGCAACACAACTTCACTATTACTTATCTGTATTTATAATCCTTTGGGACTGGTTTCGAAATAACTCTGTTTCATTATACAAATATAACAATTTCTAACAAAACTTCACTTAACTTAAAAAAATGGTGTTAATTCTTCTTTCTAATTGATATGTTTTTTCCTGTGGTTTTCCTTGACTGAAGATGCGGACAAGAGTTCGTGAAATCGATATCAATTAGAAAGAAGAATTAACACCATTTTCTTAATTTAAATGAAGCTCTTGTTACAAATTGTTATATTTGTATAATATTCATTGCTTAACTGTAGCTAGCTTCATTTTCTACTTAACTCTGTTTCATTTTCAACTTGTCAACTGATCACTGGCATTGACAATGACTGACTCTTTGTGTCAGTCAGTGTCAATGCCAGTGTTCAGTTGGGAAGCTGAAAATGAAACAGAGTTGTTTCAAAACCGGACCCAAAGGATTATAACCCTTTAACTGGCAAATCATTTTGCTACTTATGCCGCTCTTGCTGTACTTGCTAAATCAGTTCTCAAAACCACTTTCTGCGGTGCCTAAATGCAATCAATTCGAATAGGCATGGTCATTAAAAGCGACACACAATGGGCTGGCCATCCATTCAAAGCTAAATGTTGTGGGTCAAATCTCGGCAACTGCTGTCAAATGTGCCTGTGATAAAGGACGGGAAGGGTGCAAGTAAAATAATCAGTGTGGTGGCACGCTTGGATGTTAACGGGGTATCATTTGACTGCAGTTGCTTGGATTTTGCCTTTATATACACAAAAAAAAAAAAAAAACACTACAATGTAACTGTAAAAATAATCTAATATTTACAATTGAAAACACTCAACATTTTAAGTATAAACTTGGAAGAAGCGTAGGGACAGTGAAGCACAAATTAGTACAAAAGTGAATCGAGAAGATATTGACACATTGTTTCACTCACACTGTTTATTCACAGGACATGTTTCAAGAGCTCTTGCTCCTATCATCAGCTGATACTCAATTAGTGTAAGTTGTAGTGGTTTCCTCTTTCTCCGTAATGTCAATAGATGGCGTGATGTACTTGTCAAAGATGTCCGGTGGTGGAGTTTCAAAATTCATGACTCTATGACGATTTTTGTTGATGAAGATTTTTTCCCATATGAAAAGGTATTAATAACATTGATGCACCCACTTACCAACTATCAAAATGGCTGGTTCAAATCTTCAGATCCTTCACAAAATTTGAAAATTTAAGTATCAAAAACTCGTTTGAATTGTTAAATCTCCTGAAGGACACAAAGATCAACTCTACAGATGCTTTAGTTTCCTTTGACGTCATTTCTTTATATCCAAGTATACCTACCAATGAGCTTATTCCACTTCTCAAAAAATGGCTGGAATCAATACAAATAACATCTGAAGAAATAGAAGAAATTTCACAACTTACAGAAATTTGTATCAATCAAAATTTTTTCAGCTTTAATGGACAGATCTATAAACAAAAAACAGGCCTAGCTATGGGCAACCCATTGTCTCCCTTCTTGGCAGATTTATTTATGAGTGCTTTTGAAACACATATCACAAAAACTTTTCCAAATTATTTCAAAGTGTGGTATCGCTATGTTGATGACATTTTTGCAATAGTACCTAAAAAAACTCATACAAGATGATCTTAGACTTTTGAATATACAAAATACAGCTATAAAATTTACATTGGAAACAGAAGAGGATGGTGTGCTCCCCTTTTTGGACATCAAGATCAAAAAAATGTACAACAAACTCACCTTTGGTATTTACAGGAAACTGACACACACAGATAATTACATCAAGAACAAAACTTTCAACCCAAAACAACACCAACATGCCATTTTCAACAGTTTAATCTTTCGGATGATCAACTTTCCACTAAACAGAGAAGATTATCAAGAAGAATACCTACACATAAAAAAGTAGCTATATCCAACGGTTTCAACCCAAATTTAGTAGACAAAACAGTTAACAGACTCAACAAAGCTAAGAAAATAAAAGAAACCACCACCCTAGAACCTACAGGAGAAAAAGAGAAAAAACTTTTTAAAAACTTCACCTTCCACCCATCAGCCTATAACAAATTCCAAAAAATCTTCTCAAAACACAACATAACTCTTGCACCTCAAAATAGGTTTAATATCAGAAATTTGTTAAAAGGCCCTCCCAAAAATTCAATCACTACCAAAGAAAAACCAGGAATCTATGAGATCAAATGTGAAACTTGCCCTAAAATTTATATAGGAAAAACAAAAAGAAATATGAACATCAGAACTAAAGAACATTTAAGAAACATTAAAAATGGTGAAACAGAAAAATCAGCAGTGGCTTTTCATTTTTTGAATACTAGACATGACATCAACTTGGAAACATCTCTAATAAAATATGTTAATCACCCCATAGACCTTTCCGTATGGGAAAAAATCTTCATCAACAAAAATCGTCATAGAGTCATGAATTTTGAAACACCACCACCGGACATCTTTGACAAGTACATCACGCCATCTATTGACAATACGGAGAAAGAGGAAACCACTACAACTTACACTAATCGAGTATCAGCTGATGATAGGAGCGAGAGCTCTTGAAACATGTCCTGTGAATAAACAGTGTGAGTGAAGCAATGTGTCAATATCTTCTCGATTCACTTTTGTACTCAACATTTTGCTGATATAACCGACAAAAGCCAATACGATATTATAATAACAAGAAAACCACACTAAAATATTTTTAAGTTGAATACAGCATAATGTTGCCCCAGGGCAACACCACCTATTAAAGGGTTAACTACAGATAGGTAATAGTGAAGCTGTGTTGCTATAGCGTTTAGTTATTCTTCATAATGACTATTAATTGAAAATTGGTTATGTTTACACTACATCATTTACTTTTGTAATATCAGAACATGTTTTAGGAACATTTGCTCCAATCATCAGCTGACAACCAATTAGTTGTATTAATGGTGGAAGTTTCTGATGATGTAGTGGTGGTGGTGTGGCACAAACTTTCTGAGCTAGTCTGATGGTGGAGTTCAAAGTTCATAATTCAGTCCTTGTTATTTGTAATGTGAATGTTTCTCTGTGCTGAGAGTTCAATTGAGCATTTTGCTGTCCTTAAGAAGTTGACTTCCAGAATACTGTCATTGTGGTTATTCCAAAAATGTGTTGCTATGACTGATTTTTATCATCTGTTTATATTTTATGCTTTGGAAGTGTTCTTTTATCTGTTGTCAAGTTCTTTTTTGTCTTGCTCGTGTATGTGCAGTAAACATATGTAGTGTAAACATATCCGATCCTCAGTTAATAGTGTGATTAACCTCAGTGTTCAAAAACTTCCAATTATTATTGAACATAATGAATGTTCAGTGATATAATTTAAATTGTGTCGAATAAAATATGGTGAATAAAAACTGATAATTCCATGGTATTAAATTTGTTATTTTTTAGGTATAATTTTAATATGCATTTTTATCATTGTATATGCACTTGCTCCATAAAATATTCAGAATATGATGCTAAGAGTTAAATATTACCTGAGCAACAGGTTTCTTGCCACGCTGAGGCTTGAACTGTGCTGGAGGCTGCCTAGAAACTTGCTGTACTGGTTGTGGCTGCCTTGTCGATTGTGCAGGTTGTCTTGAAAATTGAGGCTCAGCTGCTGGGGCAGGTCGAGACTACAATAGAAACATTTGATTTGTAGTATTTAATATCACATATGAAAAAAGCAAGAATGATATTTAAGAATTTTTAAGAACTTTGTTGTTTAAGGTGATTATGTTCATAAACTGGGAGATTGCATACAATTACTCTGCTTGTTTATTTTAAAAACTATTATTATGAACATCTAGTTCTTATTACTAGGCTTAAACAAAGTAAAATGTTAGTTCCAAAGTTTAAACATATTTAATTAACTTTATGTATCACTCAGTATAAAATCTCTGTTATGTAAGCATTTTAGTCTGATTTTTCAGAAAATATTCATCAATGTTTACTTCTATATGAAAACAATTAATCAGAGGTTCCATATCTTCTGAATAAGTTTTTCAAAATAATCTGTATCATCCTTATTTGGTGAAATTTGTTGCAAAGTTTCTTGTTTATATGTAATGCTGATTATGGAAATATGCAATTTAAAAAAATGCTCTCAGTAATTGTACTTCAGCACTTAAGATGTACCTTAAGATTGCAACCCATCAGCATGACAGTTTTACTTTCTGTAGAGCCACTCCAATTAACTTGAGCTGGCAGCTGAGTAAAGATGCGCACTAAATGGATTAGTCTGATACTAAATCTGAAAAAAGGCTGAAGATGATTTATACTTGTGGCGTAGTCGATACATGTACCATCAATGGCTCCAAATGTATAAAATCATCCTCAGTCTCCTGTCAGGATTGGTAACAGACTAATTCATTTAGTGTGCATCTTTACCCAGCTGCCACCTCAAGTTAATTGGAACATACCTTATGATTTTCTCAAAGATGACTCATCAGTGTTTCAGTTATTAAACATATAATTATATCTTCAGTCTTCTAGGAATATCCTACAAATCCATATTTACTCTTAGTGAATTCCATACAACTTGAAAACCATAAAGCATGGGTAAAAATGTATTGTGTAAAACTTGTAGATTTTAAATAAGAGTCCAAAATAATATTTTGCATTCTGTGTTTACATCTAAGTATAATAGAATGGGGTACCTTTAAAAGTATGCTATTCTTTCATTCTAGGTAAACTGGCAATATTGGAGCATTGACTACTAGTTCAACTCAAAATTAATATGATGCAGCTTAATTTGAAATAATTTCTAGCCAACCATTTTGAGCATTATTAAGGCAGGATTTGCATGTAAAATAATTTTAATATGCACTGCAGCACTATGCAGAGAAATGTTTAATTATAATTTAATAATTGTAATTTATTTAGTTTCCAATTGTATAATTAATTAACAGAGCAGTATAAGTTTGGAAAAACTGCATAGGATAAATATTTTAAATTAATTTTCAACTGTTTATAAAGAATTTCACCAATTTTCATAGACATATTATATTAAAAATACTTTTCCAGGCTTGAGATTGGAAGCCCTGCTATACATATTTGTTGGTGGCTTAAATGTTGTTTGCAATGAAACCTTTTTACTCAGATATAAAATCCAGAAATGGCCGCCGATATGACCATTGGAGTTAAAGGCATGGTATAAATGGAACAAATAAAAAAAAAATCAGAAATGTTCAATAATGTGCAACTTGTGGTTTTTTTTTTTTTTTTTTTTTTTTTTTTTTTTTTTTTTTTTTTTACTGTACATGGAATATATATTGAATAGTAAACAGTAGAAGCCAGATGCAGTCAGAAAACTGATCCTCAGTGCAATGCCAGTATGCATTAAAAAAGTAATTTAACAATTCATTACACATTTCAAGAGTGTAATGAAAGAGTGTAAACTAGCACAAATTGACCATCAGAAAAACATGATTTTACCCAATAGCCATCATAGAACCTCATTACACAAGGAAAGTGCCTATATAACGGCAATAAATCACAGAATAAATCACCTGTCACCAAAATAATTGTGTCCACTGATAAATTCAAAAGGAAGCATTATTAATGAGAAACTGATTTTATCATTAAAAGAATACCCAGGGTGCTTTTAAAAGATTTGTATGTGTGTGAGAGAGAGAGAGAGTTGAATATGTAAATAAACATGTATTGTATCATGTACATTATCAAAAAGTAGGATAAAAAGCTTATCTTATCTTAGAAGAACTTTCCAAATTCTGCTTATAAGCAATGGGAAATCTGAGCCCCCTCCCAAAAGGAAAATGCTAATTCAAGTATTATGTTGAAATCTAAATTGCAAATTCTGTTACTGAACAGAACACTAAACACAGTTGCATAGGTTTTATTCAGAAGCCCTAATATCTTGTTCATATAATAATGTAGTATTTATACAAGATGTACAAAACATGCTGGGACAAACTTTAGGACAATTTTGTCACTTCAAAAATAAGAAACAAATCTCATGAATACATTTCTAAGAAACGAAAATGAGTTCTTATGTATATCTGCAATGTAAAAGGCTTTCAATATATGTGAAAAGTACTCACGTTGACACGAATTTGTTGTCGGGGTGGTGAGGGTGCATTTTCTGATGACTGCCGGAACTGCTGACGAGAAGGGGTAGGGAAGTCCACTTGAGGCCTAAACTGTTGACGACTTGGAACAGGTATATCTTCTATGGGGACAGGTCTCTCAGGTCTGAATGCTGGCTTGGCTGGACGGAACACAGCAGGCTGCAAGTTCTGAGGACGTGCAGGAAGAGCAGGGATGGGTGTCGAACTGGGGAAAGACTGTGGCTCATCTGTTTCAATGTCGTCAAAGTCATCCTCAATGGGCTGTTCCTCGACAGGACGTGGCTCCAAGTTTTCATCTACTGGAACTGGCCGAGCTTGGGCAAGTATGGCAGGCGGGGAGGGTGTAGCAGTGAATGAGCTAGGTGTACTCCTCGTCTGTTGGGGCTCAGGAAGGTTCTGTGTGGAAGGGAAATCCTGTATCCTAGGACCTCGTGCAATGGCTCCAGGTCGTCTTACTCGTGCAGGGAGACTTATAGCACCCTGTTGCGCTCTAGCTCCTTGTATCCTTGGCCTGAACTGGGGACGACCAGATGGCACTGGTATCGCACCGGGAATTACTGGTCTTGGAGGCACGGGACTGTCTGAATTGTACTGAGCAAGCACTTGAGTGCTTCCCCAAACAAAAGCCTGCAAATAAAATAATGAAGTTATTTTCAGTGTGTTAAAAGGAAAACCACAGGTATAGGTAATAAGTAGATCTATATTGAGACTATGGAAAACATGTTTTGCCACTCATTCACCAGTTGGCCTTCTGAACCAAGGTCGTGGGTTCAAATCCGGCCCTGACTGATGGTTTTCAAGCGTTCTTAAAATTGATAGTAGATAGTAGATTTACTGGACAAAATTCTAGCACACTGTTGGCGCTGATATGTTTCTGGTAATTGACAGCATCATTAGCAAACAAAATAACTGGAAATTAATTGTTCTTTCACACTAGCCGTGTGTAGGCCGAAGTATGGAAAGGTAGAGTCAGACTGAAAAATTCAGTGCTATAGCCAATTAATTTACCTAATTCCATTCATTAATTGATCTAATAGTGATCTGAACTATAGAGCCCGGTCTTAAAGTAATTACAACACAGTAAGTTGCCATTGAGGTAGTTGTCTTGTGTATTTATGAGAACTCCTAGTGGTTTACCGGGAAAAACACAAGTCACTTGGAGAATTTAGTGTGATACTGGCATGTTGGTTAAGAGCAGCCGGACGGAGACCGGAAGATTGTGGTTCAAATCCTGGCTATGGCACTTAATTTTTACGTCTGATTCTACCTTTCAAATAAAAAGTTTTTTGTTTCTTTGTGATATATATATTATATTATATATTATATATATAACCAAAGTATCTGTTACATATTGCCCTTATTCCGACATATATCCTTTATTGCTGAATTAGGTCCTTGCATATGGACTTCGTTTTCGATTTCTGGTGATAGCCAGTGAATAAATTATCTACTCATGCCCGCCTTGGTAACGTAGATGGTAGCATGTCTGCCTCACGTTCAAGAGTTCGAATCTCGGTCAGGGTGAGTTACCTGGATAAGGTTTTTCCGGGGTTTTCCCTTATCCTTCAAGACGAATGTCGGGTAACTCTAAGCTCCATGGACCCTGGACTAATTTGAGCATCATTTCACCCAATTCATTCACCGTCCGATTACAAAAAAAATAAAAAAAAAAAAAAAAACTTTACTCCCGTGAATTCATATTAGTGAACTAATTATTCAACCTCTTTTCCCGGCAAGTCTCAAATCATTTTGCTACTCATTTCAATGTACTGAAGTCGGTATTACTCTGACGTCAGAATGCGACCCACACATTCCCGCTCCACTTGGGTTATCCTGCATTTACTTTTTACCGTAACCAGTAAGTGAAGTCGATTGTTACACGCGTAAAGTCTGATATTTAAAAGAAGGTAAATGACAGCTGTCAAGCGAGGGACGTAGAGGGTAGGAGGGATAATCAATTATTCCTCTGGTCAGTTATCTCTAGTTGTGTGCGGAAAACAGTTTGCTTGAGTGTTTAGTTGCACTGTGTTGTTAGCTTACTTTGTTAAAGCACTATTAAAATACGTCGTTATGAAAGCAAGATTTAGTCGCAGTAGGATTAGACGTAGACCGAGGATCAGCTTACGTTCAGGGTGTTATATTGCACAGCCAAGCTAGAGAATTTTTCTCTTCTCTTATGGAGTTCTTTGAACAGGAAGAGGACAATTTGCTTCTTCACAATAAACTGGTTATTCCTTTCAACCAAGTGATAAAAAGGACTGCGTGTGCCTTTAAAATGAGGTGACTGTTTCTAGAATATCTTAAGAGAAGCAGCTACCGCCAAGTCCACCACGAAACAAACTCCTGAGAAACAAAGACCAAGAGTATCTCCATAGTTTTCAATTAGATGCTATAAAAAGTAACATCTATGACTATTACTCCAGAAATGAGCATCTTACCACACATAAGCTTCTTTCTTCTCTCAAAAAAGCAAAGCCTTAGCCCTTTGAGCAAAGTCCTCCATGATCTGGTGAGAAGAAGAGAGATGGAGGGAGATTCAACAATAAAACATGTATTCAGAACCACACCCGTGAAGTCGGTCTGGGTGGCTCAGTTGTTTATACACTAGCTTATTGATCCCAAGGTCGCGGATTCAAACCCGGATCAGACCGATGACACACTTATGCCCGATTTCACCAACAAATGTTAAAATCGACGTTAGCAAATGTAACGTAACAATTATAATAGCGCTAATAAAGCTGTTAAATTTCTTGCATTTCACCAACCTATTTTCTGAAAATGTTAACAAACACATGTTAACGCCAAGAAACTTGTAAATATTACAGCTATAGAAGGCAATGGATGAGTCGTATTATTTTATGAACGTACTGTGATGTGCTTTTGTTTTCATTTTCGTCTGCACACAGCTACAAAAATGGCGGATAAACAAAATCGTAAACAAAAGCCTGGAAACAAATTTCTCATCGATGGAGAAAGAATTGTTACTTGAATTGGTGACGAAGTATGAGGATATCGTGAAAAATAGGAGGACGGTTGCGGTGACTGTAAAAGAGAAAAATGTCACGTGGGAAAAAATTGGAAACGAATTTAATTCAGATGTATGTGTCATTACCAGAAGCACGAAACATCTTCAGTATTACGTAAATTTAAACGAGATGCGAAGAAGTAAAAGTGACGAGTGACTTGAATGTTTCAAGACGGGAGGTGGACAGTGTATTATCCACATAACTCAGTGAATTATAAAATCGCAAAGTTATTAATACTTGAAACAAAGGCGAGATCGGCATATTCCTTTCGATGCATGTTCTAACTCGGTATTACGTAAATTTAAAACGAAGAGCGACGAACAAGTGACGAGTGATTTGAACGTTTCAAGACAGGTGGTAGACAGTGTATTATCCGCACAATTCAGTGAATTATAAAATCGCAAAGTTATTAATACTTGAAGCAAAGGCGAGATCGGCATTTTCCTTCCAATGCATGTTCTAACTCAGTATTACGTAAATTTAAAACGAAGGACAAGTGACGAGTGACTTAAACGTTTCAAGACGGGAAGTGGACAGTGTATTATCCACATAATTCAGTGAATTATAAAATCGCAAAGTCATTAATACTTGAACCAAAGGCGAGATCGGCATATTCCTTTCGATTCATGTTCTACATCTCTTGTACTTCCGCAGTAACCTTCATAGCAACTTGTTTGGACAGTCTATACCTCTGTAGAAAATGTTCTTCTGATAGCTCCTCCGTACTCTATTACGAATGACATTTACACGGTTTTAAATATAGCAAATCGACAACAGCTGCGTTCACGCCTGCCATCTTGACTATTTACAATTGTTAAGGGTTTAACATCAGAAATTTGACTTGTTTAGCTAACACTTGTTGGAGAAATGCAATTTTTATTATAACCACTGTTAAGCCCGTGTTAAGTCTTAACATCTGTTGGTGAAATCGGGCATTAAAAGTGTTTAAAAGCGAGAGCCCCACGTCAATGGATTTAGTGCATATAGAAGAACTCCTGTCGAGGGCAACAGTTAATAAATTGAAGAAAGTGTATTCAAATTATACACTATTTTTTGTTCAAAGAGTAATAGAAAGTCCAAGCGATACCACTTTCAGATTTCAGTTGCGTTAATTTGTGACCGATCCCCTGAGACCGGTAGGTGATCGATCCTCCGAGATCGGTCGTCTAACATTCTCCAGTTCTAAATAGCTCGTTATGTTGCTAGTGGCGCTCACCGGCAAACAAGAAGCATACAGTTTCGTGTGGGATGTCAGTGACCTTGCGGCGAGCAACCGAGGCTTTAGTTATTTGTTTATAGAACGATTGCTGCCAGTGCATGAAACGGCAAACCTTGCGTTTTTTTTTTTTTTTTTTTTTTTTTTTTTTTTTTTTTTTTTTTTTTTTTTTTTTTTTTTTTTTTTGTAGTTTACGTGCTCCAACGTTAAGTCATATCGGCCCCTTGAACGCGTTTAGTGTTAATTCTTCACATGTAACAGTAATGTGGTGATTGATTTAATGTTAAAAAGTACAATAAGGAGAATGACATCACAATTTACAGGTAAAAGTGACTGGGTTTGTGTGACCGAATTCTTTTAAATCAGTCCTTGTTTTCGCGTTCTTTTGGTGAAAAGTGTCACATAATTTCAATAGGGAGGCGAACTCCGGAACTTAAAGCTTTAAAATTTACACCACACGATCGCACATATAATTTTAATCATTCCGCCACCAGTGCGCCAGCAGAACGATCTTTTTCAGCGCTACGCAAAATACACACTTCTAAGAAACACTGAAACTCATAATAGACTTTCATATCTGTTCTTGTTAGCAGTGGAAAAGGGATTGTTTAATAAACTTAAAAAGCAACAGTAAGCAACATTTGAAAACTCTGCCATTGATGTTTTCTTGGAGAAGAATCGGCGCATTAAACTGAAACACAAATAGACGCCATAAATTGGAGAAATTGTAAATACATTTTAAATAAAGCATGTCGCTATAATTCGCGACTACCACTCCCCAAATTAATTCTGAAGTAATTGACAACTTTTATCACCCAAGCCATGCCCTTGGCTTTGAGTATTGAGAGCGGAATATACATAACTTGGTATCTGCTTCTCTGCATCACTGACGCTACGGACAGCCTCAGTCATGGATTTATTAAGTAGATCGAAGATATTTTATCTGAGTTCCCAAATACTGTTTTACAATACACCGTAAAACACGGTGTCAGCCACAAGGAATTGGTCAAAATATTTGTTAATCACATGAATGGTTATAGCTTGCAATACAAAGTTTTATACCGGTTTGTGTGCGGTAAAACAACGTTCACATAAGTGGTTCAAGAATGTTGCAGGTACAGGAAGTCAAGATGTTTCATCTCATCTGCTTGTTTAAATGTCACTTGTGGAAAGGCCAAAACATACCAGGTAGAACACAAGGTAAACTTTCTCTCTATGTAATAGGAATGAAGCCGATACTTCCTTGGGTGATAAAACGGTTAAAATGTTTTGTACCCGGTAGCAGAGTATGCTTCAATGAACCAGACAGCAGAACAGATGTGATGTAATATTCATGCTCCATTACTCCTACATGGAGGCCTAAAGGAACATCTTTATGGTCATTTATTAACGGTCATAGTCCTAGATTTAGCAAAGGTTTCGTAAATATTTCAAAATTCAAATTACCTACCTGGATAGGCCAGGCCATTCACAATTGAACGTTTCTGTGCTGAAGAATTGGGGACTACATACACGTATTCATTGTATGTTCAGGCCAAGTATCCTACATCGGATTTAAATTGCATTTGTGTGATCCCTTATTATGGATAAGACTGGTACTTTGCATGGAAGTTTCAACAGCTGTTAATTGGACAAGACAGAAGAACCAATATTTACGAAGTGAATCCTGCATATTGGCATACTGAGACAAAACTCTCCGAAATCATAACTTAAACTTGATAGATGTACTTATACATAGTTTTTTCCTCGTACATCTAAGCAAATAACCTTTTTCCAGAAATATAAAATCGACTCTGAATTAATGTTTGTACATATGTATTGGTTATCATATTAAACATGTGTATTCATTATTTTTGAATGAGCGATACGTGGCTCATTGTTTTGCGGTGCTTAAAGAAGGAGACCCGAAATCATCTATAAAAAACATCAAGAAAGAAACTGGTGATCTCCTTGGTGTTTCCGAAAGTAATGTAGATAATGTTAGAATTGAACAGCAAACATCCGGAACTCTAAGTACACCGGGGAAATCGCGTAAATGCAAACAGCTCGTGAAGAAATACGACGATTTTACGAAAAGTGCTATACACAATAAAGTTCATTGTTTTTTTTTTTTTTTTTTTTTCAGAAATGAACCAACTCATAGATTTAATAAGTTAATGTGTAACCCAGCTCTATTTATTTGTCTAGAAGTAAGCGGTGCTATATAGTATATATACTGCTACTGTTGCAAAACTTATGTGCGTCCATGTAGCGTCTACAAGTGGCGAGTTGAGTCAGCTCCGCCTTGTTGTTTACAGCAGGATTAAACTAGCCTGAGACAGAGTATAGTAGTGCTACGTGTTTGTTTACTTAGTTTCCAAATGAAATCCCAGGCCTTTAAAAATAATAAGCTCTGTTTTATTTAGGAACCTATAGTCACTTATACAAATAAGATTAGTGTTTATTCAACTCATTCGCGTTGTCCTATAATACCTAGCCTTAGATTGCATTTAACCAATGCTCTTGCGTTTCTTTGAAGGCATTTAAATGTATTACACAATTCATTTAAAGAATTAATTAATCCTCAGATTTATAATAAGATAAGAGCTATGTAAGTTAAAGTTAAATACATTAAAAACAATCCATAGGACACTGTAAAGACTATATATATACTCTATAAAATAAAACGAAGAGACTGTGCAAAAGCACATTAAAAATACCACAATTATTTTTCATTAATGGAGCTGAGCAATAGTGTTATCCGTATCTACTGACCCCAAAGACGCGGGTTCAAACCCGGCCCAGGCGTGTCATTTTTAAATGTGCTTAAAAGCTACAGCACCATATCAATAGATTTACTGGCATGTAAAAGAGCTCCTGCGGAACGAAATTCCAGCACACCAGCGGTGTTGGTATGAACCTAACAGTTGACTCCACTGTTGGAAATAATAAATAAATAAATACACAAATAAATAAATAGGTTGCGTAGCTTGATTATAGATTGCACAAATAAAGTGAAAAGATTATGGCTTTACTTTCTCAGTTTATACGGGCTGAATGTTTTCTAGGAAAAAACAAGCACCAGCTTTTCATAGTCACAATGAGAATTGTGAAATTTGTTTTAAGTTTTACGACGAACAAATTTGTTTTAAGTTATACAACCGCTCAGCCGGATTCACTCTTCTAAACTTTGATGTTGAAATATCTTGTTTTTACAAGTAATGTTCATCGCAATACTCAGTACTCAATACAAGAAAATTAGAAATTAGATAACGTTTACCTCGATTGAGATGAAGTTAATAGAGCAATAAGCATTTGTAAGAATAGTTTTTACAGGAGTATAGAAAGTCATATGAGTGCAGAACATCAGATCTCTGTTTACGTTGCGAACTACCATATTGGAAAGAGCCGTAAAGAAAACAATGCAAACATTGAGATCACGTTGTGGCATTTGTTTGCTTTCTATTATTGCTATTATTCCATTATTATTACATTACTAGTGTTATCTTTATTATGGTTATTACTCTTAATATTATTAGAGTCATTATCATAGTTATTATTGTCAACTCACTATACTCTGTAGAGCAAATATAAACATTAAAGCGACAGATCTGCGCCTTTAGCTCAAGATAAACAGAATACGAAGCAATGTAGTGCGTCTGTAAATCTTTGTTTTTGTATGCAAACAAGATTATTGAAACTTTGCTTAAGCCTGCTGTTTTTTTTTTTTTTCATTCAATGCGATTTGAAGGTCCTTATTATAAGCTAAATAACTGATGAGCTATCGTTTTGAACACTATCTCTTGTGTCCTTTAGAGAAATTTGAAATTTTAGCAGCAAAGTGCAGAGAGGAACACATTTATATAGCAGTGCCGATGAGTAATCCCGCCTATCTCACGCGTCAACCCAAGATTTCATAAAAGGTTTGAATTCAAACGAAGGAAAAGAATAGTTCATTCATTGCTTATATAATCCTAGTGATCAAATGGCGCAACACGAAGAGTACGCAGATACTGTACTACTGTGTTTCCACTGAAATCTCAGAATTGAATTTTTGGGTGGAATGCAATACTTCTCATACTTATATAATTACGTAGTAACAAAAGTAAAAATAGCCATGATTATCCACGAAGAAGTAAAATAAAAAAATTGTCAATAAATTGCCGATCTAAAATATGAGTTTATTCTCTCGAAAATAAAGATACTTTAACTAAAATGGAAAACATTTTAAGACCATTCCGATTATTTACGCTCTTCTTGTATATTATCATATACTATACACGCTAGTTCAAGCCTGGGAACTGCCTGTGGTCGCTCACTGCAGAAAAAATGCCTTGCCGCTCGTTTAACTGGATTTGCCCCGTCGTGTTATGCAACTGTTCCAACGCACGAAGGGATATCTGCTTACCTCAAAGACGGGGCAGTTGCCAACCTGAAGGTACAAAATTGTAACCTCAAAAATCAAAATCCACCTCAAAACCCACAACACATCCTATAAAAACCCCCTACATAAAACCTTACCTGAGGTAAAACCCTTAACGGGTGGGCACGCAGCAAAAACCTTCTGGATTTATACAGCCAGCACTACGGACAGATGGACGGACGGGCAGTTGTTATATATAATCTTTAAATGTAAAGATTAAACACATCAAGACCTTTATTAATTACGAATCATCTGCTATGAAAAACACGTTTTATTTACTTCGCATTCTAACTGGCTATTTCTTTGATTACTTTGTGCCATAGTAGAAAACTTAAAATTAGAAAGATAGAACACTTTATTTCCACATTTCGTGCAAGTCTTCTGTCGAAGGCAGGTAAAGGTGTAGTGACCTCTGAAAATGGGGCGAGTGTGGCCTCAGCGATCTTTGGGTGGGAGGAAGGGTTGATGAAGAAATCTGAGGAGTCTCTGTTTACAAGGGTCTCTTACGATTCCGGATTGAACCATTCGTCATCACTCAAACCCCAAGCTTCCGAAGATGCCTCAAGGGAATACGCTCACATAGAGCAGGTCCACCGTCCCACCGACGCCAGAGAAACCTTCACAACACGCACCACTATCGCCCTGCAGCAACACTCAAATATCACTGCCTGGTCCTTCAACCTTGAAACAGACATTGATGATGGTCAGGCAATCTTGGTAGAAGAGGAACCATGCAATTATTCACCAACCGATCTGGGAAACCAAAAAAAACCCTTGATCAGAATGGCCAGTCGCCGAGAATCGACCCAGGACCTCACACGTTACCACAGAGCCATATTGCTTCATTGTCAAAGGTAAACATGTTACTATACTTCGTTGAAACCCTGCTCGTATAAAGAATTCATTACAATACAGAGCGGGATAACTGCCAACACATAAGCGAAGGCAAGGCTTGAAAGTTTCGTTAATGGAGAAAGCAGCCTATATACTTGGCGCATAAACTAAATACATGCGGTTGGCAAAGCATCCAAATGAGGTGGAAAGAGAGTAAGGTCAAGCATTTGCATCAGGCCAAGGTCTACTTAAAAAGCGAAATGAGTTTAGGCATGGTGACGGTCTACAGCACATTGTTTAATATTGTCATTGTAGTAATGGTGATTCTTCAGGTTATGTTACTATTCAATTACAATTACCTATCTAGTACTGGCGAGCGATGGTTCACCTGTTGGTAAATCCATAATTGGGGGGGGGGGACATTTCAACAATCCTTGTGGGACATAAAGAGAAATGGGCGATGTCTACAATTACAGTTCAATCCACCCTCCTTTCTTTTCTTTTTATAAACTTCGTTCAGAAGTCAACTACAGAAACCCTTTCTTCTGAAGAGTTTTCAAACTTACAATATTGAACTGTTTCCTAATGTGCTCATAATCATTTATTATTATTATTATTATTATTATTATTATTATTATTATTATTATTATTATTATTATTATTATTATTATTATTATTATTATTATTATTATTATTATTATTATTATTATTATTATTATTATTATTATTATTATTATTATTATTATTATTATTATTATTATTATTATTATTATTATTATTATTATTATTATTATTATTATTATTATTATTATTATTATTATTATTATTATTATTATTATTATTATTATTATTATTATTATTATTATTATTATTATTATTATTATTATTATTATTATTATTATTATTATTATTATTATTATTATTATTATTATTATTATTATTATTATTATTATTATTATTATTATTATTATTATTATTATTATTATTATTATTATTATTATTATTATTATTATTATTATTATTATTATTATTATTATTATTATTATTATTATTATTATTATTATTATTATTATTATTATTATTATTATTATTATTATTATTATTATTATTATTATTATTATTATTATTATTATTATTATTATTATTATTATTATTATTATTATTATTATTATTATTATTATTATTATTATTATTATTAATGGCCGCGCCGTGGTCGAGTGGTTAGACCGTTCGACCCTCATTCACAAAGGCGCTGGGGCGGTTTTCCTCCGGGCCCTCCGGTTTCGCCCGCCATCATTCCACCAATTGTTCCATCATCCATCTTTCCTATCATTCAAGATGCTCTCGTCCAGTTCTCTCGCTCTCATCACAGCGTTGGACTGGCCCCTCGACCCTAGTTCCTCTATCAGACTCAGTGTTTCGGCTCCCTCACCACAACTTTCCGGGCTCGTGGAATTTGTGTCCCATTACACAGGTATAGGTGATGTAAGGCAGGACAAAAATGTTCGTATCATTATTATTTACAGCGTTTGTATAACACGTCGAATAGGTCATTTTCAGCATTTTAGAAACAGCATAAGAAGTTCTCGAAAACTAAAAAGGAGTGTGACTAATATTGTAATAAGTCAGATGATAGATGTTTTCCACTTCCTCTTGACAGTTTCTATCAAGTTGCTCTCCGGAGGGGATTTGGCAGTGCGACCAGTCTTGATGAGGCGAGAGAAGGTGGCCATCCAAGTAGTCACAACAATGCAGAGGGCAGGGTCTCTACAATTTACCAGCTGGAGACTCCCTGGCAGACCAGTATCTCGCCCACCGTGATCCTGAAACGGCCCACTAGGCTGGCCGGGAGACCAGAGACCGTCCCATCAGAGGAGAAAGTGTTTATCAGGAGCATACCCTCCTGCCATGCAGCGCCAAGACACCCCCCCCACACTTCCTGAAAGGGACCACCGGATGAGAGATGGTGAGAAATGATAAGGGAGATGCAATGGAGAGACAGGAAATTAGGGAGATGTAATTAACCTACCCAGCATTTGCCTGGCGACCCGGGTAAACCCTGAAAAACCCAGGGTCAGGTCCAGGAATCAAACCCGGACTTCCCTAATACGGGCCACAGACGGAAACGCCTGAGCCATACCGCTAGGTAGAATGCTGATAAATAGTTGAACAATGCAATTTTAGGCAAATTCTCTTAATTATACTCCTCCCAAAGCGAAACCAAAATAACTACCGCAGAAGCAATAGGGATTTTAATCAAGTATGCTATCACACGGAAACAACAAAAACACTAATGAACAGAAACGGACTGTTTTAGTTAATTTATGGAAATTAATCATTTCTTCACAGTAGCCGTATATAGGCTAACGTTTTTGATAGAGTCAACATGAAAAATTCAATGCGATGGTAGCTCAATGGGTAAGAGCAACTGGAGGCAAACCAGGAGATCCGTGGTTCAAATCCCGGCCGTGGCATTGCATTTTTCATGTTGACTCTATCAAAAACCTCAGCCTATAGACGGCTAGCCCGCCTCGGTAGCGTGGTGGTAGCATGTCTGCCTCACGTTCAAGTGGTCCCGAATTCGAATCTCGGTCAGGGTGAGTTATCTGGATGAGGTTTTTCCGGGGTTTCCCTTATCCTTCATGACGAATGTCGGGTAACTCTAAGCTCCATTGACCCTGGACTCATTTGAGCATCATTTCACCCAATCCATTCACCGTCCGATATGAAATAACGTTGGAGGACGTAAATTACAATAAAAGCGGCTACTGTGAAGAAATGATTAATTTCCGTCAATTAACTAAAGTAATAAGAGTTAAATGATGAAGCCTGGGACTCAAGTACTTACGATAGTAAGTCGCCACAAACGGCGTATCTCAAATGCGAGAGCCCCTAATGGTCTACCGGGGAAATATACGAGTCAAATGGAGAATTTAATGTCATGACGGTAAGTTGGCCGTGGTAGCTCAATGGGTAAGAGCAACTGGAGGGAATCCAGGAGATCCGTGGTTCAAACCCAGCCGTGGCATTAAATTTTTCATGTTGACTCTATCTATCAGAAACGGACTGTTGTTTAAATAATATCAGATATGAGGTATAGCGTTTGTTAGTGCGTGGAAATGAAAATAAAAATATGTACTGCACTCACATTACTTTTTCTAACCTTGTATAAGCATTCTTACAACCAGTTTTCTACCTAATTCATGTTAATCGGAATAAACATTTGCAGAAATGATGTAATAGCTAATTTTCTTGTATGTGCAGGGGGATCTGGAAATACATTAGCTTTTAAGTGATAGTTAAATCTTTTAAGAGTTCGTCACCGTGTGATATCTAGGAAATTTCGTTCTTTTTTCATCGTATGGCCAAGAGATGTATAAGTGTTAGAAAAGTCAAACAAATAACAACAAATATTCCAAAAAAATATTCACTCTACAAAAATGGTATTTGATACAAATTGTGTTTTAGCGAGCTCTACATTCTTTGTGCAATAAGATTGTTTACAGTTTACCAGTTATACAAAAGTTATCCACAATGAAGAAGACTTCTGAAGACATTTAAAAAAAATCAAGATACAAGTTTCATTTGGCATGAAAATACCAATACTGTAATCAAAATCGTTAGACAGTTTTGAGAAAATCAGCATTTTCGAAAAATGGTAGTGTGTGAACAAGGGATTTCCTTGTAAATCTTAGTGTAACATCTTTGAGGATGCTGGGCTTGAATACGAAATTTGGTTTCCATTTATAATGGTAATGATACAGAAAATATGCATAAGTTGAATATATGAATACTTATAATAAAAATTATGAATATGTTATGCCCCTGTGTTAAATGTTACGGGGTTGTAGGTTTGGCAATAGATTATGAGTACATTTTGGCTCGGAGTAAGATGACATTAAGTGCGCTGGTTTACAGACAAATTCGTAGAAGTAATTCGGTTGGTTATGCGACCAGAGGGTTAAAAGTATCCAAAGCTGCCAGATTAGGTATGACAGGCTAGCTTGAAATTCTTGGAATATAGGGAGTATTTGGGTCTCAGAGTCTGACCAAAAGAGGAAGCGAGAATATTGTGGCTGAGTAGGACATTCTGCACATAATTTTGGACACTTCTGCTCGGATCATTGATGGAACAAGACGTAGCGTCATTCTTGTCTAAAGTGTAGAACCACGTGGTATAGGAGTGAAAAACATTAACTCCGGATATTTATATTGACTCATGTATGCTTGAGAAATACTTAGGAAAATGTCAAATGTTCATAATTCTGCTGAGTAGTTAGATCAGCAGCTGTCAGATTGCACAAGTGTTTGAACATGCGACACGGCTTCCTGTTTTCCCATACCGACTACAGGCAGATGGTGGATGAACGGATTCCAGGAACCGTGTAGTATAGGGCACGTAAGTGCCGGATCGCAAGTATGATTTGGCTTAATTTAATTGGGGAATGGCTAGGTAATTTTCTAATTTGGGGAAGTCTACGTAGCTTTCTAGTTTGGGAATGCTGTGTCGGCATAATAACGTCATGTTGATAGGACCCATATTTAAGTACTGCTTAAGCCAGCAGTGGGGGTCGGTTATTCTAGTCAGTCAGGTTTGGTTATTCCGGAGGTCAAGCTGATCTTAGATTCAGGCACATCATGTCGCCCTCCAGTGACGGCGACTCTACACGCATCATCTAAACATACACGTCTACACAGCCTCAAGGTAGGCCCGTATGGGTCTTGAACATAATAATCTAACTATTAATACTATTTCACCCCAAGTCTCTTCAAGATTTTGGGGGTGACTTGTATTGAAACCTAAAAATTAGAACAAAGTATACTGGCATTTTATAGAACTCGATGTTGCCTCTAATTGTTTCTATATACCTCTACTTATTTCTCATCTAGTACCTACTTTGCTCTACCACTTAGCTCTACCATCTGCTCCCCTATTCTTCCAGCTAAGCTCCTAGTTACAGAGTAGATTGTAAACCCTTTTGGTGGACGCCCTTGAATACCCATCTGTGACAATTGGTAAAAAAGTGCAGAAAATGACAAAACATTTTTTGCCTAAATAAATAGAGTAATCCGTGTACGTTAATTTCCTATTATTTGTAATGCCATTCAACTCTTTGAAAATTGAGACATATGACTATTTAAGTGGGTCACTGTAAGTGGGCACAAGTGGCTTTATATTACCTATTTTGGGTGATTTTCTCGCGTTTTTAATTTTCAGCGCTTTTCAGAATATAAATTGAACCACACGATGCAGCTTTCAAACTAGAAGCTTAAAAATTGTTGTGC
This sequence comes from Mantis religiosa, assembly GCA_030765055.1. Lineage (NCBI taxonomy): Eukaryota > Metazoa > Arthropoda > Insecta > Mantodea > Mantidae > Mantis > Mantis religiosa. The sequence goes on along the minus strand of CM060947.1, from coordinate 95,206,415 downwards.
TTGGATAAAAATAGTACAAAAGGAAATTGATGAGATGATATTTTATAATGTCATCAGTGTTTGTGCAATTATAACAAAGCACATATTTCACATATTAAATATTAAAAATTAATAGGAGAATTGGAAATTTGTTTATCCTAAACCAAGGGTAAGATTAAAATTTCATCTCATCAATTTACTAATAATATATTTATGAGTTTAAATGCGAAGTATTTCTTTTCTGAAGTTAAAATTGCATCATGTGGAATAGTTTAATTAAATGACAATAAAACACTGTAAATATTGTCGGGGAACGAGCATAAAGGTTTCGGCGCAATTAGATAATAGAGGGCGGATAATGTTTCACGAGCTTGCATAGGCAGTAACAATAGCGCGGCTAGTGTACACAAAGGGGCCGGCAAATGAAGATAGCTAAGATAAAGGACTTGCCGGCACAGATAGGATTTCACATTTGGAAGGTTCGAGAGATATCTCGATTGACAGAGAATAGTTGTCTTTCTTATTTGGTCGAGAAGTCTCTCGAATTATGAATGAGATATATAAGCGATTGTGACAAGCCAGCAGGACAGTTTATAAAACAGTGAGTCAGTTGTGTGTAAAACGAGAGTCATTTGTGAAGTGTTGTAACGAGAGCTAATGTTTGTTATTGTCATCGACCTTGGTGCCACGTGAGAATTGAACAGTGTAGGTCTACGTAAATAAAAGAACATTTAGAACCAGGAGCCAAATTGGACTTTTAATTCTACGAAACCACAAACTCACAATATAATTATTAATATCACAATAACTATTTTGGACAAGGGTCTGAAAATTGGTCTGTGAACTATTGTTAATACTACAATAATTCTGTTAAAGTTTCAAGTCAATTCAAGCAAAATTGTAGATTTCAGAATTTTCACAGATGGGTGCCCTTAAGTACATAAAACTTTATTTTGAAACAATATAAGTTTCTATTGGTCGGTAACTTCTCCATTAGAGTGAATACTGATTGTAAAAGCGCCCGCTTCGGTAGCATGGTGGTAGTGAGTCTGCCTCACGTTCAAGAGGTCGGTCAGGGTGAGTTGCGTGGATAAGGTTTTTCCGGGGTTTTCCCTTATCCTGAAAGACGAATGTCGCGTAACTCTAAGCTCTATGGACCCTGGGCTCATTTGAGCATCATTTCACCCATTCCATTCATCGTCCGATATGACTTAACGTTGGAGGACGTAAAATTACAACAACAACAAAAAACCGCTTTAAACTCAGGTTCTGGTGTCATCCTTACTTTGATTACACACTGGCATACCCTGAGATAAGTCTCAGCTCAAGAATGAAGCAGACGCATACGGCTCCAAATTGGTGAAGCATCGTGAAACAGAACCAGACGGCATCAGCAATCAATGAATAATATTGATTGCTTTAACACATACAAACCATATGTAGGCAAACTTTGAAAGGTAAAATCAGAACTGAAGCATTCAATGTCATAGGTGGGATTTGAATCACGGATCTTCCGCTCTACGCACGGTTGCTCTACCACTGAGCTACCACAGCAACATCCGGTAGACAAATCGCGTTTATGACAAATCAAATCATCAAATTTGGCATCTATCGACTTTTCCTTTTTCAGTTATGCTTGTTCACGTACACACATACAAATACTAAAAATATTTTTCTCTTCTCTATTCCTTAGCTTTTTTTTAAAGTTACAACGTGTGCCAGAGCATTTTTTTTTCGGTGAAATCTAGATGTTCAATTTTTTGATGGAATGTAGCTCTTCCCTTACTTTCTACGTGCTGTGGAGAAAGTAAAAATAAATTATTCCAAACTATGCAGTATTCCAAATTACTGCAGATAAAGCAACAGGGAAGTAGGGATAGTTCAGACAAATCTTCAGTAAGAGTGTAATTGGGAAACTGCATATAACTTCAGCAGAAGAGCAGCAGAAAATCGTTGCGTAAACGTGTTATTAACGGATGTACTGTTAATGCTAACTAGATTTAGCTGATGAAAGTGAAAGGAAAATGTCAGACTTGCATTTGATTCAGCGCATCTTTACCATAAATGCACTTAAGAAAGTGTTTTACCTTATCTTTCTGTATATGTGATCAATTTCACAACAGAGTGAAAGGTTATGATTACAAACCATTATTTTTATTACTTCACGAAAGTCGAATTAATCCATTTCTTGGGAAGAAAAGTTCAGCAGCTGTAGATTGACTTTTACTTGATTCCAATTTTATGGTGAAGTCTATCAGTGTTTACCACATGTGTAGATGATACTGTGTGATGCATAGGATACTTTACGACATCCGGAGACGAGAATTCATGCATAGCATCCAAGGTGAAGATGAAAGGAAGTGCATGCCTGCTATGTAACTCGAGTAAAACAGTATCAGTCAACTGGATGTGTTTGTATGACATTAACAAATCTAGCGATATCTGAGAATGTGGCTAGAGTTTTATTATATAAATAAGCATTGGCTTCTCAGAAAGCATATGCGATCGCACAATGTTAGTATCACAGCATTGCTGGCACAAAGTGTAAAGTTTTCTTAGAGATCTAACCATGTTGATATGTTAAAACTCTAGTCGCAGTCTTTCTCGGAAAACGCTAGAGTTGTTGATGTCAAACACATTCCTTACAGCCACATTATCGTGAGAGAAACACAATAGTTATTGCAGTCAGTAGATCTGTTTATGACATCGTGAGCTGCCATGCGCTACTGTTCACTCTTTCCCCTCCAGAACTGAAACCTTATACGTAAACGTTTTCTGCCTACAGTACGTACATGGTTGTAAGAAAAAGCTTACTGTTCCCTCCCCTCTTATGAATCCCAGAAGTGGTATTACATCACATCTCTGTGACACGCTAACATAATTCAATAAAAGGACTGGAAAGGTGTATGGTACTGCGTCAGAAATACGTTTCGATTATAATAAATACACAAATAAAATTAGAAAGCACAATATGCTCTTTTAAGGCGGTATCTTCTTAACTTCCAAGTTCAAATTCCGCATTTAGGCAGTCTAGCTTCCTTCCTTCTTTCCTTCCTTTTTGTTTTTATTTTTAATTTATTATTTTATTTTATTATCTATTTTCCATTGTTTCATCCAGTCGCAGTTAAATAACCTGCTAGATGTGTCATTCTAAGACCAAATCCGACCTAAAGTTCAGTAATAATAATAATAATAATAATAATAATAATAATAATAATAATAATAATAATAATAATAATAATAATAATAATAATAATAATAATAATAATAATAATAATAATAATAATAATAATAATAATAATAATAATAATAATAATAATAATAATAATAATAATAATAATAATAATAATAATAATAATAATAATAATAATAATAATAATAATAATAATAATAATAATAATAATAATAATAATAATAATAATAATAATAATAATAATAATAATAATAATAATAATAATAATAATAATAATAATAATCACCATCATCATCATCAACAACTGTGCAGTCACACACACGACTTTCTGAACTTAATTTTACGCAAACTAATCTCTTAAACCCTTTTTATTTTAGCCTCTTCTGTTAATCGAGATAGACCTATGTACCACTGGTAGTATTACATGTTTCCTAGTAGGTACAATAGATAGAGGAGAATATAGCAGGCGTTAAGTGATTCAAATATTTTAAGAGCTTTTGTTGTTGTTGTTGTTGTTGTTGTTGTTGTAATTTAGTCCTCCAACGTTAAGTCATATCGGACGATGAATGGAATGGGTGAAATGATGCTCAAATAAGCCCAGGGTCCATTGAGCTTAGAGTAACCCGACATTCGTCTTATAGGATAATGGAAAACCCCGGAAAAACCTTATCCAGGTTACTCACCCTGACCGAGATTCGAACTCGGGACCTCTTGAAGGTGAGGTAGACACGCCAAGCTACCGAGGCGGGTTTTTAAGAGCTGGTTGGTATATAATGACTACAATTCCGTTCTCTTTACGTGGGCAAGGGATAAAAATAAAAGACTTCCCGAAAAATAAAGACTTGAAAAATTTAAACAAATAACAAAAATAACAATTCAAGCAAATAAAGGAAATATCTCCCAAATGATTCATTACACAAACACACACACACACACACACACACACACACACACACACACACACACACACACACACACAAAGTATTTAAGATAAACTGTGTATTTTAACAAGCTTTAATTCTTTGTTCAGCAAGATTTGGTCCACCTCTTATGATTTACAGTTATGTAAAAGTCATCCAGAATGAGGAGAACTTCTGATGACATTCCCAATTCAGATACATTTACATTTCATTTGTTATGAAGATATCTTAACAATATGGTATTTTAATAAAAATCGTTAGAATTATTAAATTTTCGAATAATATTCTGTGTAAAGTGTAGTCTGAGGAGAGAAAGTTTTGTATTTAACTGACTTTTTTTTAGTTATGCTGTTCAGGAAACACCAAGACACCCGTGAACCTTTTTCTAATTTTTTTAAGATTCAAAGAATCCCAAAAAATTTATTTCCTGTGACATTTCGATTTTGAATGCTTGGGTGGTAGGCTATATTTTCCCTTCATGCGTAGTAAGGAAAGTAATAATACACAGTGAATTACATAAACAGCAATGGAAATACATAGCAAACACATTACAAAAATCATCGAGTTCACTAGTACTCAATCCAAAAGTTGAAGCGCAACATTCTAATTGGCTTGAGAAGGAGGAAAAGTTAATAATTTGCTTTCAGAAAAAGACAGGGCGTTCTAAGGATTTGCAGCATCACTGGTTTATATGTCACACCCATATTAAGGTGATAGTAATACAGTAGCAGATGCGTAAGCACGGTGTTTCCTTTGCATCCTTCCACAGAATTTTAAAGATGTGGTCTGAGTTAATCCAGGTCAAGGATATTAAGTAGACAACTGCATGCCTTTCACTGTATAAACAGTAACGAATATCACATAGCCAAACCGTGCTCCGAAAACTGGCCTTGCGTACTTGAACTGGTTTAATGAAGAACTTCATCGACTCAAATAGCGCAATGGTGTTAAATACTTGGCTCAGGTTTGCGGTCACTAGCCCTGAACACTGCCTACCTGTTGGTTATTTTGTAGCTTTCTCATTGCTTAACCGTTATATCAGTTTATTCTTCATTATTTGAGAAATACACGTAAATGAAAATGAAATACATTCGATTATTGCTTTTCAACCTGTAGCACAACAATGTTGTAATATTGGTAACCATTTGCTCGATTAACACGTCAGAATTCTCTCTCTCTCTCTCTCTCTCTCTCTCTCTCTCTCTCTCTCTCTCTCTCTCTCTCTCTCTCTCTCTCTCTCTCTCTCTCTCTCTCTCTCTCTCTCTCTCTCTCTGTCTCTCTCTCTCTCTGTCTCTGTCTCTCTCTCTCTCTGTCTCTCTCTCTCTCTCTCTCTCTCTCATGAGAATTTTGTGTAAATAACTATTTATTCATCTTTTTCCTAACTTATAAATATAAAGCATATCAACATTTTAAACCAACCTTCTCTCCGGTGCCTTCTTTTGACGATTGTGTTTTTTCCCTGCTATGGAAAGTCAGTTTATATTAATCAAATTTATGTTATTCCCCAAATATATGTATGTATATTTAATGGTATGGCTCACAAGTCCTCTGCTTTTTTTAACTGAAAGTTTTACGTCCAAAATAAAATGTTTGAGCAATTTGTTTTATATTATTTCATAAATAATTATGTGCTCTACAAAACAGTGTATTAGGTTTTGTATGCATATATACAGTTTGCTCTTTTCAAAGCATAAAATTGGAGTCGACGACAAAGAGCATTTTCGGCACATTTCGGCACGAGATGCCAAAGCCACAGAAGCTGCTTATCGAGCAGAAGGTGTCGGTTGACTTGACACTATTTTATTGATCTAAAAAGAACATAGGCATACAAAAACTAACCACACTGTTCCTTCGAATAACATAAAGCAAATTGTCAAAACACTTCATTTTACCTGTAAAACAAGCAGTTTAAAAGAATATTCATAATGTTTGGGCCAACCCATTTATTTTTATCTATTTTTGTTATTCTCTATCATGGACAAAATGCAATTACTCATACGTAAAATTTTCAGAAACTCAGAAGTGAAAACAATCGATTTTGATTTGTATTTCAAACTTCTTCCTCCTTCATTTACCCCAATTGTATCGCAATTTGGTATTATTAGCCCTACATGTCTCTTCACCACAGTGGTGACAAGCATTTTCTTACTACTGCAATCTCTGTCATTTGTACACTGAGCATAATTTTATTTGGAGTTTTCTACTTACTTTTGTGTATTTCTGAGAAGGATATGCGACAGGACGAAATGTTTTAGGTTTTAAACGTGCTTGTTATTTTATGCGAAGGTTAATTGTGATAATGTTTTATTTAAAAGAACGCAGTGTAAATTTCTACTATCCAACTCCACTGATCAGAACAAGACACATTTAATTACACTAATACACAGCTTTAAGTCAAACATGTCAAAAAATCTACTACAGATACCCTTGCACTCGGTATAAAAAGTATGCACACGCTGTTATTGCACAGAAATGTTCTGCAAAAGATAAGTCCAACCTGGTCAGTTAATAAATTGACACCGTACTTGAGTGAATAATGACATATTTTATAGCGCCATTAGGAGCACTGTTGAAGAAAGACATGGCAAAGTGTCTATCCAAGAGGTATTAGAAGCCTGTTGATGAAGAATGCGACGTATTCACATACTGTTTTATAGCTTTGCTTTAGTATGAGTACAACGAAGAAAATGCCCAGGCAGTAGGAACGTTTTTTGCAAGACGTGTGTTCAAAGGATTAACGCGCCAATCAGCAGAGTAGACGCTGTGAGTCTACTGAGAGTACATAGACAACTGTCACTTACGGCGTTTCTAACAATCTGTAAGCCCAGGACAAGAAGGCAAGCTACAGGAATGTGTAACGTACTCACTGTTACAGACACCTCGGTGTTTATGCTTGCCTTCCGAGTATGACAAGAAAGGAAGGCTTGCTTAAAATACACAAGTGTTGTCACATAACTCTCCCATACAAAATACCTATCGCTGCATTTACTGCAACAAATGTTAGATCTGGCAACATGGGTGACTTATATGCAATCTCATACACTCATTTCCTAGTAAACAGATTCGCTACCGGAGCAGATAAACAGTTCAAGCTCCTCTGCACTTCATTCCCCTCTAGCCTTCTTGTCGTGGGCTTACAGTAGTCGCTGAAGCAAGTACGGGTACAGGCTGCTCGTCGGATTAGTGAAAAGGTGACAATAAAAGAGCTTCAAGGAATGTATGTGTGTGTGTGTGTGTGTGTGTGTGTGTGTGTGTGTGTGTGTGTGTGTGTGTGTGTGTGTGTGTGTGTGTGTAAGATTTTTCTGCAAACTAGGCAAAACTTTCACAGAGACCATGCAAGCATGCGGAAAGGACTGTGTGAGTCGCACGCAGTGCTGTGAGTAGTTAAAGCATTTTCAACAGGGCATGAATCTGTGACGATTCAGTCTGAAAGACCTTCCACAACAACCGATGTTAGCTATGTGGATAGAGTTTGTGCTGTGATTAGTGGAAATCGTCATTTAATTGTTCGAGAAGTTGCTCACGAGGTGGGCATCAACGTAGGATGATGCCATCAAATTTTGAGTGACAAAATTGAGATGTGTCGTGTCAGTGCGAAATTCGTGCTGTGTTTGTTGAACTAAAGATAAAAAACAAACTCGTGTTGAAATTTGCAAGGAACCACTTATTACTGCTCATGACAATGGCTACTTTCTTAGGAATATTAAAGAGGCAAATCTACATGGGTTTACGACTATGATGCTGAAACGAATGTCCAGTTGTCGCAGTGGTGGACAAGAGGTTACCTCGCCCAAAAGAAGCACGCATGAGTCATTCAAACATCAAGGTGATGTTGGTTGTATTTTTTTACTACAAAGGCATTATCCATCATGAATTTGTGCCACGTGAACAGATGGTAAACAAGGAAGTCTACTGGAGAATTCTAGTAGTCATGAGGGATGTTGTGCGCAGGAAGAGGCTGAATTGTGGGAATACCAGAATTGGATTTTGCATCATAACAATGCACCGGCTTAAGTGTCATTCGTTATCTACAGCTACCTAGCAAAACATTAAATTCTCGTTATGCCACCCAACGTATTCTCCGGACCTAGCCCCAGCAGACCTTTTTCCTGTTTTTCAAACTCAAAAACACGTTGAAAGAACTTATTTTCCAAACCACTGGGGAGATTCAGGACATTGTGATGAGAGACCTGCGTGCCATTCCACAAAAGGGTTCCACGAGGTGTTCCAAAAATGAAAGAAGCGATGGGAATGGTGTCTTCAAATGCATTTGAAATTTGGAATCAGTCGCCCGCTTGATTGCACAGGAAGGACATAGAGATGTAAGCAACACTGGCAAGTATTTTGCAGCTACACCGTTAAGTGAAGTTTGATCCAAATACTCCATGGACACAGCTTCCTACAAGCCATGCTGATATAGGTGGTAACTTTGCATGAGACCTGGAAGATACCTTATGTACAAAATAACTGAAGAATGTAGCCGGGGTGAAGCAATATGTAACACGTACAAAATACGCATTTCTGCTCTTGACAACATTTTAGAGGCTGGCCCCGTAGCTCAGGTAGAGCACCTGCCTGCTGTTTTAGGGGTCCCGGATTCGATTCCCGGCGGTGGGGGTGGGGATTTTTCTCCAAACAAGATAATTCCTCATCTTCCCCAGAGTCTGGAAGCATGAATGAGAGTGTGAATGTGTGCGTGATCTAATGATTAAAACCCAACGAATACGAGTTAACACCTTCGATATGTTCCAAAGGAGAACGGCCGCTGATATCATTGGAGTTAAAGGCGGGGTATAAATGGAACAAAACAAAAATTAGAACTCATCTATGGCTCATTCTTAAAGTTATTCCCGCGTGTAAAAATATCACCTTATCTGAAGTCACATATACAGTAGATAACTATTTTTGATAAACGTATGCTTTAAAGAGCTCTAATTTTTGTGTAGTAAGCTTTTATACTTCAGCGTGAATGCATGAATATTTACAAATTATTTCTAGATATTTTAAGATTAAGTTTTATCGGCCAGGCGTATCTATATAAGATTTTAATTAAAATCGCTTAGAACTGTTTTTGAAAATAAAAATAAAAACTAGGTATCTGAAATTCTCCTAAGTATAGAATTTCATTGTGGAAGATGCTTAAAATCTACAAATTGTATTCTTTAAGGAACCCTTAATTCAGTAAGAAATTTGTTATTAATCCGACATTTCACTTTGGAATTATGCTCGAGACACATATGAATATAAATGTACACGGGCTGGTATTTTTTTTAATTCACGGAAGCTACCATAGAACATTGAGAAATTTCAGAAAAATAAACCTGTGCCCGAAAAACAGGGCATCAAACTTGCTGCAGCGTTTTATTTTAAAATAATAATCTGTGAATGCGTAATTGAGTATTGCGTCGTCACAGGTCACTGTAGCTATGTGAGGAATGTGGCCTGAAACTTTCACTATTAAAAACAAGATATGCTACTGCTTTGTGAGTTTGCAATGAAGCGTGATATTATGTATGTGGAACTTACTCAGGAGCATTGAGTCACACCATACAAAACATAAATACGGATAAAACAAAAGTCTGTTTGTAAAAGCACCAATTTTGAGAATCATTTAACGTTATAATAGGTAAGAAGAAGTATTGTATTCCACCCAAAACTTCGATGTCAAGATTTCACTATTCCAAACAAGTATTAGAAAAAGGTCAGCGCGCGGACATGACATGTTGGACAAATAATAAGTTTGGTACTTGAATTCAGCATTTCCAAAACTTCGTTACGAAGATTTTCAAATAAGCTTTCGTTCCAACATATCTTTTACTGGAATAATTTCAAACATTTTTATGTTCTAAAATATGGTTCTGTCCTGCGCCGTGGCGTAGCGGGCTAAGGCAGCATGCCTTGGTCCCTGGTCACGGAAAGCGGCCCGGTTTCGATCCCACCCATGTGGTGGGGATTTTAGGTCCCGGGTATAGGACGGGTGCCCACTCAGCATCGTGAGGAAAGTGTGGAGCTTCCGCTAGGTAAGCGGCCCTGGTCACGAAAACCAACAATTCCGGCTGGAGGATGCCGAGATGCTGACCACATCTCCTCCCCGTATCGGTTGGATGATCGTCCACCTCTGCCGTGCGTAAATGGGCGTGAGGCCGGCAGTTCGGGTTGGTAGGCCTTGGCCCTCTAAGGGCTGTCGCGCCGTGGGTTATATTATATATAAAATATGGTTCTAAACATTTTAATTAAAATTCCATATATTTGAAATATTTAAATGTCAAATAAAACAAGTATATTTTAAAACAAATTAATTCTTTCACATTAGCCGTGTGTAGGCTAAATTGTGGAAACGTAGAGTCAGACTGAAAAATTCAATGCCATAGCCGGGATTTGAACCACGGATCTTTTGGTTTCAGTCCAGCCGCTCTACCATTGAGCTACTATGGCCAACGTGCCGAAAGTATATTTTCATTTTTCTGAGAGTAAATTCTAAAGGCCTCTTCATTTGAAAGCATTTTATGTAATGCCGTACTAAGGGTGAACCATAAAATGTAAGCAGAAACATGCTAAAAACATTTCTTTTAAGATACACAATTTATTTCGGATATTTTTTCTGTGGTATCAGTGATTTTCCGAGATAGCCGTTATTGTTGGATTGGATTTTTTATTAATTTATTTTTAAAAGTTTGACGCTATGTAATTGTTTCTCTGAATGTCATGAGAATAGTATGGAATTTTAAGTATGACATAAATAATGAGTGACAGCTGATTATCGATGCCATTTTCCGTTACCACCTTGCGCGTATAATGAAATTGCAATGAAAAAGCGTGGATTTTGATGACGTAAAGTATTTGAAAAATCCCTAGAAACAAATATTTATTTAACTTATTAAAACTAATGTACAGAAAGTTATAAACTAAAGTTTGGTTGTATATAATTATTATAGAAACAGAAAAGTTAGGTATAATAATGAGACAAAATAGAAATGAATTAATATATGTAGATCTATTTAAAGAATGTGAAAACAAAAGCAATTGTTTATGAAGCAAGTATTTTAATTGCAGCTTTAACGTTTTTGAGTTTTCAAATTATACAAGGTTCATTACCAAAATGACTTAATTAAAGATGAATTTTTACGATAAGGGAAGCATAATAAGGGTTCGACCCATCCTTCAGTGAGTTCGTTGAAACCCCGCTTCCATCCAGTAGGAATCGATTCATATCTAACTTCAGCCAATCAGCAATTCTTCCCCAGTTGCGGAAAATTACGTGTTAGGAGCTGGTTTTGCTTTACTGATGTGAACACATTAGTTGTAATGTCATATGAATTATAAAATGTACTATACTTCTTTGCAACACCAGGATGACAATTGTGGTCTAATCCGGGTTCCGGTAATGAAACTGTTTCTGCTAAGGTATATCTTGATTAACATGAAGCGACAGAAGGAAAAAAAATAACTTTATCAGGAATAATTTACAATAGTTGTATTAAAATAAACAATCACGGGCAAGGAAAGTCATGCCAATGTAACAAATTAGAGTTTCTTCTGTTCGTCTGAGGCTTAGCGGCACAGAGGTCTCTGACCTTAGGAATTTTGATTCTATGTATATTGATACAAAACTTCAGATTTATTCAGGATCATGTTTCCCTCGCAGAAGAAATGAGGAAGAAAGTGAACATATCTCACATATAGGATATTATTTACACGTGTCGAAACAGGTGTGGAGATCGTGTTAACCGGTAGTAGGAAGACCATTCTGTTCCCAAGGTTGGACATAGTGTTACCTGCCCCGACTCCAATAGCTTATTATCTCTGTTACAATGCTCACAGTGGCGTCAGGGTGGGGGGACGGTTAAAAAATTATAGGCAATAAAATGTACCGAAAGTCTGAAGGGTTTAATTGGAGACGAAAGGCAAGGCAATTTAAAAATATGCACGCTATGCTTTGTTTTAATATAGCTTCTACAAGCTTCCTCTTCTATCCGCTATATGTCAGTCCATATAAGCATTTGCAGAAATGTTTTCATTATAAAAATTGTTTCGCTGTTGGCCTAGCAGGATACTGTATGCTCACCACAAGAAGGTAAGGCAGAGGAATGTGTAACGTAATCTCTTTTGCTCACCGTATGATATTTATGCTCGCCTTCCAGAATATGTTAAGGATGCTAGGTTTATGTAAAATACCAGTGTAGTGACAGAACTCACCCATACATAATACCTATGCGCTGTGACTGCAGATACTGAAACAAGCATTAGATCTGGCAGCATGGGTGATTCATATGCACTCTCATACACTCATTTCCTAGTTAACAGATCCAATACAAGAGCAGATAAACAGTTCAAACTCCTCTCCTTCTTCAGGCCCCACTTGCCTTCTTGCGGTGGGTAGACAGTAGGACTCACTGACTACTCCATCCTTCAACAAGGAGTGAGTAGTATCTATGGAATACCTGATAATTTGCTCTATGTTGCTGCTTAAGTTGTTGTATACCAAGTATCTTGCTTACTTCATTTTTAATATTTTTTCTCTATGTGAAGATTCATCACGAATGTTGACTTGAACTTCCATGCTTTCTGCATAATCACCAGAAAAACAAGAAAGACTTACAATTTGATAAATGTGTTCAAATATTCAAACCAATAACAAATAATGTATCTCTCAGAAATGACTAACAACACAAAAAGTTATTTAACTTAAATTCTGTGTGATTCAACGTGGTATAAATTTTTAGAGTATTAAGATAGGTTAGCAACTACACAAAAGTTATTCATAATGAAGAGGACTTTGCAGAGAATGTCAAATATGTCTACATTTTTTCATTAAAATATATTAAATATATGGTATTTTAATCCAAACTGTTATAGTCATTTTTAAAATATTGAATATATTTTCCATGTAAAGGATATTTTAGGTTGGGGAGTTTCCTTGGAACTCTTGGTTTTGTATCCTAAGGAAGATGCTGACTGAAATACCAAATACCATGTTTAACCGGCTTTTCGTTTTTGAGTTATGCTGTTCACAGAGGTAATACAGTAACACGACGGACCTTCCCTTAAATACAGTTTTATTTATTTATTTGGGAAGTCTCAAATGTGAACTTCTGGTAAAATATCCATATCGAACTCTCGGCTGGAGTGTTATACTTATTACCGACAAATAGATTGTAGAGAAAGTATAATGATTCCACCATATCGGTAATTGTTTCAATTCCAAAAGATCCTTACAAGCCACGCATTTACAAAATTTGGAGTCGGTTCGTTGGGGATGTTAAACAAATTCGAAATATAGGAAGGCAGTTCCATAAGTACCTGTGTTAGGAACGAAGACAGCTACTTTAAAAAAATATTTCTCAACATAGTCCCCTTTTAGGGATATACACTTGTCTGCCTCGACGATGAATTTATTTCATTTGTGACTTTGTGGGTTCGTAGAATTAAAAGTCCAATTTGCCGAAACTCTAAATGTTCTTTATTTACGTAGAAACACACTTCATAGCAGCAGAATTACATCACAATCTACAACAGCGTTCTGATTACACCTGCTTACATCAGCTCCCGTTACAACACTCCACAGCTGTTTACTCTCCTATTTACGACTGACTCTTGGCGAGTCGTTGCCCCCTTAAATGCCTCATTAATAATTATAGATATTTCTGGAACAAAAAAGAAATCGAAACAGTCAAGAAAACAGTCAAGACGTCACCAGCGTAACTTAATCTGGGCCGGCAAGTCCTTTATCTCGCGCTATGTTTATCTGCTTTTTGCAGGCTCCACACATCCCGCCTATCAGTTCCTTTGTATGCGTAAGCCGCGTTATCGCGATCGGGTTCGAGACAATATAAACTTCGTTTCCGCGAGCCATTTTGTGATTCAGAATAAGAAGAAATAGAAGAGAGCCAGGTCGCGGGAATATGGAAGGTGAAGCAGTTAATGCAGTTTGCAGGGGACAACACCAGATAAATGTATTGTTGCGTTGTCATGCAGAAAAAACAACACTCACTTCTTCGCCAAATGAGGTCGTGTCTTATTCAACTTCTTGTCCAATTGGACTAATAGCTGCAGACTAATAGCTAGTGCAGTATTGTTCGGTAACGTTTTTCCTTCTCCCAAGAAGTCAATGAGTGTGATATCCTTCGGATTCCAAAAGATCATCAACATCACCTTTCCGACCGATGGAACCATCTTTGCTTTTATGAGCGGGTTCACCATAAGCAAGCCGTTGTTTTAGCTGTTGCTTTGTTTCCGCGTACGATTATGAATCAAGGTCTCGTCGACGGTGGCAACTCAACGCAAAATGTTCTTCCGATTTCACTTAAATAGTTCCACATACAGTTTCGATGTTGTAAAGTACACTCGCCTGTTATTAAATGAGAGGAAACGGGCTGACAAATTTTATATCTCCAATTTATCATACAAAATATGAATTGCCGTTTCCTTAACACATCCATTGCCTCTGCCACTTCACGAATTTTCATTGGACGATCAGCGGGATTCATATCGTGAACTTTTTCAATGACATCCTCGGTAACCATATCTGATGGTGTCCTGGCCGTTCATCAAAGCGGATGTTCGACCACGTTGAAACCCGTTGTAACAATATCTAACTGTTGTCATAGATCAGGTAATGTACACATAAACAACATTCAATTTCGCTTTTATCTCCTCTCAAGTTTCCCCGTCCAAAACTATATAGTAAGTCACTGGACGATGGAATTGCTCCATTTTAGCGAAAACACTTTGAACCACTAACTGAAATGTCAACCAAATGCAGTCTAACCTATGAATGAGCATCAAAATTGCTTTGGCGACGTTTAACAAATGACAGTATATGTTCACATCAATTTGCCTTCTATTTTGAAACAAGGACCCTTATCTAACCGCCCTCGTAATATCTGCCGACGAATCATACCCTTTCCAGTCCACCTCTGTAGTGTAGGTGGTGTCTGTCTCACGTTCAGGAGGTCCCGAGTGCGAATCTTGTTTATGGTGAGTTATCTGGATAAGGCTTTTTCTGGGGTTTTCCCTTATCTTGAAAGATGAATGTCTATAATTCGCAATGTATTGTTATAACATATTGGTACTTTAATTATTTGTAAAATGAAAACTATTTGGGCTAAAATATGGGGGTTTTACGGATATGTAAGAAACATTACTCTCTAACTTCTTAGTGGATCACTTTTTACAAAATTTGAATTTTTGTCTTAGCGCAAATAGTGTTTATTAGAGATGGATTCAGTTGGCCCTCGTCACACTCCTTTTACGGGAAATGCAATATGATAACACCGCGGACTGCTGGCCTAGTAGCGCTCAAGGACAAACCTCATCCCATTTGAAAAACCACAGTATTACATATTTTTATAATATAGGTATTATATTTCAGACGAAGATAACAGGTAATGAGATTGATCATTTTTTAGTGCTAATACCTTTATTCTGGACCGCGTTCAAGATGATTCAAGTCAATAATGGAAATGGAGGATGCCACATGAAGAAATTACTAAAATATACAGAAAATTAGACGAAACTCTCCGCAATATTCTCAGAACGAAAAGGGGGTTCTAAAATTCTTAACGTAAAAAATAATTATTAATCTATTGGGGATTAATAAAAAGGTATTTTTGTTAATTGAAAATAATTTTAGAAACATACACAACAGAAAAGGCAGCTGGTTCGAAGCCAATTAAAGCAAATAGTAACAACAATAATAATAGTAATAGAGTATCTATACAAATCTTATGTACTGTATTCGCATGGCTTTCTCTACTCACTCTTATAAAGTTCTTCTTACAAATGTTCATTCATCTGCTTAATGTTAATCGAAAAAACACGTGTAGAAATACTTTAATTACATATTTTATTTATTTGTAAATAAAAAGGGGAATATATGAACACAGTGGGACAAAGCGATATTCAAATCTTTTAAGAGGTGTCACTATATGATAGAATGGAAACTCTTTTTGAGAAAAAAAGAATAACGACTTCCCATTAGAGAAGAATGTAAGTATTTTGAAATCAAGGCCAATAGCAAGGGGTATCTCAGAAATGATTAACTCCACGAAACATTTTATTCGGCATAAATTATGCACTTTAACGAAATCCTCATTTTATGTAGTAAAATTTGGACTATTCTCACAGCTTACCAATTGTGCAATACTAATTCAAAGTGAAGAGGCTCCAAATACCATTTATAAAAAGTTATAGATATAAAATTAATTTGACATGAAAATACCTTAAACATATGGTAATTTAATTAAAATCGCTGGAACTATTTTTGAGAAATTCAAAGTTTTTAAAAAATGTTCTGTGTTTATCTCATCGCACATTGTCAATGTAAATTGGTAATTTAATTTTTGAAAAAAATGTCCTTTTGAAATAACCTTTTTTTTTTTTCATCTAACTTAGAACGCTTAAAAGGCTCCAGAAATATTTACCCATAAGCCACACGAATCATAAATCACCAAGTCTGATAGATAGAGTCAACATGAAAAATTCAATGACATGGCCGGGATTTGAACCACTGATCTCCTGGTTTCCGTCCAGTCGCTCTAACCCATTGAGCTACTATGGCCAACGCGCCGTCCTGACATTAAATTCTCCATTTGACTCGTATATTTCCCCGGTAAACCACTAGGGGTGTTGGCCATGTTGGTAGCTCAAAGGTTTAGAGGGGTGAACGGAAACCAGGAGATCCTTGGTTCAAATCCCGGCCATGGCATTGAATATTTCATGTTGATTATCCATCAAACACCTTAGCCTATATACGGCTAGTGTGAAGAAATGATTAATTTCCATCAATTAATTAAAATAATAAGAGTTAAATGATGAAGCCTGGGACTCAAGTACTTACGATAGTAAGTCGCCACAAACGCTGTATCTCGAATGCGTATCTCGGTGTATCTGTAGCTGAAATGAACTAACGTACGCGTTTGAAATGCATGGCATTTAATTAAATTACCCCTAAGATAACGTGAGATGCTCCACATTTTCGATTGCAGCTGGCAACCTGCAACAGCCAGAGAATATAGTGTACTTATTTACTTATATTCTCTAACCCATGCACGTGACATGCAGTGTCTGGCGACAGCTAAACCACTTACGTTACGAAAACTACATTATAGCTACACTTTCTATCGGGTATTTGATCATTTCGTAATATCATCGTTCACGGCTACCTGGTGAGAACGTGCGTGACTCTTGTCATAAGTTCCAGACTTACATACACTCACGCGTCTAAGGTAAGCTGATACTTTGGTGACATTACTGCAATCGGAATTTATCCGATGATAATAAGCCGACATGCAGCAACCAAATAAAATATATATGGAAGGGAAAGCACGCTATCACTATTAGCAAATTTACGGCGTTCCCACTTAATCAGAAAACGACCCCACATAGTGATGTGGACGTAGCGTGTCTGACTCACATTGAAGGGGCCCGAGTTCGAATATCGGTCACGGTGAATTATCTGGATAAGGTTCTTTCTCGGGGTTTTCCCTT
This sequence comes from Mantis religiosa, assembly GCA_030765055.1. NCBI lineage: Eukaryota > Metazoa > Arthropoda > Insecta > Mantodea > Mantidae > Mantis > Mantis religiosa. The sequence goes on along the minus strand of CM060947.1, from coordinate 95,188,835 downwards.
TTTAATGTCTGGTAACGGTAAACTCTATGGACCCTAGGCTCGTTTGAGCATCATTTCACACATTTCATTCACCTTTCGATATACCTTACGTCAAATGAATGCATACATAGAAAACAACGATATAATCTAAAATGGGCCGCGCCAAGCCTGAGTGGTTAAACCGCTTGGCTCTCACCAAGGGTTCGAACCCAGGCGATCGCTAAGTGAAATTTGTGGTGGACAACATGGCGCTGGGACGGGTTTTCTCCAGATCCTCCGGTTTCCTCCGTCAGCATTCCACAAATTGCTCCATCACCTTTCCTATCATTAATCTCGCCCTCATCGTATATATCATTCACTTCCTTCACCTTCACACTAGGCATTGGGCTGATCACTTATCCTGGTTCTCTATCGGATCCAAAACTTCGGTTCCTCAGACCCGACAAGAGGAACAGGAATCCCCTAACACCACGATAGTGGTACCATTAGGGAAGTTAAAGAAGAAGATATAATCTGAAATGTAAGACCTGTTGAAATCTTATTTATTTGTTTATTTGTTTTTATTTATTTATTTGTTTTTGTTTGTTTATTTATTTATTTATTTTTAGCTATATTATATAGCTATATTATATTTTACTTCATTTCTATTTAATTTTTAGACTATACTTTGATCTGATATACGTAGTCAAGTATATAAAATAGATTAAGTTAGGTATTTATATTCACCTTGCTATACCATCTATTTATTGGCTTTTCTTTCTTGTAGCAGTGAAGTAGTAAAGTTAAGGTTTGGGGGTTAACGAGCGTAAACCTGCCCGAATCCATCATCTAACCAATTGTCCACACATCAATAAAGAAATACCTTAAAGTTGAACCAGAAATAGAATATTCAAACTTTCGACGCCTATTACCAAGACTGCAAAAGTCTAGAGACTTTCATAACTGTATTAGAATTACTGTACTATGCAAGTTTGTGATCGAGGAGAACGCCTTCTGACCTTGGCTCGTCTTTATAAATAGAATAATCTCACCGACGACAGCTTAAAAATTCCGGTAGAAACCGAGTTAATCTCGTTGTTTCCAAATTATTGCAATTTGTTGCAATATTCTGTTCATTTCCAGTATGGACAATTTTTGTTTTGTTTCTGCACGAAGTAAATGTCACTCGACCCGTTATGCGATGTGACCTTGATTCGGAAATACTGTGAACTGAATTTACTTTCACTCTCTTCTGCTGCCACACCTTTTCACCTCGATCAAGCTCCAAGAAATTTGTTTCACAACACAGGAGCTGAATATATAGCAAGTTTTATTGATTTCTCTCATGTTGAAATTATCAGTAAAACAAACTTTTGGCGGTAAATTTGTTTAGGCCAATCGAAAAGAAGAGACCAAATTTGTTTAACGGTTATTATGAGTTACGTTACCAATCTAATTAGTCTCCAAAACCCGTAATTAAATAATGTGCCTGGTGGCTAAGTATTTTGTTTCTTGATTTTGCGGTGTGTAAAATGTCAGAAGTTAACCTTCTAGATGATTTAAGGCTTGGTTCATGCGGATATACAATGGCTGCTTCGTATGCAGATCAGAAGAAAAAAAGTCTCAATAAAAATCAGCATTGAAAGTGTAATAATGTGAGAGCTATAAAGATCACTAGATCCGTAATTAGGCCGAGCAGAAGGTAAAACTATTTTAAAACTCAAGATTTGTGTGACCAAAAATATAAATTTAGTGTCAAACTGCGTCATTTAATCAAACATGCAAAGATGATGAGGCTATTAAAATATTCCGGAAGTATACAGATCGATTTAAAATAGAAAAAGAAACGTTTTGACAAAGAAACAAATCAAGAAAGAAATGAAAAAAGTCTAGGTGTATTTTTTTGACATTTTAATTATAAAGATCATTTATAGAATTTTAATTATAACGGCTGTTGATTATTATGACAGTTGTAATAAAAATAAGACCGGAAGCTTCCTGGCGACTAATATATTCAAGATATTCTCGGGAAACAAGCCAGGTGAAAAGACGATTAGAAATCGACGTATACTGATGATGGGAGTGATGTACGCTCCCGAAACGTCGATTTCTAATCGTATTTTCGCCTGGCTTGTTTCCCAAGAATATCTTGAATATTTCTAATAAGTTTTCTAAATTTGTTTTCTTCTTTTTATCTAATCAGTCCCTCGTAAAACGACTATACTTCATTTTGAAACTAACATTTTAAAGTAATGAAACTGCAATCTATATTTTTGTACATATGAATTGATTTTAGTCTACAATTGGTACACTACGCTACAAAAGAAATATCGGTATATTTTCTGAGGACGTAAGGAAAGGACGTAAGGCCTAAAGCTTTTAAACGTCTTGAGTACTACGTCATTTCTTCTCTGGCTGAAATCGTAATTGCATGATATTTCATACTGATAGCGGTTTTACTGGGCATTTCTTCTACATATTACTGTAGAACATGTTTTGTAATGGCAGTTTGAATTTAAAAACACGAGTGTTAGCTTCTCTGCTGTTTGTTGGTGGATATATAAACTACCCCTGCTAAAGCAATAATTTACGTAGTTTGTTATGAATACGAAAGAAATAACGATATTCAAATACTTAAGAATTTGACGCTACATGCTGGTCTTAAAATTCCATGCTCTTTCCATACAATCGCGAGAAACAACTAAATATCGACATGATAAAGTAGATAAGCAGAAATTATTATTAACTTAGTTTCCTAAAGTATCCACTTTCTTTCAGTGCGAATACCAGTTCGGAATAACAATAAGACCAAGAATTAATTTGTGATGTGTTGGTTTAAGAAAATCTGGACCAGTGCGTTTTCAGTGTTATGCGGGATCGTTCACGCTGCATCGTCAGGAGAGACAAAATTGTACAGCCCCAATACCGTGATTGGAAGAATACGGAAAATTTCACCAGTGTGCTGCCACAGTACTCTACAAGGTTCGCAAGAAGTCCACCAAAATGATCTCTCTCCCCTCAGAAATAAAATACAGCAAACGAAAGAAAAAAAAAAAAACTTCGGAATCAACAACGTAAACATCCTTTTGTAACCCATAACGTCAACTAACCGTATTTTAAAATATCTAAAATCAATGCCACAGAACATCGTAAAATAACTACTATGTCAAATAAAATACGGCTGTAGTTCAGTTATACATTATTAACTGGCACCTAGTAGGTAATAGTTTTGTACATTTCATTCGGAAAATGGAAAAGACGCATTTCAAATGGAAAACTGGTTTAAATGCTCAAACATATTAATTAGAAGCAAATAAGATAACTAAAAGCACAATAAATGTTGAAATCGAGGCTTTTAAATATCGAAACTAATTACTATTAACTTTTAAAAAATATAATTAAGAAGCAGTATAGTTTTTACTCCACAATATTATCCAAATTAAATTCGCAAAAGTTACCCGCATTCAACAAGTATTTACTTTAATCTAATACAGAAACATATAGTGTATAAATATTTACTGATGGACAGAAATCAATACGCGAAGACTTGTGGAGAATATCAACTTTATACATACCAAGAGAATGTGTAACCGCATATCCAGTCTTCTTGTCTTGCTATCACACGCAACAATGACCCACCCTACAGAACCTGTTCGCTTTCTTATATTGGCAGCCATATTGCTACCGCCACCTCCGAGAAAGCGTCTCGAAGCTGGAAACAAACAGTTGCCGCACGGATATGACATCTTCGATATGTCACCCATTCCTCTTTATGATAAAATGCATCTCACATTTCCATAGAGAATATATCATTTCTTGCGTATATAACAGATATATTGTAACTGCAGAAATAAAAGAATACTGCACATATGGCGTACATATAAACTTTATTTCACTCATTTCATTCATCGTTGGAGGACGTAAATTAGATATCGTCCGATATGTCTTAAAGTTGGAGGACGTAAATAAAAAAAACGTAAATTAGACAAATAAATAAAAGTTGTAAAAAATCGCTACCAGAATTGTTTCAGACTGAGTGCAGAAGCAATCAAAGTCAAGGTTTTTCTGCATAAATGAAATGGGGAGATATTAAAAAGTGTACTCTTTGTTCCCGATGACGTACGTGTCTCATCTTTTTGGAGAAAAAATATGAACTTGGTATACGCACCATACATTTATTAAAAACATAAAAATAACTTACTAGGGTATAAGGGATTTTTTGATATGTCCTAAACATAGCATTCATATTCTTCGAATAATACGAGAATTTATCGTGAAAATCCACTTCAAGGAATAATCATATACACAATTACTAAAGATCGTGATGCAGTTTCTTACCAACGAACATTTGCTGTCGACGGGCCCCAAAACACCACACACTCACTCACCCAACGAACATTTTATGGTCATGCAATGGGATGGACCGGAATTTTGATGGGCAAGGAAACGCAATTAAAAATTGTTTTACTATGTTCTTTACGCGTGGGTGTAGATTATAACTTGAACTGAATATTTGCTTTTTTACGCGATTTATACGCGTAAAGCTTTGAGAATATGGTGAGGCATACTAAATGGAAATTTCTTCTTTCTAAAAGACGCAGAACACATAATCAAGCCAAGGTGGTATAAAAACATAATCTGATATTTTGCACTCTTGTACAAACTATTTTTACAAACGCTTATTTCTCTTCTAGTTCATACCAACTCAGGCGGTTTCGTCTGTAGCCCGTATTCGGGAGGTCCGGGTTCGATTCCCGTGGCCGGCCTACCTGACCCATAAGCTTTTTAGGAAGTTTGTCCGGGTCGCAAGGCAAATGCTCGGTATGTTAATTACATCCCCCGAAACTTCATTATCATTTCAATTTATCTCTCATCTGGTGGTCTCTTTCAGGGTAGAAGTATCGGTGGAAGTCTCGGCGCTGCATGGCAGGATGTATGCTCCTGGAAAACATCTCATCCTCCGGTAGAGGGTCTCCGATCCCCGGGTCGACCTAGTAGGCCGTTTCGGAACCGCGCTGGGATGTCCGTTGTACAGGGCTGGCGGGGATGCTTCCAACTGGTCAATGGTAAGGACCCCGCCCTGTGCCCTGTCGTGACTACTGGGGTCAACCTCCGTCTGTCTCCTCTCGCCTCGCCCTTTCTCCCGGGGATGCTCCACTTGGGGCTTAGGTACAATAGATCAAGACTGGTCGCAGTACCAAATCCCCTCCGTTAGATTCTATGATATCTATCCTATCCTCGTAGTTCATGTTAATCAAGATAAATATTTGCATACATTATTTTACTGCTAATTTTCTTGTAGATACAGAGGGCGATACTCAAATCTTTTAAGAGCTGGTCACTATGTGATGACTTTGAAAAGCCGTTCTTTTTAAATAGCCAAGTCATAAAAGGTGAATTACTTGAAATAAAAATATATTTGAAAACTCAAAACAAATAACAAGAAAAATTCCTAAAAATGTATTTGACAAAAACTGTATATTTTAACGAGCTTTACATTTCTTTTGTACTAAGATTTTGTCTGTCTCTTACACTTTACCGTTTATACAAAAATCAGCCAAAATCAAGAGAACTTCAAAATATATTGAAATAAAAATCATATTTTGGGGTCTATCGAATTTTCACAATTAGCACACATACTTTACGCAGTAGCGTAGAAAACAGCAATATATAGGTGAGTCTAAATACCATCAAATAAATTTAAGGGTGATTCATGGGTTATATTTGAACATTTTCGGGTCAGGAATGTATGTTTATTGTCACGGCGACGCGCACAAAGGTTCGGTACGGAAAGATAATGGACAAATAGTGTACCACGGAGATAAAGAGCTTGCCTAAGCAGATAAACATAGCGCGGAGGTAAAAAGGTCTGCAGAAACAAATAAAGAGATACATGGAACACTCCAGTGACATCTTGATTGATAAGAGGACCTTCTGTTTCTTGTTTGTTTGAGAACAGTCTAGAATTATCAATGCAGTTATATTTAAGAGATCGTGACACGCCAGCGAGCAGTCGTAAACACAGTTTTAACAGAGGAGGAGCGAGAGTTGTAATTGAAACTGGTGTGTTCGGAAAGTGAGCTCTTTGTTGTAGTCAACGACCTTGGTAGATTGTAATTATGTATGTGACGTAATGCTGCTACTGTAAGTGTATTTCTACGGAAATAAAGAACATTTGAAATTTCTGCAACTTGAACTTTTAATCTACGAAACCACAGTCACATTATAAACTTCCTGTTATCGGCTAGAGGATATTGTTTTTCAAATGCTGCGTCGTGTTAGATGAAATCCTGTTTTTCCTTTGGCGTTTAATTTTGCTGATGTTTTCTTTACGGTGCATTTTGGATTATCACTGATATTCTGTTTTTAGATTATGTCACCATTAGATAACCTAAAAATCCGATTTTGTTATTTAAACGTTAAGTGATTCTATCGCATATTATACAGCAAGATAAATATAAGTAATAAACCTTGCTTTATGTATTTACCATTAAAATGTTAAATATAAGGAGAAAAATGGGAATGAACAATAGGAATGAACAATAGGAAGTAACAATTTGTGTGAATTGTATGTAGTTTAAAGAAGAATAAATTATTGTATTGAATTATGTAGTACTTTGTGACCTTATAATTTGGTTATTAGTCTCGGCTATCAGCATTTACTAAAGTGCTTCGTTTACTAGTAGGACTTTTAGTTTTACAACCTACTATAAAAATGTTCCACTTTACATGGATTAGATTGAATTAAGGTACGGAGGGGTTTAGGCACTGTGACCAGTCTAGATCTATTGTACACAGACGTGCAAAAGTATTCCGATGGACGAGGGCATTGGAGAGGCAAGGGGAGCAAATGTCTATGATCGGTTAGGTTAGCCTGGTGAGAGGAACGGTCAGGTTAACCTGCTAATCAACATTAACAACGTTCCCGTCCAGCGACCAAATGAGGCGGGAGACGATGAATGTAGTAACGTATAATCCTGCCTTTAAGCAATTTACACAGCAATAATAATAATAATAATAATAATAATAATAATAATAATAATAATAATAATAATAATAATAATAATAATAATAATAATAATAATAATAATAATAATAATAATAATAATAATAATAATAATAATAATAATAATAATAATAATAATAATAATAATAATAATAATAATAATAATAATAATAATAATAATAATAATAATAATAATAATAATAATAATAATAATAATAATAATAATAATAATAATAATAATAATAATAATAATAATAATAATAATAATAATAATAATAATAATAATAATAATAATAATAATAATAATAATAATAATAATAATAATAATAATAATAATAATAATAATAATAATAATAATAATAATAATAATAATAATAATAATAATAATAATAATAATAATAATAATAATAATAATAATAATAAAGTTGCTTTTTAATTTGGTGGCTATATTAGTTTTAGAAATATATTCATATAAGCTGTTCCTGAGAACTGTAACAAACGGAATAATTAATGTATTTATTTTAGGAACAAGATACACTTAATTTTAAATACCACGCAATTTAATATTATATGAACTATCGCTAACCTGTGAAAGGTAGAAGTATTTCTTTCCAGACAAACCTACTACTTTCAGTATCGGAAATGAATTTGAAAAGAAGAAAGGGAGATTAAAATTGTTGAGATGTGTGTGAGAGTGAGCGAGAGAGAAGAAATAACGTCAAAAAAGGGGGTTGATAAATACCTAAGTTGATACTAGAGAGTTATAAAAAACCACCTACATTTCATGTGTCAAAACTGTTTTTATTTTCCATTGAGGCTTAAATACCTGTGCTGCCGAACTCGCTGGTCAGGTATACGGAAACTGATCTGTCCTGGCGCAACTAACTGATAAGAAACCCGCCTCCCTCCCGTAGGTCAGTCTTGCACGCATCGGAAAAACAATTGCACGAGTCTGTAAACATTTGCACGCGTCTGTAAACATTTGCACGCGTCTGTACCTAGGAGAAAGGATGGGCGTGAGGAGACAGGCTGGCGTAGGTCCAAAGGAGCCACGACAGTGCAGAGGGTAGATTCCTTACAGTTTACTAGTTGCAAACTCCCGGCAGGCCAACACAACAGACAGCTCAACCGATTACGATCCGGAAACGGCCCCACAAGACCGGGCTCGGAGATGGGAGATCGTCTACCGGAGGAGGAAGTTCTATTAAGAGCATATCATCCTGCCATACACCGCCGAGATATCTGCCGACACGTCTAGCCTGAAGAGAGCGCCAGATGAGAGATGATGGGAAATTATAATGGAGATGAAATGGAGTGACAGGAAATTCGGGGGATGTAATTAACCTACCCAGCATTCGCCTAGCCACCCGGGAAAGCCCCGAAGAAACACATGGATCGGGTAGGTCGGCCACGGGAATCGAACCCCGGCCTCCCGAATGCGGGAGAGACGAAACTGCCTTAGCAATCCCGCTCGGTTTCCACTGTATTGGCTTGAATTTACAAAAATTTTAAAGAGATGCAGCCCCATTTAGCGAAAAAGAAAGTGCTGTTTCTCTACGACAACGGATCAGCACATTCAACCGCTGTTGTCACCGCCAAATTGACTGAATTGAGTTATGAATTGCTGTGGCATCGTCCTCCCCATATTCGTCCAATTTGATTCCCTACAATTTCTTCTTGTTCCCAAACACGAAGAAATAGCTCCTGGAAATATTTAAATGAAATGTGGTTACGTCGAGACAGAGCCGTATTTTGCAAAGGTTGGTAATTCTTATTTTTAGAGGGGTTAAAATACAATAGGAACGGTGAGAGAAGCTTATATCCTTAAAAAGGGACTCTGCTGGGAAATATTTCACGTCTTCGTATAGTAAATTTGATCAAAATGGCTATAACTTTGCGGTATATGTGCACTAAATTAATATTTCACAAATAATATATAACCATTATTAGTATACTCAAAATATTACATATAATATTGGCTTATTAACATTTAAAATGTTATAAGAAAGTGAGGAATTAGATGCTTCAAAATGAGTAATGTCATAAGTCAAAATTTCATATGCAGGATGTTCGATTTTCCGCTTATTGCTCTTATAAAATGGTACGTTGCCCCGCACCTACATGTGTGCGTACGTTATGTGATGAATCTTGATATTTTAAACTTAATACCATTACCATATTATGGCATCAGCATTAACCAAGGAAATACTGGCTAATTAAGCAAATATGGATGGGCATGTTTATGTATATCCCCTGAAAGACATTCTCATCCTCTTTGCCTCCCTTCTGTTTGGAAAGTGAATCTAATTCTAGGTCAGCATCTGATCATCTGCCTGAAGGTACGAGCACAAGATTTTTTGACGGGGTGAAAAGATCGTGAGCACAATTTATGCATTTATTAAGAACGTATATTGATCCTACTTTTCGAACGGTGCAACAATAAATGAAATAAATTATTAATGATTCGCACATGAGCCCGAAGTGCTAGGCGCCGAAATTCACTGAAATTCGTGTTTTCAGTACTGAAACTTCTCATTTCTACAAATAGCAACAATTTATCACAGATTTGTTATCACAGATTTGTTCAACAATTATGCGTAATACAAAATTAATGTCTGTTTCCTATGCAAATTCTAAAAAAAAAAAATATTTTCAAACAATTAAATCGAGTAATAAGTAGACCATTGCCCTTTGAGATGTTTCAACTTTCAACTTTCAACTATCTCACAAATAAGTTAATAATAATGAAACTTTAAATAGTGTGTAGGATTAACACTATTCTTAGAAAAATATTTGAGTATGTAATACATTAATTTTCTTACAAAAACTGTCACATACTATATTAATAAAATCCTAAACCTTTATAATTATAATGGACAAAATCTACCTCAACTGCTTCATTCACTCTGAAAGTGCATACTGAAAATCTGAAAGAAAAGTGAAAAAGTAAGAAAACAAGATCCCGAGAGTATAAAGTTGTAGAACTTCATGTGGTATTTGCGTGCATTTGCAGCTGCATTTAGGCATATAAATGCCCAGGATGACACTATAGCAATTGGACACTGATTCTATGACGACGACCGATAATCTTTAAATTACAAATTTAGGAGTAATTTGGTTTATTTACAAGAATCATCTAAATTTCACTAATAAGTACTTCTAAGTATTTAATAAAAAGCCTTGGAACCTTACATGAGAAAAAAGAAATAATCATTTTGCCATGTGAAGGATTGGTTGGCAGCATGTTTTTCTTGAACCCACCATTTAAATCCAGTTATGTATTACCAGTATCACAGCTTCTTAGAGAAAGTGATTGACACTTTCAGTTGCCAGCGTCATCACATTGTTTACGGTCGTGAGGCGATTATCAACTTTAATATTAAAAATTTTTACACAGCATTTATGAATATTTTATGCATTATGTACATTAGTTGCAAGAACAGTTAGAATTATATGGTTGAATGTAGAAATATCTTGGTGCTTTTATGTTCTTTGACTGAGAGCTTCTTTATTCTGTTAAACGACAACAACGCTAACCAAAATGTCGATAACGTGATTGAGGTAGAAAGGGCTTTCATTACATTTCTGCCTTCTGCAATTTGAAATTATGGTTCTTTATTTTCAAAAAATTGTCATAAGCATACAGTACCTTACTTTTCAGTAGTTAAAACCTATAATAAACTTAAATAATTCTTTTAAATATCTAGGATCTCGGTGGCAATCAAAGGTGGCTCTGCAGCATGAGAGGCGTTTACTATACCAGCGGTGGTAGTGTACATTTCTGTAATCTTGCTTATTGTTTAATAATTAAATTTGATAATTTCCAAGTGTGATCAACTCCATCGTGCAGACAAGTTCGGAATTTTGACCCAGAAGAGTAATCAAAGGCCACAGAGTATTAAAATATGTATTATGCGATGCTTCATTAATATTTAACAATAAAATGTTACCCCTTGGTCGGTCCAAACACCACGATCTTGCGAACATTCCTTTCTCATTTTTGTAGCTGTCTACGCAGCAAGAATCATTTCTCGCCTTCGTTCCTTACGGAAATTATAGAAGAGTACCCATACCTCCCCCCACCAGAAATCGCATTAGTCATACATTTAGCATTTTAATGAGGTTTACATTTTTTGTGTAGTAAGATTTTGTCTATCTCTTACGGTTCCTAAAGTCATCCAGGATGTAGCGAATTTCTGAGTACATTCCTAGAAAATTCAAGATACACATTTTGTCATTAAAATGCCTTTAACGTGGGATATTTTCATCAAAAACTTGGGTTAATTTTTAGAAAATCAACATTTCGAAAAATGTTTCATGTAAATGGTAGTTTGGGGTGAGGAATTTTTCAAACAAATGTAAAACGAATGAACATCATTGCTGAGAAAAAATTGTTTTCGGCATCAAAACCTTCGAGTTGACTTTAGATGATAAAATAGCATTTAAGCGTTATGGGTGCTGTGATATGTTGGTAGAATGTGGAATAATATTGCTAATTTTGGAATTATTTGTTGATTGTAATTATTAACTTCCTTATTGTAAATTGTTTAAAGGCAATAACACTAAGAAATAAGCCAAGCTTAAGTGTATTGTTTTTCTTCGTAGCAAACTCAATTTTATTAAAGTGTAAAATTAAACAAAAGTTATTCATATTTCACAGCAGAGGTCTTTTTAGTTAAGGATTACTAAATACAAAAGAATACTAAGAAATGGTTGGATTTTAAAACAGCTTCTTTGGAAACTAGCAACGGTACAAAAACAGCATACCAACCATATAAACAAGTGAAGAAAAAGGTCTCACTCAAACAAAAATAAAACACTTAAATACTTTCTCTTGTAAAATAAGAATAATTTAAGGTACTCCTACTTGAATACGAAAACTTAAAGGTTTCAGTTTAAATGGTGGCTTAGTCGTCATATCAGCAATTTGATGCTCTGTACTGACTTGTTGGCCAGTTATTTCATTTTGTAGCAACGTTTCTCTGATACAAAGAGAAGTTGCACTAGCTGCAATTATCTCAGCTTCAGTAGTGGAAGTTGCTACAGTTGATTGCCTTGGGCTGAATTGTAATATGGCTACATCACAGTAGATTATCACTGTACTACTTTCGATCTTCCTGTTACATGACAGCTTCCAAAATCTGTACCACTATAGCAATCTAAAACCTCTGAGATTGTACCTGAACATAAAGTCCTTAGCAGCTGAGGTTCCTATATACCAAAACTCTGATCCAGTCACTTTACTCGCTTCACTTCAATCTAGTCATCTTTTGTAGGAGTTTTCCAGACTCGGGACAAAAGTTCTACGTATACTGTATGTTAAGTCTGTCTTTGTGTCTAACATTAAAATACATTAAGGCACAAACAGCTTGGCTAACGGAGGTAGGCAGATCACTTTCTTTGCCTTCCTTCCTCAAGGTACATGGGGGTTGACACTGTCTGCACCTCTTTATTTCAAACCTATGAATTATTTTCTTTGCATACGCTTCCCGGCTTATCTTCAACACCAAGAAAGAAGTTCGCTAGTTTGGTTGTGACTTAAATCTGTTTGCAACTTTCTCTCAATGTTTCACTATCTTTTTGGTTATTTTACGTTACTGGTCCATCGCTCACATACAAATATAACGTTACTTTCTTGACATCTTAATTAATTCGGAATAAGCATAGAACTGCATAACTTATCTTAAAATCTAAATTTGAGGAGAGTCCTCCAACATTTACTTTCTGCAACGTAAAGCCTATTTTAGTCAACAAGAACTTTGTTTTAGCTTGCACACTATTTAGGAACCACCATGTACCTCTTACGTTGGTGCAATAAATACATTCTTAAGTTTTCCTCATCTAGTGCCGAACAAATTCAAATTGGATGAGATGCATTTTCTATTTGTTGCAATACTCAAAAGTGACCGAACATTAGCTCGTTTTATCGCAGGGTAAATGTATAATTGTAACTGATTCTATATAACTCTAAGAACCCCGTTACAATTGTAGCTTTATGCTTATCAATTAGCCATCAGCCCGCCTCGGTAGCGTGGTGGTAGCATGTCTGCCTCACGTTCAAGAGGTCCCGAGTTCGAATCTCGGTCAGGGTGAGTTACCTGGATAAAGTTTTTTCCGGGAGTTTCCCTTATCATGAAAGACGAACGTCGGGTAACTCTAAGCTCTATGGACCCCGAGCTCATTTGAGCATCACTTCACCCATTCCATTCATCGTCCGATATAACTTAACGTTGGAGGACGTAAATTACAACAATAACAACAAAAAATTAGCCATCAGCGTTTGTCTTCAATTTATATACCCATTTGTAAGGAATGCATCGTATTTTTTCTGTGGTATATGCCTCATTTTCTTTCAGTGGCTTCACTTTTGAATTCATTGCACCTTCCTCTTGTATATTCGTCTGACTGAGTAACTTTCATAAATATCACGTTCTTCAACATCTGAGACAAAAATCTCAGCTAATGTAACGTAATCCTCAAAATGTTATGGGAATCTCAGATGAGTTTTTCTCTCAGTTGTCATCTTGGTGCATTCAGTTCTTCCTTCGAGAATACATTATCATCATCATTATTATCATTATCATCATCATCATCATCATCATCTCCTTCAAATGAAGTTCTAGCTTTCCCTCTACCAAGATCCATTGGTCATCCTTTTATTTTCTAGCAAAATTTTGAAGTTCCTTTTTGTTTTACCTCTTCTGTGGAATGATGCATTTATAAAAAAAATTATATTTTATATCATAAACTGATCATAGTATGACATTTGTTTCTTTAATCCAAATAGGATATCTCTCATGTCCGTCATGTTCAATCAGATAAAGTTTCGAGTCCTTATTGTCCACTGTCCGTTGTTTACCACAGAAACGCCTCCAGAGATAGTGGTCTCCTGTTATGACACTACCTTACAAAGGAAGAAATACTATTTTAAATTGTTTATATCCTACGAATGCAGTCATGCTTACTTTTCTTCAAGACGCAATGAAATATCTTACCTAACAACAGAAAATCACAGAAGATGAAGGAAGCAACTACAAGTTACAAGTTTGCAAATGTGTCACGGATTGATAGTATTGTGGGGGTGAGTCTACACACTAGCGATAGGCGGAGGCAAGGAGACAGCCCACATCCGTGATATTTAGTACGTGTTTCACGATTCATCATTGGCAGCACATGGCCATCAGAATTATCAATTAATATATACACCTAAGGCAAGTATGCTTATCGAAAAGTGAGGCGTAAGGTAATTATCACTATTTTGTAGTGTAAAAGTTAGCAGAAAGTTCCGTTTTATTATACCACGCTCGTCACTCAATTTCCAACAGCAGATACAGCAGTCGATTACAACAGAAGTCTGCTTCTAATAGAAAAACTAAAAAATTTTGAGCGCGCGAATGTTTACGTGTGTAATGTGATATTTCCTTTATTTAAGTAATCATAACGTAACCCATGGCGTAACAGCCCAAAGTGTGCGTACCCTTAAAACTCGTGGTACCTCTGACGTTACTAGAGGAACCTCGGGCCGAACATTCGAGCCCCTCCCTGAATGGGAGTTGTTCGGATTGGGTTGGACTCGAGGGGGCAGTGTGTTCCCGACACCCACGGGGAATTGGGTACCTCTGGCCAGGCTATACCTGCCCGGAGGGGGTAGAGGGTTGCCTCACAAGTCCCGGGTACTATACTGGTCGCCAAACTAGAATGTGATTGACAGTAAGCACATGGAATAACGGTCTAAATAAATGGGAGGGGATGAGTACGTAATAACGGTTGTCATAGTAACGATTAAAATGACCAATTAGAGTCGAGACGTTTCCATGACAACGTTAGACGCTAAACCTTGGTTGCCGATATTCTAACACGTGCTTAGCATAACGTGGGCGAGCGAGTTATGCAAACGCTGCAGTAAATACAATATCTAGGTTTTTATTTCTCTTCTGATAACGCGGCATAAACAGAATGCTCTCACAGTTAGAGATCCTGTACTGGCAAGTTACTTTGCATTTTATTTGTGGCAATTTGCCTTGGTTTACGTGTGCCTAAGTCCGTGTATCTGAGCACGTGTTGTGATCGTCTGCAATTGTGTTTAATGAATGTTTAATTTTGTCTAAGTATAGTGACAAGCGAAAACCTGAACATGCTCTGGAACCAAATAAAACTGTATTTGGTAAAGGTATTCCAAATAAAGGACATACACGGGAAATAATATGCTCTGTGAGAGAATACTTCGATGAGGAGAAATTGAAAGGGGAGTCTAGTATTCCATTCTCTAAGGTGCTTGATAGGACTTCACGTGCGTAGGTATCAGTAAGGGCATTAAGGTTAAGACTGGGAAAGAAAAGTATTTTAAAGAAGAAAGTTAGACATTGGGGTATAAATTAGAAACTCTCTGGAAACATTATGGAAGCGGCATTTTCCCACTTCAATAAGCATCAAAATGTCACAGGTATACCTCTTTAGTTACGATTATCTTTACATTTATGTGTTCTTACATGCTCTAGCGTTTGCATGTATATCCACGACTGCACTATTGTCTTTGTGTACAACATTATAAATAATTAATAACAATAATAATAAAATACCCATTGCAGTTACAACTGAATCACCCTCGCATGCGTAGTGCTATCGCGCTCTCCACGTGGCAGGAATAAGCGGTAACGTCGCCTCTCTCTCCGGACGAAATGTCAATCACTTTCTAGATTGGCGACCAGTATAACCTGCAGAGCTAGTAGAAGGTGTGCTAGATCACCAGACGTTCCCACCGAGGTTTTCGGTAGTCTTTCCTGCGGGGTTGACGCGCGTAAGTGGCGTATCCACTTCCATCCCGTCTTGACGTTGTGCTCAGCTGGGGGGGGGGGCTTTTTAAGAAATCAGGTATTGCCCTATGGAAAGAGCCCCGGAGTATCCATCGCTCCCGGTTAGAAGGAGGCCCGGGTCCTTAGTCCTACGGGTCCAGAACTAATGGGAGTAGAACCTCTGCACCCTACACTTAACTAAGCCTACCAACCCGACTGCTGGCCTTACGCCCACTTACGCACGGCAGAGGTGGGCGATCATCCAACCGATACGGGGAGGAGATGTGGTCAGCATCTTGGCATCTCCCAGCCGGAACGTTGGTTTTCGTGACCAGGGCCACTTACCTATCGTAAGCTCCTCACTTTCCTCACGATGCTGAGTGGGCACCGGTCCTATACCCGGGACCATTTAAGTAATCTGAATATACTTTTTTTAAACAGTTACTCATTGTCATTAGACGACAACGCAAAACTGAAATATGGGAAAACCTATTCCTGATCTAAATATAAATACAGAAAGAAAAAAAAAAAAACTTTCAACTGTTAACCACTGAGGATTTCAACAGGAAATTTATAAGAAAAAATAGATGGTTCTGTGGACATGAAGTCAAAAATGCTTTATTTTGTTTTCCAAACATTTTGTTCAATGGCAACAAGCACTGGTAAGAAAACTGGATTTAGTTCACGCATGTGGAAGTATTAAAGCACTCCACGTGAATGCCTTAGGGTGATATGATGCGCTGTTATTTTATTTATAAAATTCACATAGCTCAATATTTGCTGAAGGAAAAGCTCAGCCGAACTTCCGAGACGGAGTTAGTTCCGCTGTTTCATTGTAGGTGATGCTTATGGGCAGTCCATTAGAATGGAAAAAAAAAGTCGCTACTAAAGAAGTGCAAAACTTAATGGCATACGAACACTGGGTGCTGAGAGCTGTTCCAAACGTAAGTAACTGTACATCAGAACATGCTTTATATGTCAGCCACGGCACCACCCACTGTTTCCGTATTTAAATAACACAAAAATCTTACCTTGATGTTGTTAACCCAAGAAAAGTCCTTTTCAGAAACGTACAAACTAGTAATTCGTTTCCTAACCTTGTAGGCCCCCCCCCCCCCCCCCCGAGATTGAAATGCAGATACACTTATCTTTTCTTATCAGATGAAGCTGCGTCACTACAAATTTCTGACATTGTGCACACTACCTACACCACAAGCTTCAGCAGTCAATTCCTGATCAGCCACTGTGGTGTGGGAGTAGCGTGTCTGCCTTATATTCAATAGCTCTCGAGTTCGAATCTCGTTCAGGGTGAGTTATATCGATCAGATTTTGGGAGGTTTCCCTTAACTTGCAAAATGCATGTCGGGTAACTCTAAGCTCTATAGACCCTGAGCTCATTTCAATTTAATTTCACCCATTTTTATTCATCGTCCGATATGACCTACTTTGGAGGACGTTACAGAATAAGCCAATTTTTGGTGTCTCGAAGTATTTGCAGATAACCTGGATTGTAGCATAGGTGGTAGCGTGTGTGCCTCGGGTTCAAGAGCTCCGAGTTCGAATTTCGGTTACGGTGAGTTATCTGGATAAGGTCCTTTTCGGGGGTTTTCCCTTATCCTGAAAAATAAAATGTCGGGTAACTTTCAGCTCTATGGCCTGGGTTCATTTGGACATCGTTTCACCCATTTCTTGCATCGTCCGACCTGACTTACCGTTGGATCACTTTAAATAAAAGGTGGTATCTTTCAGCCTTATCTGTATCGAATGAATATTAAGTTTTATTCGATAATTAAATGAAATTAAAAGGAAATGCTTAGCACGCGTTGTAAGATAGGGCTTTTGTGCAGTCATGATCGGGAAATAAATTTCTTTCCAACTATAAGTCTGACATCTTATCATTTTCAAGTATTTAACTGAGCATAATTAATTAAGGTAATGCTCTCAACTCAGACACGTAAAATGCGTGTACCAATACTTGGCGGGCTAGTAAGGGTTGGCAAAGATACGATACCATGTGATCTTTGATACGGCTCGCCTACATAAGCCTCTAACTTTTGCGCTTCTTTATTGGGTTTTTTTTTTAGTGTTTAACGCCTACTTTTACTACATGCGACACCGCTGGCAGTGACACCGATGAATGATGATACATGTAATGAAGATGGAGTACCAGTGGAATGAGATAGCGGGGGAAACCGGAGCACCCGCAGGAAACCCACCACTAAGCCCCTTTGTCCAATCACAGATCTCATTTGCGGTCGCCTGGAAACGAACGTGGGCCGCTTTGGTGAGAGTCGATTGGTCTAATTACTCGGTCACGGCGTGGCCTTTAGTGGCGATGGTGCATAATATAACTGAGTATCACTTCAACATTTTCTTTCATTCACCGTCGCATACTGGCTACAAAATCAGGGAAGTATTGCTTGCATATCAGTACCTTCATGCTGCAGCGGCCACGTTTTGAAATGTGGGAATAAGCAACAGATCCAATGATCCGCATGTGCTTGAATTAGGGTTCCTTTCCCATCCATGGCGCATAAGGGCTCACATTCTTCACTGAGGACTTTCCTGTCTGTCGAGTGTGTAGACTGGTGTGTGAACAGGCTCAGCCTACGTTGCAAATGGAATTTCTGCTTCGGGATTAGAATGCTTCAAGGTTCTTCCCATTTCTACTACTGTCTTATTTTCCCTTTCCCTTTCGCCAGATTCTCGGTTGTATATGCTACTAGTCCATTCTTTTGCAGCAGTGTTCTGACATTAGCGTTAACGAATTCTTCTTCATTATCAGTCAGAATTTTCTTGAATGTATATGCTAAAGTCTGCATGCGATAGGATATGATGTACAGTCTTAAAAGATTCAGATTTCTGTTGAAGGAGAAATACATAATGTAACTTCGTGAAATGATTTTTAAGAATACAAAATGCCAAAATTTCATATTGAACATATCAAATGGACCACACATGTACACTCAGTTCCAGAACCAAAGCTGTAACAGTTGTTTTTGTTTGGCACTAAAATGAGATTTGTTTATTTGCTTGGTGGTGTTATTTGGAATTTAGGAAAAATGTTTAAAAGTATTATAATGGTTATGTTGAGTGTGTATAAGTGAGATTCTAGAGGGAAAATTAATTAAGATATGTATATTGGTTGGTACAATTGACGTTAGCATAAAGAAATGAACGGTTGCTATGGAGAAAAAAAAAATCAATAATCCGGCTTGTGAAAAAAAGGACGCAGGAGAAGATGAATATTTTTATTTCGAAGAGTGGACGTGCAGGAGTAAGCAATTTTATGTAATTAACGGAAACCATTTATTAAGGAAGTAAGGATTTATCGATATGCTGGAGGTAACCTGCAATGATTGACTAGAAAAGAAAGTTCGAATAAAATGTAATCCAGATGATACAATTAAATTATATAGTACGAAATTGAACTTATCCAAATGTTATTTCTTTCACTCGTAACTACCCTTGAAAAGAAGATCTTATGACTCATATTTAAGCAGACACAATATTCAAGAACCAATTCAAACTACACCAAATAAATCCCGTTACACATGGCTTCCCAATCTGGGACTTCGAAATAGTCAACGTGCATCTCATCTTCACCATAAAATAAAATAAAATCCTGCTACAAAGCCCAATTTGTCAGATTTTCCAAGTATACATGGCTAACATATCTGCATTTTTGTTGAAGCTTTAGTACAATTTTACATGTCTTTTGTCATGGTGACCGAAGCCTCCTGATATAGCACAAGAAGAGAAGATTTTGATGTAATTATAACTAGTTCTACTAGTTCTTCTGGGGTTAAATTCTCATTCCTGACTTGCAAAATCTTAAGGAAGCCTTAAGGAATGCAGGCTTTATATTTTATACTCTTTGTGTGTGTGTGTATGTGTGTGTGTGTGTGTGTGTGTGTGTGTGTGTGTGTGTGTGCGCGCGCGCGCGCGCGCGCATACCTAATCCTTGTTCCACATAAGCTTGCCCCGTGTCTCTTAACGGTCACGTGATCTAACCCCCTCTCATTGGCGGCTGCTGTTGTAGTATAGACTGTTGTGCAGCAAAGAATTAGTTCGTTATTTAACATGGCGATATATCTTTATATGTTGGAAGAGAATTGTCAACTTTATATTTTCGTAACTGTTTGAACTAAATATATTACGCAACAGAGTTAATTTATCTAAAGTGAATGTTAATTCTTAAACGAAGTAAAGAGGAGGTTCCTTTGCTTTAGCCCGCCATTCATATGACACAATAGCACGTGCTTTAGTGGTAGTGGTGACATATTAGTTTATGACATTTATCACTGACCTTGTTTTGAGCTGCATTAGTCATATATCGCCATTCGAAGGTGTGTTGTGCCGAGTGCGAGAGCTAAATTATTTTATTGATGGTTTATTGCACGTGTACTTATTATATGTATAATGGCAGAGTCTACCGCCAGTTTTTCGCTAAAACATCGCAAGGGTAAAACCTTTACAAAGCGGCGAAAAAAGAATTGTGGTGCATGTGTTTAATGCACTCACAGAGAAGAATCCGTCTTTGTCAGTGAGAGAAGTCGAACAGCTGTGCTCTGAAGTTACAGATGTGAGTGTTAGATCCGTAGGGACATCGCGACATGAAATTGAGACAACAGGAAAACTTACCACTTCAGGGGCAATATTGCTGAGTGGCGAAGACGTTCTTCGAGGACAATCAGACTGTACCGGAATACAAATCGCAAAATATACTACCTTGACGAGACTTAGGTGACTGAAGGACACACGACAAGTAGGGCGTGACGTGACTTTTAAGACTGAAAGACAAGCATTTTGCAAGGTATGTATGCTGGTTTAAAAAATCCCAGCGGAAAAGGCCGAAGGCCCTTCATTATAAACTTGTTTCAGTTTCATTACTCATTCATTCAGTTTCAACTTGCTCAGTTTCATTATAAACTTCATTATTTTTGCGTGCCTTCATATTCTTATTTATGATTTTATCTATCTTCCTGCCAATTATTATGACGTTTACTGCAGGTTTAAATGTGACGGAAAGGCACCGCCTATGGCCTATGGCGCGAAAGCATTAGCCAATTAGGGTGAGGGGGAAGGTAGTTGCACGCGGAGTGATACATTTCAGCGGGGCAAGGTTATATGAAACAGAGATTAGGCGCTCCACTGGATGACGAGAACATAGTTCCAGTTTCTGCCTAACATTTTTATATCCAGATTAGCTAAATTGTCGCTTTAATCAGTAAAGAACGTGAAGTCATAATGATCCAAATAAAACTCAGCTTTGTTATTTATTAAGAACAGAATATAGGACTTGAGGAAACTCTGTTTTATTTGAATAGTATCTCTAATAGTATATTAAATTAGACTAGGAGGTAGGTTTTTCGTAATCTATTAGTTTTTTAAAGAAAACTGTTTTTAATATATTCTTTTTTGTAAG
Source organism: Mantis religiosa (assembly GCA_030765055.1). NCBI lineage: Eukaryota > Metazoa > Arthropoda > Insecta > Mantodea > Mantidae > Mantis > Mantis religiosa. Next base: position 95,167,651 of record CM060947.1, on the reverse strand, counting down.
ATTTGAGCGACCATTTAAAACTATGCATAGTACACGTGTGTAGATGTTTACATACTGAATTAATAAGCACAGCTGAGTAACCATAAAGCGGCATTGCCAATTATATTTACATATTATACAATGAATATAATAAGTAGCTGGTAAGTAGGAATGCCTATAGGATCTGTGAAATCCTCTTACAATATGTGGGTTTTTAAACACGCATGCACACAAACGTACACGCAAGAGTCGCACACAGAAGCGTGGATATATGCATAAAGGTAGATTCTATCAAATGCCTCATTATTAAAAAGATAAATACAGGAGTGAAAATGAGTTTAGATAAAACTAATTTGCTCAAATTTTGAAGTGTTGTATAAATATTGTAAAAATTGCTCTTAATGCACACATTCGTCGACCCGAATTATAACATGAACCCTTCTATAAAACTGTTTTACCCAAGTAAGCACAACGAAATGTATATAAACAGAGCCATATCTGCATACACGATGTTTCAAGTTTCAGGAAGGTGTGGCTTTGGGAGGTGTGGCACAGAAACTAACGCCACCCTTGGCATGTCCCTGAACCCATGACATCTAAGGACAAGGTTTTTCTCTTTGAAAAAATGCGTTTCAAATCTGCCATACTGCACAAATAACGCCCTAATAATGAACGGAATTACCATATATAGAATAAAATTATTTATTTACATATTCACCCTCTCCTAGTATCCAAGACGATTTTACGTGCCGTAAGATAAACCAAGACTTTCCATCTAAATAATATATATCAGGAAAACTTGTTTTATTGAAAATCTAACAATCCAAGCCTAAGGGAAAAATTATACAGCAAGAATTTAGTTTCTAATCTTGCAGCTTAAAATAACGCATTATCAAGCATTACCAGTTTTGTGTAGAGCATAACCGCTTCTGTGGCGTAATGGTGTCGTGCCTGCCTTACATTCAAGAGGTTCCGAGTTCGAATATAGGTGCGGATGAGTTATCTGCATAAGGTTTCTTTTTCCCAGGATTTTCCTTCTCCTGAAAGATGAATGTCGGATAGCCCTAAACTCCAAGGAGCCTGGGCTCACTCCAACACCAGTTCAGCAATTTCATTCATCACCCAATGAGTTACATTCATTAAAAAGGGTTTTGCAGCCAGCACAATAAATTCATATAATGAATCAAATAAAACCTTAAAGACCCTATTCTCATAGCAGTGAAGAAAATAACCATACTAGTGTAGAAAATTGATAAAATATTTGCTATTTTTACGTTTTCAAGGGAGTACCAAAATTTTGATTTTGTGCGTCCTTTCTCCCTGCTTATTTCTGTGCTAACAATGATTCACTTCAGACCGGCAGCACTCCAAAGAATCGAAGTCGTTTGACTGCTGCTTCTGTTATATCATTATGTAAGGTAGAAGGGTGTAAATAAGAGACAAAAACGTTTTTTATATCATCCTCCATTTGTTAATGTATCAGGAAGTGCAATAGATATTCAAATTCAGTTCACAGTTTCAAAGAAAAACATGTCAGCCAGCAAAAGCATCACAGGTTCCTTTTCCTCATCTAGAGTGTCTGCCCGCTGCTTTACTTTGCTAACATTACAGTCCAACACGTACCTTTTATGCATAAAAGCAATAAAGGCATATTAACACGCTTTAGTTAACTTACTCGATTGTGTATGTATGTGTGCGTGTGTGCATGTGTATGTGTGCGTGAGTGTGAGAGAGAGAGAGAGAGAGAGAGAGAGAGAGAGAGAGAGAGAGAGAGAGAGAGAGAGAGAGAGAGAGAGAGAGAGAGAGAGAGAGAGAGAGAGAGAGAGAGAGAGAGAGAGACTGCATGGATGTAATGGGATCTTAAAATACAAGTTTCACTCACTTCCAGTTCTGAATAATCCTAATTTTATCACTCATAACAAAAACTGGTGATTATATAAGAATTTCATTATTTTGGTTTAATATTCTTTAGTTTTTAAAACTGTAACGTATTTTGTACACTGTTCGGTTAGGCATACTTTGTAACTCTTCAGTTAAACAGCATGGGCAACATTTTATACGTTAATTTCACACAACTTTCACTCTGCAGTGTCGTTATTTTTATATAACTCCCTTAAACTATTCTTGCAAAGGTTTACTTTTTTCCCTCTTGTGGGCTAACAGAGATCAACCTTGGCGGAAGCAGTTTCATTATACATTTGGTTCTAGTTACATGCAATAGGAAACTGTAGCGACAGTTAAATGTTTAAAAGCAGGTCGCTATAAGTTGATCTTTCTTTAACATCACGGAAAAATATAAATGGTAATAAAACCCATGGTGTAATAACCCTAAGTGGGCCAGAGCCGGCCAAGCAGAATGCCGATCTCACGCCCACATACGCAAGGCAGAGGTATGCGAACATCCAACCGATAGGGGCTTTCTAGACCAGGGTTCGCTACCTAGAGTAGCTCCTCAATCTCCTCATGATGCTGAGTGGGCACCGGTCCTATACCCGGGACCTAAATTCCGCACCCCCAGGGTTGTAATTGAACCCGGGGACAATCCGTGGCAAGGAACCAAGGCAAAACGCTCTAGCACACTACGCCATGGCGCAGGAAACTAAATGATAATATCACTTTTAAACATTTACAAACTTTTTAAAAAACTCAAACAAATAAAGTACTTTTGAAAAAAAGATGTCAGAAAACATATTTGAAATAAATAGCGTGTTTTAAAGAAATTGCATTTACAGTGTAGTAAGTTTTTATCTATATCGCATTCTTCACGGTTAGAGAAAATGAGACAAAAGTCCTTCCAAATGGAGACTATAAAGGCTATTTCCAGAAAATTCGATATATATATTTCGTTTTACTCAAAACCGTTAGCGTAGTTTCTGAGGGGAAAAAATCGAAATATTTTCCATGTAAAAAGTATAGCATGGAATGGAGAGATATTCCTAAAAATCTTCCGTTCGTATCCCGAAAGTTATTGCGACTGCGGCACGATGGTCGATGGGTTAACACATATGGTTTTACACGAACACTTTGGCGCGGTTAAGGATCGACCGGTCCCCTGCAGAACTATAGCCCATGCAAAATAATAGCTATTATGTGCCGCTTTCCCACTCTATGGGTTTTCAAAATTTTAAATATTTTGCATTTAATCGCGCTACCATTGTGAATATCATATCAGCGTCGCCGGTGTGCTGGAATTTTGTCCCCCAGGAGCCTTTTTACATGCCAGTAAATGAAGTGATATGGGGCTCTCACTTTTCAGTACACTTAAAGATCATCGGACCGGGCCACATTTGAACTCGTGACCTTCGGATACATTAGGCCTTGCGATCAGTAGTGATTACAGAGGATTCATTTTGGCTGTTTCGAGTAGGTTCTTTTCCGAGAAGTTTACTTTGCATTCGGAAACTATGTAAGTAGCTGACTTGCATTCGGTGAATAGTGGTGAGTTAATTTATAGGTTGTGACTTAGCAATTCACTTTTGATTTGATTCGAGGGAACAGTTGTGATTTGTTTTGAGGGTTTTAGCTGTAACCCTGTACTACACGTTGCCAACTACCAATTCCAAAGTAAATACCGTCTGAATACTGGGTGTGCACTTCAGCAGCAAGTTGACCTGGATCCATCAAATTAATCTCCTCAAAGCTGATTGTGTTCGGCATTTCTGCCAAAACTTGGGGAAGCGACAGCGTACTTACAAAGTGATTATCCTCTCCAAGTTTGCCTACGATTATGCTGTGAATTCCACCAGTTTTTCTAGCTTCAAAATGCTTGACAATATTCAGACCTACACACTGAAAATTATGCTAGTTTGACAAAGTCTGCAAATCAGACCTCACCGGTTCAATTTTCATACCTCGTTACAGGACAATGGGTCTGAGCTTGGTGAGCTAAAGAATGGTATACATTGAAGAGCTGTTTTTATATCAATTCCCTCTCTGGTACCTGTTTGTTCAACAGAAATGTTATACCATGAAGACTCAAACTCCTATTGGATTGGACTGGATTACGGTACGAGGGGATGCGGCAATGTGACCAATCTTGATATAGTGTACCTATGCCAGCAAGCAAGGATGAGACGAGAGGAGACAGATGGTGACCATCCCAAGGATCCACGACAGTGCAGAGGGCAGGGTCCATAAACTTTACCAGTTGGAAACTTCCCCGGCAGGCTAGTATAACCAGTAGCTTCCCCGTCTGCAGTCTGGAAACGATCCTCCACCAGACCGGGCTCGGAGACCGGAGATCATCATACCGAAGAGGTAGTGGTTCACTCAGAGCATATCATCCTGCCATGCACCACCAATACATCCGCCGACACATCTTACCCTGAAAGAGACCACCAGATGAGAAATTATGTAAAATGATAATGGACATGAAATGGAGGGGCAGGAAATTCGGGGAATATAATTAGCCTACCCAGCACTCAGCTGGCGACCTGGGAAACCCTCCGAAAAAGCCCATGGATCAAGTAGATTGGCCACGGGAATCGAACCCGGACCGAGCGGGATTGTTCAGGCGGTTTCGTCTGTGGCCCGTATTCGGGTGACCCGGGTTCGGTTCCCGTGGCCGACCCATGGGTTTTTCGGGGGGTTTGCCGGGTCGGTGGGTAGGTTAATTACATCCCCCGAATTTCCTGTCCCTCCATTTCATTCACATTATCACTTCACATAATCTCTTATCTGGTTGTCTCTTTCATAGTAAGAAGTGTCGGCGGGTGTATTGGTGGTGCATGGCAGGATGATATGCCCTGAGGAAAGCCACTTCCTCCTCCGGTAGGTCGGTTGTCGGTCTCCGAACCTGCTGCTTGGACCATTTCGGGTCCGGCTCCTGGGAGCGTTTGTGAACCGGCTGCTGGGCCCGTTTCCGTACTCCAGTACGGGGGAATATCCGTTGTCCTGGCCTGCCTGGGGAAGTCTCTAAGTAAAATGTAGGGAACCTGCTCTCTGCACACAGCCGCTCTCTGACTCCTCTCGCTTCTTCCTTCCTCTCGGGGATGTCCCACTTAGGGACATAGGTACAATGGATCACGACTGGTCTCTGTACCGAATTCCCTCCGTAGTAAATCGTAATCCTAATCCTAATCGAACCCGGACCTCCCGAATGCGGGAGCCATCCCGCTCGGTTTAAACTCCTCTTATTAACATTACATTGGCAGAATGTGTTAAAGCTGATAATGTAAAAGCTTAGAACATATATTTTAATGTACAATATGGCTAGTTACGATATGGTCTGCTGTTGAAGAGACACAAGATATAAAAAAAGAAAAAGAAGACTTGTCCTGAGTATCCGATAACCATTAAATATTTTGTACAGTTAAATATGTTGTGGAATTTTTATTTGTCAATGTTAATGGTTTCTTATAGCCTGTTATATATATATATATATATATATATATATATATATATATATATATATATATATATATATATAAGCCAATTCAGTGCTATTTTTGTCTATTTACAGGTAGATCATTCCCACCTTCGTTTAGCTCTTCTATTATATTGTGAAATTTAAGTTGTCTAAGAAGAGGTATCGGGATTTCGGGATATTTTTTCTAAAAAATTCTTGCACTTCATATGAATGAAGATGCAGTTAGTGGCAGAAAGAAGCAAAAGCTTGAGATCTTATGAAACACTGACCATCTGTTTTACGCTTTCTTATATATTTAAACACGTTATGATGGTTAAAATCATACATAATTTCGTCTTTCTAGCATCCTGTAGTATAAGTTTATACGCCACAGTATGACGACCCATCATATTATAGTTAACCTGTAGATTAACGTAGATATGCATTAATAATTACTTTTTATTTAAGTTTACAATTGAAACAATTGCATTTGATCTTTAAAGATCACCTCTAGTAGGCAATAAACATAAAAGTAACAATCGAAGTATCCAAAATGTTTCCTCTAAATTTAATATGTACTCCCACGGCTCTTAATGTAGATTACTTATGGTATATCTTAAAAAAATATTTTGCACTTGCTAAAGCAATGAAAATGAGCAGGAAAACAGCAAACTTGAAGTGCAAGCAAAGATTCAAATTAAAATTGCCATTCATAACTACGCAACAATTTGTTAGAGACGTATCATAATCTGTTGCATGTGATTTAGTCACTTAAAATTCTGTGGAACTGGCCACCTTCTTCGGATTCCTTTAGTAATTCTAAAGCAGTGTCTTTCATTTTCAGCCGAATTTTTATTTACCTTCATTTATTCTTTAAGCGATTTTTATCCGGTTAGGTCATATCGGAGAAGAATGGATGAAGTTGGTGGAATGAGGCTCAAATGAGCTCGGGATTTGTAGGAATTAATGTTACCTGACGTTCATCTTTTCAGGAAAGTGAAGCATACAAATAAAACACGTTTCTACAGCAAACAACTAAGTAAGTGGGCTGGCCCCGTAGCTCAGTCGGCAGAGCACCTGCCTGCCGCGCTAGGGGTCCCGGGTTCGATTCCCGGCGGTGAGGGTGGGGATGTTTCTCCAAGATAATTCCTCATCTTCTCCAGAGTCTGAAGTATGAGAGTACGAATGCGTGAGTGACCTAATGATTTAAAAAAAAGAAGGAATGCGAGTTAGCACCTTCGATATGTTCCAAAGGAAAACGTCCGCCGATATGACCATTGCAGTTAAATGGAATAAGTAAAAACAAAAAACTAAGTAAGCTTCTCTCTGTCGCTATGAAACCATGACGTAATGTTTCCCGCTAACGAGAAAATGAAATATCATTCCCTAATTTTGTATATAAATATTATCAATTTATAGTGCCAGGATTACATAAAGCAATGTATGTAACTCTTATGTATAATTTTCTTAAGCCACATGTGAAATAAAACGCACGAGCAACAGCTAATTTAAATTGCCACAATGTAAAGTAGGGCCTAGGGGCGAATCCGCTGAGCTGCTTTTGTCGTGACATTTAGTCAAATGAGCTACTGACTCTATGGAAATTAAAAAGTGTTGGCATCAACATATATCTGTCTGCCTCACGTTCAAGAGGTCCCGAGTTCGAATCTCGGTCAGGGTGAGTTACCTAGATAAGGTTTTCTCCGGGATTTTCCCTTATCCTTCAAGACGAATGTCGGGTAACTCTAAGCGCCATGGACCCTGGACTCATTAAGCATCATTTCACCCAATTCATTCACCGTCCGATATAAGTTAACGTTGGGGCGGACGTAAATTAAAACCAAAAAAAATCTGTAAAAGCGTTCTTCAAAACTGAAATATGTCAAATCTGAATATGATCTACTATGATTAACAATTTTATTTTAATGGTAGGCAGTATACAGTTCTTGCACCTATAGCACAGAAAAGTGAGTTTCATTCTTCTCTTTGAATATGACTTACTACACACTGTACAATTCTCTGTAACATGTATGAATGTAAATATTACATATGAGTTACATTTTCACCAATTAAAGACTATGTGTAAGTATCTAATTACATGGGTTTTAATATGTGAATGTAGATTTTAGTTCAATAAACTAGTGTGTTTGAAAACTAATATGATTTTTGCACGCCTCAAGATGTGAGTCAATTGCTCCCATCTTAAACTGATATAGGTTTATCCAAGATTCATTCATTCGCGGTTAATGTGCCCCCGTTATGAAACATTTCGTAATCCTTGATCTAAGAAATCAAACCCTATTAACTAAAACGTGTTATTAGTGCCTCTATTTATACATGACGAAATAGCTTCCTTTGCAAGGGAAATGAAGCCGGTGGTCTAGGTCGTAGATCTGCAGCACGTAAAATAAAGAGGCCTCTGAGCAAAATTAAGCTGTCTTTGACGCTCATTATAGAATGGGACGCAGAACTACGGCAGTTAAAGAATATCTGTAACTGAAAACTGAAATTCCATACATGACGAATCGTTGGCGAGCTGAGATTCAGACTGAGAGAGTGAACTGAAACGCACTGGTGATGGGTTTGGCCAGTTACTGGACAGCTTGGGCGTTGTGTATGAATGAGATTGAACAAGGAGATTGCCAGGAGGTACTAAGACTGCTAGTCAGTGGCTGCTGGTAGGGTGTCACCATACTATCTGCATCGCTAGTATAATGTGATTTCCATCTTTTTTAAATTTGGGGTCATTCAAATTATTTTGACACCTCAGCCTCTTACGGAAGATCGTATAGGAGCTTAGAGTTTGCTTACATTGTTCGCCGCCAGGAGGTTCGCAAAACTTCTTCAGTTTTAACATCTTTTTGCAGCTGTTTATATATTTCTCGCTGATATGTTTTTTTCCTTTTTCATCCTCAGTTGTCAGCAACGTAGAACCAGGTTTGATGCGCTAATCATCCGCAGAAAAAAAGTAAAATTTCGGTGTAACTTTTATAATTGGAAGCGTCTCAGATGAAGCAGAAAAATACTTCATGCTTGCCTAACTTTCGCTTGTTAACGGTTTCAAAACGATACGTGTTGAAATGAGGAAATGCTTTTATGGGCTGAATATGAAATGTACACGTTCCTTTACTCAGAAATTTCTTTGACCTATATCATAATAACGGATGATGAATCCAAGGGATCAGCAGCCATTTCCAGGGGGTTCATAGAAGAATACTTCAACTCAAGTCCTGCAGTTTTTGCTGAGAAAATAGTTCACTACTAAAAAATATCGCATTAAATATTATTGGAAATCTAAAACATGTGTATTTTGTGCATCTTTAAGTAGCCAATTTTCAAACAGAAAGATGTTTCTTCCTAAAGTACTTGTAATCCCGTAATGCAGTTAAAGAATAGCCTTCTGAAAGCAAACACGATTGACAAATAGGCATATTAAATATTTATCCTTCTAGGATTAAACTTATCTGAATACAGTAGAACCTCGTTTGCCCGGGTCAACTGAAACCAGGGCCGATCCGAGTTAACAAACATCTGGAATGGCAGAAAAACTATAAAAACATGTACATCACTAAAATATTTTAATGGAGTTTAGAAACTACTATTGGCACACTTTCACCTATGAGCACATACACTGTTTTTATTACATTATCCTAAGTACGAGTATTTGCACTGCATGTTTGCTACTGCGTTTGCATGACTCATAACCACAGCTGGTTCATCAACACTGTCCGAATACTCTTGATTTTCATTTTCAGTAACACTGCATGATGCAATAATGCTTTCCTCTGTAATCGGTTTATAACCTCCGTCATTGTCAATCTCTTCTTCACCAACATCGGAACAACCGTCGATACTTTTAAAAGTGTATATAAAATCTTCTTCCACACTTATATTTTCTTCTCCTTCATTCTTGTTTTCTAACAATCACGGACACCAGCTCATAGCTTTTTCCATGACTTTATCAAAATGTATCTTTCAACCCGTCCCAAGCAGGTGGCGTGAGTGCAATGAATTAGCCCACTGACAAGAGAATTCGAGCAATGTACAGATGTATTTTTTTATCTTGAAAAATGCAGAGCGATGCGCAGTGGTATTCTGACGAGTCCATCTCAGAACGGGTGCAACTGGAGGGGCGGGCGGGTCAGTTGCGTACCAGTTGCGAGCAACTAAACACGTACAGAGCTACTCGGTAACACTACAGCTTGTTTCAAAATGTGCTTGTCTCCTGGTTCCAAGAGAGCATTTATAAATGACGCCTCCTAGCAGCACATTAGGAAATAAAGTGCTACATTTAAAAACACGAGAAGTAATAACCAATATCCATAGATTTATAAAAAAAGGAACAATTGTCTTGGTCTGCTACAAAAATCTGGGGAAGGGTATCTGAGGCAACAGTTGTGCCTGAAAGCAGTTTATGAGAGTTATTAAGGGAAAAAAAGCCATTGTTGCTAGTACAACAAAGTTCTTCTCTATGCCCAGTAAACAAAGATTAAGAACATGCACAAAATCTAATTTGGATGTTTTAATTCAGAAGTAGTTGGGCGAACTATGAATAATTTTTAAAGCACAGAAAAACAAAGACCAACTTTGAATAAAGTGCTTATGAAGCTAAAAATTCTACTGACTTCCAAGGCAGTGTCTGAACATTAAGAAGAGTTCTTTTGAAGCTAGAATTATTTGAAGGAAAAAAAAAAACACTAAGCTTGACAGACAAATTTTAATCGAACATCGCACCATACGTGCAAAAAGGCTTAAGTGTTTACGAAATATTCGGAGATATCGAAGTGAAGTTTATATAGTTTATATGGATGAAACTTATATAAATACAGCACATACCAGACCATATGCCTGGAGTGAAATACGTCACAGGGACTCTGCAGCGATATTGAAAGGCCGACAGTTGTTTATCATGCCTGCTGGAGAACAGGGTTTTGTTCCAAATGCCTATGTACTATTTAAGATCCAACAAAAGCGTGGAGATTACTACCATAGTAAGAATTACAACTTAGTTTATAAGAGCTGCAAAACTGGCTTCGAGAATGAAATTTGTTTTAGACATCTTATGCAGCGTCCTCCCCTCTCGTAATCTTATGCGTGTGACGCATTGTGGCGATAGGTGCACTATCCCCACCACAGTTGCTACTCATCCCTACCACGCAGGATTCCTGTCAAGATAAAATAATACATCTGTACCTACCGAGAATAGCAATATGTATCGTCTGTAAATTACATCTTCATTTACCTCCCGTAGGGGTGGGGATCCGTCCCCTTCAGCTGCCGTGGTGCGGGCGCTGCGGACCCTTAGCACTCGTGGTACCTCTGCCATTACTAGAGGAGCCTCGGGCCGAACATTCGAGCCCCTCCCTGATTGGGAGTTGTTCGGATTGGGTTGGACTCGAGGGGGTAGTGGTTCCCGATACCCGTGGGAGATCGAGTACGCCTCCGGACGGGGTTGAGGGAAGTCATTAATCTCCCCGCGTACTAGCCAGCATAGCTAGTAGAAGGTGTGCTAGATCACCAGGTGGCCCCACCGAGGTCATATCGGTAGCCTTCCTATTTTGGAGTTGGCGCGCGCAAGTGGCGTATCCACTTCCATCCCGTCTTGAGTCCACAGGACCAGATGTGGGGGGGGGGCTTGTTAGTCTCTAGGTCTTGCCCTATGGAAAGCCCCACGGAGGTGCCCGGCGCCCTTTTGGGACAGCTCGGTAACTCCCTGGTAGAAGGAGGCCCGGGGTCCTTGGTACTACGGGTCCAGGACTAATGCGAGTAGAGCCTCTGGCATAACGTGCCTTCATTTACTACACTAACACCTTTTTTGCTCGAAAATGGTCCGGATTAAAGTGGTCCAGGTTAACGAGGTGTTACTGTACTTAAGAAATCGGAAACATTGGCCTTCAAATTAGTAATTTAGGTTTGAAAAACATAGTGTTTGATAGTTTCGTCAACATTTCGTGAGAACTATCAATATAACTTTACTGTAAATGTTATAATCTTATAATTGATTTTATAATTAAATCAAGGTAAGGAGTCCACAACAGCGGAGCAAACCCAGCTCCTTTCACGTTATTTACTCCACATGGGGGAGAATATTCTGATGTCTCTGATCGAGTAAAGTTAGATATGAGTCGATTCCTAAACGACGAAAGCGGATAGCGACGAATTCTACTTTAGCCAATGAAGGATGCCACCAGTGGTATTTAAGTTCACCATTTAGCAAGGATATGAAGCGGACATTTTAAAGAATATTCCTCCAACTTAGACTAGGCTTTATATGGAACACTTTTTGAAAATTTTGTTTTTCTCAAAAATCTAACAAATTTTGGCTACAATATAAAATTTGTTTAAAATATTTGCTTGACAAAATCTATATCTTGAATTTTCTGGAAAATCTTCGGAAGTTCTCTACCTTCTGGATGGCTTTTGCATAACTCAGAAACAATAAATGCAGATTTAATTAAAACACAATTTATGTCTAATATATAGCATAATATATTTTTTCTCTCTTTGTAGAGTGCGCCACTTCGGAGATATTCCTTGTTATTTGTCTGAATTTTCTAATATTTATAAAGGAAACACTTATTTATTTTTAAACTCTTGGCCATGTAAAGAGAAAGGAATTTCAAACTCATCACGTATCGACCAAATTTTTAAAGATTTCACTATCTCTAAAAGCCTACTGCATTCTCATGTTCTTCTTGCACCTACAACAACATTAGCAATTAAACAACGTTTATCTTGGTTAACAGGAAGTAGACGGAAGAATAAGCATTACAAAACTAGCACATAAGATTTTTTCTATCTAATTCATTTGAGATAAGCGTTTGTGGATGGAGGTACAAGGAGAACCTGGGAATACATTAAGCTTTAAGCGATAGGCAAATCTTTTAACAGCTGGTCACTATGTGATAACTTTGAAATTCCGTTCTCTTTGTATAAACAGGGGGAAAAACGAATGGTAAGAAAAATAAATTTGGGATATTTCCAAAATAGAGACCTTCATTTTCTGTGTAGTAAGGTTTGTCTATCTCTTACGGTTTACCAGTTATGCAAAAGTCATTCTGAATGAAGACGACATCAGAGACCATTCCCAAAAAAATCACTTATAAAATACCTTAGACATGCGCTGTTTTAACCAAAACAAAAGATTGAGAAAATCAAAGCTTCTTTAAAAGTTCCAAGTAAATGGTAGTTTGGGGTAGCGAACTCCCTTAAACATTTGTGCTGAATTTGAATACCAAGGTTGGTATTTAACCCACTTTTCAGTTTTGAAATGTGCTATTCACAGTCACACACAATAGAGACAGAGAGAGAGAGAGAGAGAGAGAGTATTTCCATCTAAGTAAAATGTAGGTACCCTGCCCTTTGCACTGTCGTTACTCCTTGGTACGGCCTCTCTCTGCCTCCTCTCACCTCATCCTTCCTTCCGGGGATGTTCCATTTGGGGGGCAAAGGTACAATAGATCAAGACTGGTCGCAGTGCCGAATCTCCTAAGCAAGTTATCCTAATGCTAAGACTAAAATAGTCACTCTTTGGAAATGTATAACAAAATAAGCATTGTACAACAGACAGCAAAAGCCAATTTAGTGATTTTATATTTAAAATTTCTGCTAATTTTCCTACAACTCATTATGTGGTCTGTTTGGTGTCGAATGTACATTGATGTGCAGCCTTGTCATGATATATTCCTGCACCGAGTATGTGTAAATTAAATTAATGTTTACTGTATGTATTGATATTTTGTGAATGTATACCATGTATAATTATTGATACCTTGTTTACTAGTAAGAATATAAATATTGTACAGTTGTACAGCTTGTAAAAGCCAACTGTAGTGGTACTATATTAATGATTTATTAGAGGCGTTGTAAAGTTTATCACCCTATGCATTTTGTCAGCACAATTTGAAATTTTGTTCGCTATCTGCACGCATGTCCTTCGCCGTGGCGTAGTGGTTTGGAGCGTTGTGTTTTGGTTTCCTGCCGTGGAACGCGCCCGGAATCGATCCCACCTCTAGGGGGCGCGGATGTTAAGTCCGGGTATAGGACCGACGCCAATTCAGCATCGTGAGAAAATTGAAGTAGCAAACCCCGGTCAAAAAAGCCGGTTGGGAATGCCGTGATGCTGATCACATCTTCTCCCTCTATCGGTTGGATGATCACCCACCTCTGGCATATGTGGACGTGAGGTCGGCAGTGCATTTGGCAGACTCAGGCTCACTTTGGGTTGTTACGCCTTGGGTTATATTACATTACATTTTTCATGTGCACTTTTATTTCTAGGTAATTATGTATGTTTTGACATGTTCTATATTCAAGATTTATCCTGGCTACCAACGAACCCAGAGCATATAATCTAATCTACTAACTGTATACGCGGTAGAAAACGTTTTAAAAACTGTACAGTGCCTGGATATTAAAATGCCAATAATTGGAGTTATAAAAAATCTTGCAAATGAAGAAGGTTTTGACTTTTTGTTGAGAAAAAAATTAATAGGGGTATTTTAGAATATTAATACTTTTTCATGTAAAATAATCTGTCTGCCGAAAATGTGCAACTTCTCCCAATACTGTGTAACTCTATCTCTAGGTGGAATGTAACTAATGCATTCCAACCAAAATATAAACATATTGACACTTTTTCTTCAAAGTGTTTTGTATACGATTACGTTTATGTACATCCAGCAAATTGTCAAGGTATGCTCAGAGGGATCAATGAGATACATCTAGAATAAATGTTGGTAATTATTTAACAAATAATGTTTTTCCGTGTTTTTTTATTGCACTAAGAGTTTGGAGATACACTGGAAGCATTTCTGCATCGAAATCAGAAACAAATGCTCTGAACTCTATCGATTCATCACCCTGACTTCCTGTGGTTTGGTGGTTAGCATGCCAGCCTTCTAATCCAAAGATCCCGGGTACGATGACTGTAGGAAGTTTTCGTTAGCCAGGATAATTGTTTTTACCTTCTTTAGGATCTGGAAGTGTGAATGCGTACATGTAAATATAAGGATAACCCACAGATCAACACAAACATTAAACTAGTCAATGTCATTGCCATGAGCATTGTTCGAAATGCAAAACGGCCTTTGACATTGAAAGATATAAATGGAGGCCCGTCGAAAATTGTAATAAATAAGTAAAGAAGAAGAAAAGAAAAATATTCGTTAAAAGTATTTGTGTTTTGGACGAAGTACAGCAAATCTCCAATGAATCGAATAAAGCCTACAACTAAGAATACAAATTAACTTCGACAAATACGTTATAATCGTAGTTGCACAAGGATCGCAATTATTCCTCCCACCCCTTGCAATTGAGGCTGATCTGATGGTCCTTACAGAATTAAACAGCTAACTGTTCATAAATTGCACGTATTTGCTCGGAACGTCCTGTTGACCCTGACAACAGCGCTCTCGATCTCTTTCTAAACCAAGCGAAGGTGATCCTGTCTACCAGATTCTTTTTTGCTGAAGGTGCAGAATTACTTGTGCAACGTCGGATGGATTCTCAAAACATGTTGCCAATTGGTAGACCTTCCTTCATAGTATTTTCAAGTGCATTTCAGATAAAATATAGCAACTGTTGATTACGACGGGAGTGGGGGGAACTACATATGAATAAGCTCTGTGAAGCATTTCTCTAGTTTAAAATGTGTTAGTCACTAATCAATCATTTTTATTAAATTATCCTCTAGTAGACTAATAACTCGACAGTAAATGTTAATTTTGAAAATTATGACTTACCTAGCAAGTCATTTTGTGATTATACTTGTCTTTCCTTCCTTCGATAAACCTGAGAGCATGATCGTTTTCAATGAAGACGTAGCTGAGACTAGACATCAAATTTCAGTTGTACTAAATTATATGACTAATTGTCTAACTTATTAGTGGCCAGTTTGGAATGGATATGGTATGAATCTCTCTGTTCTTCAATTTGTACCGTTTATATCCTATCGCCTTGACGTGCAACTGTCTCCCTAGAATCCTCAACTACGTCATTCAGTAAATTACATTTAACGCCACCGTAAGAAAAACATTACGCGATACTTTTGTTACTGTAAAGTAGGCCTTTTACTGTTAGACATGAATAATCTCTGCAAAGAGTCGAATTATCTCTACCACATACAATATAGCAGGTCAAGCAGAAGAATAAAGTTAAAATTTGAGAAACAAAAACACATTATTCTTCAGAAACGTCTCCTCTAGTATAATGTATATTATAATCTCTTTGGTTATCGATTATTCGTACATGGCTTAGTCTGATATTCAAGTTTTCTTTAATTTCTGAAAAACATCTACAATGTACACAAATATATTATTTTTTAACATTTTTATAATTCATAATTCAAGTCGATTTTTTCTTAAGTATCGGGTAAAATTACGCATGTACTTGAAATTTAAGCCATCGACCCTAACGCCTCAGGCATTAATTTTTTTTCACTCGCTAATAAACAACTTACCTCGCAAATCCCATATATAACTATTAATTTCGAAATGTGAAATGTGTAGTGTTTAACGCCCGCTTTTACTACATACGGCACCGCAGGCGGTGACACTGATGATACATGAGATGAAAATGGAGCACCGGTGTAATGAGATGGCAGGGGAAACAGGAGGTCCCGGAGAAAACCCCCAGCGCCGTGTTGTCCACCACAAATCTCACTTTGCAGTCGCCTGGGATCGAACCCGGGCCACCTTGGTGAGAGCCAAGCTGTCTAACCACTGAGCCACGGCACGGCCCATATTAATTTCGAGTTTAATCTTTTTGAATACAAGAAAAATTGATGTTTAACTCAAGATTTATAACTCTAAGATATTATTTATAATTAATTATATAAATATTCTATTTGTCATTACGCTATTACAATAGGAAGAAATCATAATTCAAATTATTGTGCAGGCCACTCTAAAAGTTACACTCAGGATTAAAAGAAAGGAAAGCATACTATTTTTATCTCATTTCATGAAATTTCTCAGGGATAAACAAAGCTTCACAAGTGCTATATCGGAAAGCAATTTGCCAAAGATTTGCTGTAAGATTTTGAGGATGATTAGGTACAGAGACAAATGACAGAAGTGAAGAAAACACTACAGTCAGTACATTAAGATGCTCAAGTTCAACAATGAGTGCTATTTGGCAATAGATTTAGTTTTCTCTGGTTATGGAGATTGTATGGTACCTATTTGTGCCAAATAGCGCATACTTTCCTTCGCTCTCTCTGATGAACACGATGGATATTCACCTCAACTCAGTGTGAAAGTCAGTGATTTATCTGGAGACTATTATTTGTGTTTTAAGAGGAGCTAAACAAGGCCTCCAATATAGTTTCTTAGTACACAAGCAAAGCGCAGTGGCGGCCCCTTTCCAGGTTCATCGTAAAGTCCAACATAACTTATACAACAATATGAAAATAGTGTACTGTACTTCCAATTCGCTCTTGCTGGAATAATGAGCATGATCATAATCACAAACCAATAAGAAAAAGTAGATTTTAGCTATGGCATAACTCAGTAATTCCAGTCAGGAAAGGAGGGGTGGTTTATTTCATATTAAAAATAAAGCAGTACTTCTACTGTTGACGTCAGCCTTAAGGCGGCGGCCTTGTACGCAACTTCATACTCACACATATGTATAACGGAGTGCATTTCATCGCACACAAGGAAGTTAAAGTTTATAATTAATATGTGTAGCAAATAACAGTTTAACAGTACCCTGAATTTTAAGGTACACGTGCGTTAAATAAAGATGTTCCAGAAATAAGAGAATAGGATCTGGGAAATAAGTTTCGGACAAGCTCTTCAAACTATGGCTTTAAGTCCAAATGAGACTGAAATGCCACTTGACTACTTAAATTATTTTCAGTTTCCCTGGTTTTAGATTTCAAAGACTGTTAAAAGCTCATACTAGGGCAAGTGAAAAGTTCTAGACTTTGTAGTGAAAAATATTTTCTAAGGAAAAATGTATTTTTCTTCTACGTAGTAACGTTTAGGTCTATACACGTCGTCCAAACTTTATCCAGTGAATCGATTTTATCCCTAAAGGTAAGGCTGGAAAGTCTGCAACATATCCTCTGCAGCTACCATAAGGTATTCGTTGGCAATATTTGACAGCAACAAACTTCTTTAAATGTGGGAATAATATATCGAAGTTAGCGGATACGGTGGATATTCCATTTCCTACTTCAAGTTCCTCAGTTTTCCCAATGTCAAAAGACCTTTGTGAACAGAGGCATCGTTTTGATAAATTATGGTGCTTTTCTTTGCAATTCAAGCTTCTTCTCACTATTTTGTTTTTCAATCAGTTGGTCCAGAAGTTGCGTAGTACTTGCCAGTTATTCTGCTGAAGTACATAAATGGAAAGAATACCAGAAAGCACTTATGACCTTTTTGGCAAATGAAATCCACTTCATTGTCTTTGATGCAGAGCCACCATCTTCCACCCACTGCTTTGACTACTATATTGTTTCTGGCGTGTAGTGATGGATCCATGTTTCATTCACTCTGGGACACAGCATATCAAACGTCCTCCACTGGGCCATTTCAAGAACGCGGCAGGAGGGATGCCGGTTGTGCCAGCCTGCCGGGAGTATTCCCAACTCCGGCCTCCGGTCTCCGAGCCGGCCTCGTGGGCTGTTGGAGGGTAGGAGGAATGCCGGTTATCCTGGACCGCGGAAGAGTTTGCAACTGGTAAACTATAGGACCCCGCTCTTTGCACTCTCGACGACCCTATCTCCTCTCATCTCATACTCCCTCCAGGGATGCCCACTTGGGGCATAGGTACAAAAGACCAGTCTGGTCGATGTGCCGAGTCCCCTCCGTAAAACCCTATCCTATCCTATATCCTGGATATGGTTAAATCCACAAAAATTTTGGTCTAAACTGTAAGGTTTAACACATTTTTTCTGCAGTAGTCTTTTACGGTTTACAAGCTATAACAAAGTTCATCCAGAATGAAGAGGATTTCAGACACTTTCCCAGAAACTCAAGATTTGCATCTCATTTGCTACGAAAATAGCATGAACATATGGTATTTTAATTAAAATCGTTGAAGCAATTTTTGAGAAAATAAAAATGTTCCATGTAGTTGTGGTGCGAGTAATTTTTGTGTCATATCCTTGGAACACCGTAATTTTTAACCGTTGATATTTAACCGACACGTGTTGAGTTACATTGTGCACAGACAAACACAAACACATGCATACAGACGCACCCGGACAAACAAACTCACTGTAGCCCGCCTCGGTAGCGTAGATGGTACCTCACGTTCAAGAGGTTCCAGTTGGAATCTCGGTCAGGATGAGTTTCTTCCGGGGTTTTTCCCTTATCCTGAAATATGAATGTCGGGTAACTCTAAACTCTATAGACCCTGGGCTCCTTTGAGCATCATTTCACCAATTCCATTCATCGTCCGATATGACTTAAGCTTGGAGTATGTAAATTAATAAAAAACAAAAACACTCACTCACAATTATACACCTCGAGCTGATATTTTTTTCTAAATTCAGAGGATCTAAAAAAGTGATATTTCAATACCAAATTCTTGAATAGGATGCAATACTCTGGGGCAGGAGGACTGTGCAGAGCTACTATTTTGGGGTTCCCACAACCAGGTGGCGCCTTCATTGTGGACACCGACGCCAGCGACCATTGCATTGAAGGCGTCCTATGCCACGAGCGGGAGCTTACTACAGCAAGACGCTGTCCAAGGCAGAGAAGAACTACTGCGTCACCCGACGAGAACTACTGGCGGTAGTAAAGGCCTTGGAACACTTCCACAAATACCTGTACTGTCAGCCATTCCACCTGAGGACTGACCACTCCGCCTAACCTGGCTACTGAGCTTTAGAAACCTGGAAGGCCAGACAGCCCGTTGGGTCCAGAGGCTGCAGGAGTACGACTTCACCTATGAACATCGTAGAGGGAAGAGCCACGGCAACGCAGACGCCATATCCCGAAGACCCTGCCCGATAGAGTGCGGCCAATGCACAAGAGTGGAAGAGAAGGAGCGTGCCGCAGCTGTCGGAATGGTCACAGCAGTGCCTGCGGACCGCTGGGATAGCGCAGGCCTGAGGAGGGAGCAGCTGGCGGACGCCGACTTGGGGCCACTCTTGAGGGAAGTGGAGGTAGGGACGAGACTGACCTGGGAGGACATCGCACCCAGAAGCGCTGTGTACAGGTCGTACTGGGCCCAATGCGAGTCGTTGAAAACCAAAGAGTGTGTGCTGTTCCGGGTATGGGAATCACCCGATGGAAAGGCGCAGAGGAAGCAGATGGTACTCCCCCGAAGTAAGGTCCCGGTAGTCTTGGAGGAAGTGCACGCCGGTACTTCAGGACACCTGGGAGCGAACCGAACGATCGACAAACTCCGGCAGTGCTACTACTGGTTGAGGCTCCGAGCAGACGCTGGGAGATGGTGCCTTCAAAGTCACGTGTGCGCGGCGAGTCGCGGCCCCCAAACTAGGAGCCGGGGTCGCATGCAGCATTACGTCGGAGCGCCATTCGAACATATCGCTGTCGACATAGCTGGGCCTTTCCCAGTGTCCGACCGAGGCAACAAATACCTGATGGTGGCCGTGGACTGTTTCACCAAGTGGCCGGCGGTGCATGCCATGCCGAACCAGGAGGCGAAGACCATTACAGACTGCCTCGTGGAGCAACTGTTCTGCCGATTTAGGGTGCCATTAGAGCTCCACAGCGACCAGGGTACCAACTTTGAGCCCAATCTGATGAAGGAGGCACTGGAAACACTTAGGGCGAACAAGACCCGCACAACACCTCCACTTCCCCAGTTGGATGGCATGGTCGAAAGATACATCAAGACCTTAGAAGAACAGCTGAGGAAGGTCGTGTTCAGCAAGACTGGGACGTCAAGGTGCCACTGTTCTTGCTGGCCTACCGCTCGTCAACATACGACAACACTGGGATGACGCCAGCCAGCTTAATGTTCGGCCGAGAGTTAGGTCTCCCTTGTCACCTGGCATTTGGGAGCCAACCGGAGGCAAAGCAGCCAGCAACCGAGTTGCGGGGAACCTGGTGGACCGTCTCCACGACATGCTCGATATGGCTCGTCAGAACATCCAGATGGCGACTGACCGCATGAAGACCCGATACGACAGGCTAGCCAACAGCCAAGGGTTCCAGCAAGGTGACCTGATCTGGTTGTACCGCCCTACCCGAACCAAGGGACGTCGCCCGAAACTTCAGCAACCATGGCATGGACCGTATCGGGTGGTAAAGAGGATCAACGACGTGGTCTTCCGCATCCAGAAGGTGCCCCGGGAGGAGATGTTGGTGGTACACCTGGATCGTATGGCCCGCTACGATGGGGCTGTTCGAGACGACCAACCTTGAGGGAACAGTGTCGCGAGCCCATTGTTGAGCGAGGCGGCGCCGGTGACTAGTTCAAAGAGACAAACGTACAGTGTGTAGATGAAAGCTCGCCGAAACGGCGGGGGGGGGGGGGGCCGCGGAAGAGACGGAGTTTGCGAGAGTTCTAGCTTTTTGTTCCAACCGCGTCTCGATTGTTTGAGAAATTTCTGGAATGTGAGTAATCTATAAAAAGGCAGCCCGCCCGCCACAGAGTGAGTCAGTCGGTAATTGAACGCGTGCGCGTAGACAGCTGTGTTTGTTGTGGTCGTTGAGCTTGCAAGTTGTATTGGGTATGTGTATGAAGCGTGTTTCTACGGAAATAAAGTGCAATTTTTGGTGTTTGTAGCGTGGACTTCTGATTTCACGAACCCACAAGGTCACAGTATTTCATATAATTGATTCATCTCTTTATGAATTAACACATTCTGTTTAACAAGTATGGCTGTATTATGTCTTAAATACTTTGAAACAATTGATCCAATTGACAATAAGGCAATTGCTTGAGTTCTCGAGGGCAAATAGCTGGCTCATCTTTGAGAGCAAGAGATGAATCACCACCATGCGTTCTCTAGATGTCAAAGTGACGAGTGATACTACGTGCATTGTTTGTATGGGCATGTATTCTATGGAAACAAGGAAAGCATTGTTTCCGCTTTAATTGTTAGTAATACACGAAGTTCTACACTCTCATTACTCCCCACTATGGAAAATTTAGCGATGTAACTTCCAAACAGTACGCCCGATCTGCTACACAGGTTATTCTTCCACAAGTAGTCTTTGGAGCCCCAACAATTGGCATGGAATGCTTGCTGACAGTCGATATTTAGATACACTGTCGATATAATCTTGTTTTGCGGAAACAAGTAATTTCTTGCTTATTAACTGCATATGGTAAATCCAAGTTACTGCTTGTTAGAGGTTAGGACAGAAAATCAAGTCCGTTTACGTTTTCTTTATAAATAATATCAGCAGTTTAGTATAAAGAGATGTTACCGACGTGTTTTGGTAACACTGGTCAACAATTTAAATGATAAATAAATTACTATTCATACCTACATGTATTACTTATACATTGATTCTTATGCTTTTATATATTTCAAATTCAAAACTAAAGCCAGAAAGGTACATCATGCCCCACTTTATTAATATTCAAATAATTTGTTTATTTTCGTACATACGACAATCTTACTGGAACGTGATAGAAATCTGGTAATTTTATTATTTTGCAGATATATTAGTTAAGAAGCAGTGGTTTAATGAGATTTACATTTTTGTATAATTAGATGTTATCAATTCTTACGGTTTACCAGTTATGCAAAAGCCACCCAAGTAAAGAGGATTTCAAAAGTTGTTCTAAGACAATTAAAATAGACATTTAATTTGTCACGAAAATAGTTTAAAGATATGATAGTTGAATGAAAATCGTTAAGACCCATTTTCGCCGAACTTAAATATAAGTTTGATATTTAAACGAATTCGTTTCTGAGCAATGTTTCTGGCAGTCGGACAAATAGCCCTTGCAAGCTCGGATAGATAACCTCTCTCTCTTTCTCTCTGTCTCACTTACACACATACATACACGCCCACCTCGGTAGCGTAGATGGTAGCATGTCTGCCTCACGTTCAAGAGGTCCCGAGTTCGAATCTCGGTCAGGGTGAGTTACTTAGATAAGGTTTTTCCGGGGTTTTCCCTTATCTTTCAAGACGAATGTCGGGTAACTCCAAGCTCCATGGACCCTGGACTCATTTGAACATGATTTCACCCAATTCATTCACCGTCCGATACAACTTAACGTTGGGGCGGACGTAAATTAAAAAAAAAAAAAAAAACATACATACACATATGCACCAAAACACACTCAAGCTTTGAATTCAGGGAATCTCAGAATATGTATTTCTTGTGAAATCTGGGTAACTAAGTTTTGCTTAGTTTAAGTAGTAGAGAAAGTTAAGTCGACTTACCACCGCAAATTTTATGAGATTGGATTGGATTGGACTATGCTACAGAGAGGGTTCGGCAAGAGACTAGACTTGGTCTATTGTATTGCACCTATGTCCCAAATGGAGCACCTCCAGAAGGAAGGCGAGAGGAGACAGAGGGTGGCCGATCCAAGGAGTCACTACACTGCAGAGGGCAGGGTCCATACTATTGACTAGTTGGAAATTCCACGACAGGCCAGTACAACCGGTATCCCACCCACCGTGGTCCTGAAACGGTCCACTAGGCCGCTCCGGAGACCGTCCTACCGGAGGAGATGTTTACCAGGACCGTATCATCCTGCCATGCACCACCGAGACTCCCACCCTGAAAGAGACTACCAGATGAGGGACGATATGAAATGATAATGGAGATGAAATTGAGCGACAGGAAATTCGGGGGATGTAATTAACCTACCCAACATTCACCTGGTGACCTGCCAAAAAAAAAAAAAAAAAAAAAAAAACCATAGGTCAGGTAGTCGGCCACGGGTATCGAAACCAGACCTCCCAAACGTGGGCCACAGACGAAACAGTCTGAGCCATCCCGCTAGATAATTGTAAGAGAAATATGATTGATTGGAGTATATTATAATTATAATTCTTTTGTAGAGATTTGCTCTCAACCATTACAGGACTTAAAGCACTACAGGACACTGTTTAAACAAAAGTTTCAGATGTTGGCAGAGAACTAATGAATGTTTTCAAAGTCATGAAGTGTCAAAATTGCACTCTTTAGCACACAGTTCTGGTCAGACTATTACTAAACTACAGTGCTATTAGCTGAAAGTAAATAAACTTTTTTTTAAATACGCAGAAACAGAGTTTGGAAGTGTGAGTGAAAATGTAAATGTGTGTGTGAGTGTGTGATCTAATACACAAGAAACCCAAAAACCAAAACCAACTGTGTATGACTTAATACCATTGCCCGCCATTTATTCCACCAGCTGCTCCATAATGACTTTCCCTTTCCTTCAATGCATCGGCATTCCATATCATCCATTTCACTCTCATATCGGATATCGAGCTGATCCCCAATGCTGGATATTCTTTCGTATGCCGAGTTCCTCTACTCCTCTACAAGCACCCAAGGGTGGGGAGGGAGTCCACGTCCACCATACGAGGACAAAACGATAATTGAATGGAACGGTGTAAATGAGTTCCGGACTAAACATGACCTAGCGGGATGGCCCAGGCAGATTCGCCTGCGGCCCGATTTCGGGAGAATCGGGTTCGATTCCCGTGGCCGACCTGCCTGAACCATGGTTTTTTCGGGGTTTTCCCGGGTCGCCAGGCGAATGCTGGTTAGGTTAATTACATCCTCCGAATTACATATCCCTCAATTTCATCTGCATTATCATTTTACATCATCTCATCTGGTGGTCTCTTTCGGAGTAGAAGTATCCACGGGACACTCTGCGCTGCATGGCAGGATGATATGCTCCTGGTAAACACTTCCTCCTGCGGTAGGACGGTCTCCGGTCTCGTGCCGGCCTAGTGGGTAGTTTCAGGACTATGGCGGGTGGGTTGCAGGCTGTATTGGTCTTCCGGGGAGTTTCCAGCTGGTCAATATGAGGGACCCTGTCCTCTACAGGGAAGTTCTTGGGGTCGGCCGCCCTCTGTCTCCACTCGCCTCATCCTTCCTCCGGGGGATGTTCCTCGTGGGGCATAGATACAATAGATCAAGACTGGTCGCAGTGCTGAATCCCCTCCGTAAGAACCAATCCTATCCTCTTCTAAACATGAACGTATATACTACCCACGTTATTTATCAGACATCAAAATTACTTATGCACCTTCTTCAATATAGAAATATCCAAGTTGGTATGGAACATTTTCCTTCCCATTTAATCAGACTGAGGACTGGTCACCAAGTGCACTGCGACTTGCTTAAAATACATTATTAAATACCGTAATATTTACGACTGAAATTTATTCTCGGCCGCGCCAGATCTGAGTGCTTAGACCGCTTACCTCTCACCAAAGCGGCCCGGGTTCGGTCTCAGGAGACCGCAAGTGAGAGTTGTGGCGGACAACATAGCGCTGGGGAGGGTTTTCTCCGGGTCCTCCGGTTTCCCACGTCAGTATTCAACCAACTGCTCCATCATCGTCTTTCCTATCCCCCATTTCGCCCTCACACAATCACCTACTTCCTTCAGCCTCACACCAGGCATCAGGCTGATCACCCATCCTGATTCCCTATCACGATCCAGAGCTTCGGTTTCTCAGGCCCGCCATAAAGGAATAGAGGGACAAGAATGACACTGAAATAAGCGGTACGATTAGGGATAAGGCGAAGAAGAAGAAATTTATTCTCTACGCCTTCTTGTTAGGCAGCAATTTGTATGTTATGGCTTTGTTGACCTCTAGTCTGCTTATTTTGCATAAATGTAATAATTTCTGCCGTAAAACTCCTCCTTGGTCACCGCTTTCTTGCTTTAGCTAATGTTTTTCAAAGTAACACTGTTCTCTTTACTAGGTGGTGGTTTCTACCTCACTGATGGTTTACAACAACTGAAATACATTTGGCAGTAAATGATAAAAATTTACGTTCAACTTTGGTTAAAAATTTTCACGCGCATTTGTTGTACGCGACAGAATAGGAGAATTCTGCCCACGATAGTGGTGGAAACCAGGTCTACTAACGATATAAACGATATCGTTGTCTCAGAAATATTATTGTCTCAGTAATACAGCTGACCAAGCAGCGAGGACAGAATAACTATTTTTGCGCTATGTAACTTACCGTTATTGTTGATATACATCGAAATATCGAAGTTGGCATTCCCGCCTGCAATCTAGTTGCTATGAAAACAAAGCAAATAAATGACCAAAAGCACTAATGTGGTAAGTAAAAACATTTATTTTGAAATATTGATTGTGATACTACAATTTGTACAGTTATTGAATGCAATAATTGCACCATCTCTACTCCTCTTTACATTTAAACTTGTTGTTTTATACAGAATGTTTCAGAAATACTTTTACAGCTTCGGGTATGGGTTCCTCACACCAAAGGGAAAAAAGTTCATATGAACATATATCCCATAATCCTTTGTTTTCTCGTTAGGTGTTCAACACATTGGTACACTTATAACACTTGCTTCTATGCATGCCTTACTCGTCGAATCATGGAATGTCGCACCGTTTCAAAACCTCTGGGATGGTGGCGAATGGTTTTGCAGGCTTCCATGACACGTTGAAGAAGCGTTTCTGCATGTGGGATGGCAGCTCCAAAAACCAATGATTTAAGATGCCCCCAGAAGTAAAAATCCACAGGATTGAGGTCAAAAGACCGTGCAGGCCAATGGAACTAGTCATCCTCTGCCTATTATCGGTCTTGGTGGATACCAGTCAGTGCATCTCGAACAATGCGACTAAAATGTGCCGGAGCCCCGTCATGCACAAGCCCCATGCTTTTTGCTTATTTGCAAGGGCACATCTTCATAAAGTAGGTCCGGAAGAGTGTGCTGGATAAAGTCCCTGTAGACAGCACCAGTAAGGCGTGCTGGTAAAAGGTATGGAACTACCAGACAGTCATCTACAATGCCAACCCACACATTCAGACTAAACTGTTGCTGATGCCTAGCCTGAAGAACAGCATGAGGATTACGATCTGCCCATACGTGTACCTTGTGGAAATTAGTAATTCCATGTCTCCCAAATGTTGCCTCGTCTGTAAACAAAACTGACGAGACAAACAATGGATTGACTTTATGTGCTACAAATAATCGGTAAAAGTTATCTCCTGGCGGATAATCGGCAGGCGAAAGGCCCTGCACACTTTGAATATGATATGGGTACAGGAGCTGCTCGTGAAGTACC
Organism: Mantis religiosa; assembly: GCA_030765055.1. Classification (NCBI taxonomy): domain Eukaryota; kingdom Metazoa; phylum Arthropoda; class Insecta; order Mantodea; family Mantidae; genus Mantis; species Mantis religiosa. The sequence continues at coordinate 95,141,155 of CM060947.1, read as the reverse complement.
CTCCATGCTGTCACGTGTGATGCACCACATGCAACAGCCAATCGTCTTGTACTAATACCTGGATCATCTTCGACACACTTAAACATCTGTTCTTCGCGTTCCGGCGTATGAACAACTCTTGTACTTCCTCGATTAACCGTGGTGCAACGGTTCCTGTCTCAGCAAGGCGACGATAAACAGCGACAAGGGTTGGATGACTCGGTTGTCTTCGGTCTGGAAACTCCAACTGTTAGAGCCGTGCAGCATCGCGTCCATTACCATTCGCGCGACCGTACATAAAATCATGTCTGCTTGTTCACTAAATGAATATCCAGCCATGGGGAACGAAACACGTGCAGTTAACTCACTAAATGAACACATCTGAAACGTCGAAGACAGACTGATAACAAATGACAAACGTAAACAAGTCTCCATGGTAACAGTTCGCCATCTACTGTGTGTAGTATAGGTCAAAACCTTCTATGAGTGCATCGTTAAATGAAGTATTGAGGTTGGACACCGAAGGCCGTTGAACTGACACTTTCATTGTGACAGGAATAACGTGAAGGATTATGGCACATATGTTCATAAGAACTTTTTTCCTTCTTTTGATGTGAGGAACCCATACTTGAAGTTTGTAAAATTATTTCTGAAACAGTATTTCTCTTTCCTTCACTACCGTTTCCACTGCACACATCGTCTAAAACTTTCTCCATAATCAGAATTAAACCCTCAAATTCGTTTTACACTTTTAACATGTGTAATATGACATGACCAACAACATTTATTTTTTCTCCATAGTAACACATATAGGCGATGCACGTTCTAAAATCTAACATTTATCTTCAATTACCTATATTTATTATTTCATCTAATATCTTAATTACTAAAATTCAGATTGATATAAATACACATAGTGCAAAAAATAGTATGCAATACACATGTAGGTAATAAGCACATAAAGAAATCTCGGCGCTAGCGCCTCGTTTTTTCAAACCTTTCCTCGTTCTGTATAAAGTGATTACCACATTAGTATCGCAATTATACTTACTATTCAGATACAACATAAACAGCCTTTGGAGAAAAACTGACTGGCAAAAATGTTTCCTTAGATGTTGAAGGGCTGTTGTCAGTATTAAGAGTCTTGCTTTTAAGTAAACAATATGATGATACGTATGTATTATTTTTAAAACCATGAACCGTGGAAAGCTACTAAAACAGGACGGAGGAGCTGTAAAGATACCGTTATAAATAACGTATTGAGGATTGAGGCTGTATTCCGTCCTACAACGTTATTCTCGGCATCATTAACAAACAACCAGCTTTCATCTTATGTAGTTCATAAGTTATAGTTACTGACATATAACACCCCTTGGTAATTTAGGACCAAGTCTCTCTCATACGACAACTTTGTTATTTAAGCTACTTATGTCACCAGAAAACTCAGAATGGAAAAGTTGTTTGGTCGTTCGCAAAACTATTCAACCGCATTACGTTTCAAAATTTGTTTACTTTGCATAAGCATAGAACGGAAATGCCATGTTCGTGATTATGAGAGGTATTCTATTCATAAGTCGTACCGGTACATTAAAACTTGTACCCCTCTATCACAGGGTTTCCTTTTCTAATGAACAGCTTTAAAGGCCTTATCCACTGTAACCAACTTAAGCAACACAGCTCATGTATGCAACTGATATGTTTATGTTAGCTCTAATTCCACAAATAGGATATTTATTACAGCGTCTGTAGTGTATACATCCGCAATTAGTATGCAGTCGAATGGAATAACAACAGGCCATCAATATGACAATTGGAGTTAAAAGCTGGTATAAATGGAACAATTAAAAAAAATACACGAAAAAAAACGCATGCTGGACATTCTCTCCTGTCTTGTGACAGTTGGGCGTTAAGCATTCGCAATCAAAAACAATCCATGACAGCTGTGCAAGATACAGTAAACCCGCTCCAAAACGGAACGCGGTCGTTCCTCATTTATTTTCCTTTTACACACATTTCTGTCTTACAGAGGATTGTGTATGAATGCAAAGAAATCATGCAATAGTCACACAGGTTTACAGTGAAGGAATAATATAGAATGAAGTGTAAATAATAATAAATGAATAAATTCTGTATTTCCTTAAGCGGAACATAGGGTCTCTGAACCGCTTAATCTCGAGGCCCACAGGCAACGGGTTGAAAAGCAGAGGTATCCTGAACAGAGAGATTCCGGGATGAGTGATCAGTCCATCGCTGGAATTGAAAATACGAGAGAGGTGAGGTGACAGGAAAGATGATGATGATGATGATGATGATGATGATGATGATGAAGCAATCGGTGGCACTGGTGGAGAAACCGGAGGACCTGAAGAAAACCCGCCACAGGCCATGTTGTCCACCACAAATCTCACTTTGCGGTCGCCTGGGATCGAACCCGAGCCGCCTTGGTGAGAGCCAAGAGGTCTAACTACTCAGCCATGGCGCGGTCCAAATGACGACGACGACGATGACGACGATGATGATAATAATAATAATAATAATAATAATAATAATAATAATAATAATAATAATAATAATAATAATAATAATAATAATAATAATAATAATAATAACAATAGGCTTACATATGTTGTGTACATTTTCAACTTACGTGCAATATAATAATTAAGTTTATCGCCTAGTTTCTCTGTCTGTTTTCAATTTTTCCTTTCCAATCTGCAACTGTTTGAAAATCAACATCATTTGCTTTACCACACACAGTATTCAAAACGAAGTTATGGCGTTTGGAAATCTCGAGGCATCCATTGGAAGCTCTGAAATTGTCTTTGCCCAATTTTCTTGCTGTCTCTAAAGCTTGATCTGAAGCAATGGTCCACAAATGGGAATTCCTTTAGTGCGCGCACTCACAAACCACTTGAACACAGCAAGATTTAGCTCGTCGTACTCTGTAGACTTTGTGATGCGTTTCTCTTACCTTGCTGTTGCCCGCCTCGGTAGCGTAGATGGTAGCGTGCCTGCCTCACGCTCAATAGGTCCCGAGTTCAAATATTGGTCAGGGTGAGTTAACTGGATAAGGCTTTGTCCGGGGTTTTCTCTTATTCTGTAAGACGAATGTCGGGTAACTCTAAGCTCCATGGACCTTGGGCACATTTGAGCATCATTTCACCCATTCCATTCATTGTCCGAGATGACTTAACGTTGGATGACGTAAATTTCACACACACACACACACACACACACACACACACACACACACACACACACACACACACACACACACACACACACACACACACACACACAAACCTGCTGTTCTCTTTAACCACTCGTCTTTAATATTTATTATTTCAAAATCTCACAAATCTGTTTTCCTCACTTTAAACAACACAGTTAATTCTTTAGCTGGACGTTTGTTCTTTTCGTGTTGTTCAAGTAGCTTAATTTTTTCTTCCAGTGATAAAGTCTTACGTTTAGAACTCTTTTACAGAATTTGTGCACACAAACTTTTTGTTCCACTCGTACTTGATCACCTGTAATAACGAAACTGAGAATGAACACACTTCAAAACTGCTGTAGCCTTACCACGTGTGTTGGAAGAGAGTTGAGAGAGCTAATGGTTTGTTTTCCCTTTTCCTGAAGGATTGCACTTCATGACTTGTTCATGAAGCTTCGGTGCAACCACAGTCGCCCACAAAATTATTGCACATATTAAAATACATATGCTATATTCCATTACACATAAAGTAGTCGTTTTAATCAGGTTATTTAAGTAAACGGTTCTCTAAAGTACTTCCGTTTCCGCGTTAGGCAGTTTTCGGACCTAGAGTATAATTTTACATGGGAAATAACTCCGTTCCGAAATTTGTTTTGCGTTGTTGCAGGTTTCCGGTATGTAAGGGGTGCGTTTTAGGCAGGTTTTACTGTACGAGGTGCGTTTAAGCACTTTCTATTTTTTTCAGGACTGGGACCAGATAGGAACTTCTGTTTTTTTTAAATACACGTGGAGTCTTTGTGAATGCGTAACAGAGATGTCAACACTGTAGAGTGCATAAAACTCAAGTGGCAGCGACGAGAGTTAGGACTGTTTTTGATACTTAAAATGGCGACGTTTTCATTGCAAGAACAGCGTGTAATCATTCGTTTTCTCCATTTTCGTGGTGTGACACCTATTGAAGTTCATCGCCAGTTGAGTGAGGCATGTGGTGATGGCACCATGAATGTGTATAATGTGTGTTCCTGGGTGCGACAGTTCATCGCGTAACAACAAACCAAAACAGTTGCAGACTTCGCCTCCAAAATTGGCATTTCCGTGGGATCTGTGCATACAATCCTACATGAAGATCTGAAAATGCTCAATTGGCGATCCTCCAAAACAACGTTCTCCACTCGCTGGATCATGTCGTCAGACCGGCTGGTGTGAGGCCGTGACTGTATTGGTTTGTTGTCACACGATGTTCTGCCTTCATTGAACTGTCGCACACAGGAACGAACATTAGACACATTCATGGTATCATCACCACATGCCTCACTCAACTGGCGATGAATTTCAATAGCTGTCATACCACGGAAATGGAAAAGAAACACGAATGATTACACGCTGTTCTTGCAATGAAAACGTCGCCATTTTAAGTATCAAAAACAGTCCTGACTCTCGTCGCTCTCACTAGAGTTCTATGCATTGCACAGTGCTGCCATCTCTGTCACTCATTCACAGAGTCCACGTGTAGTTTTAGAGAGAAAAAAAAAAAACAGAAGTTCCTATCTGGTCCCAGCCCTGAAAAAAGGGAGGTGTTATAACCTGAACGCACCTCGTATTTAGTAGAATTACTTTCTAAATACAATCTGCTCATACAAGATCATCTCGAAAGTTTAAAAACTGATTTTATATCTACGAGTCCAGCTATGGTCTAATTCGTTCTCAAAGTTGTTCTTTTCAGAGAAATTAAAATGTTGCAAGTAATAGGTTTGTTTCAGTTTTAAGTAATACCTGTGGACTACCACAACAAGTTGTGTTTTTCAATAACGATGAAGTGCAAGTTGTTGAACATATTGTTCTTCGTGAATTATTTACTGCAGATGAACAATAAATTTTCAGTTGGCTGAAATTAATTATAGAATATGTAAAACTGACTATAACATTTCCTATCATTTGCTCTGATGGTAATGAATGATGCCTTATTTGAGTGCAAATGAACTACAAAAGGAAAATAGTACAATAATAATATATGTATATTACTATCCCTATTATTTTAATCTTGTAATGTTAAATTATTGTAGTAAAAATGGACAACAACTTTTGTTTTGAATTGTTCTATTTTATTAATCATTAATTCAAGACAATTCCCCATTTTTAAAAGCTTTGCAGTAAATTAGAGTTTTTAAGGTCACTAAAATATTTATCAAGAACGCCTTCAGAAAGAATCAATAGGACTAAAGAAAGCAGGGGCTTCGTCATATACCAAATTAAAAGAAAGCTTTCAGCAGTCAGGACAACAGGAAAAGCGAAAGGATGTTGAACAGATTCTATACCACTCTTCACAAGACTTCTACTATGCCGGTGACAAGTCTACTTATGAAAGGTCCTTCTTTAATCATATGAAGGTAAAACTTTGAGAAACAGAAATAATGGAGCCTGGAGGTTTTGTTGTTGAAATATGTAATGAGGAATTTTTCTTCATTCCTCGATTACAATGAAATTATTAATGTACTTAAAGGTATTGTCACCTTCCAAGGTGCCATGTTGTCCACCACAAATCTAACTTTGCAATCGCGTGGGATCGAGCCCGAGCCACCTTGGTGAGAGACGAACGGTCTACTACGAAATGCCATTAACACTACAAAAACTTCATTGTGAACATAGCTTGTTAAATTTTATGGACAGTAGTTAGAAATTTGTAATTACATGCAATATATTATTTGTGAAATTGATCTGTTGATAATTATTGTTGCCTACTTCCCCATGTATAATTCCATGACAAATTGCTGCGCACTACTAAGGAACTACGTAATGTGTTTATATCACAATAAAATGGCGTTGCGTAACTAACGTTTATAGTTAAGTTCCGGATCCGCCACTGGCTGCGGTGAAAGTTCATACTTCTGTTTCACATCTCTGACAATGTAACGAGGTTTGGCACGCAGTATCTAGTGTGTTGGCTTGGAATGTGGAACAAATCTGGGTCGATTCGATCGGAAAAAGTGGACATGGGAAATGAAGTGATAAGTCATCCAGAATTTTCTACTTCCAAGCTCTTTACCGTGTGAATCACAAACGTAGTATGACGAAGCTTCGCTAGCACTTCTGTATAGCAGCTTCTCCATTTGTTTCATCGTAAGTCCTTACAGCGAACGTGAAAATGTCCTTCAAAGCTTTAAAATATGACACAGAAGAAGTAAACGTGAAGAATCTACGGTTCTCATCTAATTTTCATTTCCTAATTGCACAAGTAGTATATCGCGAAAAGCATAAACATTGGAAACTTCCGATAATAACAAGGAATATCTTCGATGTGCTTCACATAAAAAAGGTATCAGACAAATTCAGTGCTTTAACGAGATCTACATGTTTTGTGTACCTAATAAGATTTGTCTACCTCTTACGGCTTACTTACGTTAAACTCGAGAATGCAGAGGACTTCTGAAGACAATCCCCGAAAATTCAACATGGAATTTATTCATGAAAAATCATAAACATATAGTATTTTAATCAAAATCGTTAGTGATTTTGGGAAAATCAACATTTTGGAGTAGTAGAGAGTAGTCTAAAGGGGGAGGATTTTCTTTAAAATATTCGTTCACATTCTTGGAGGATACTGAACTTAAAACCAAGTTTGATGTTTAACCGTTTTTTCGTTTATGAGTTACTCTGTTCACGGACTGACGGACACACATACACTCACCACACCACACACTGTTTAGTTTCAGGGGTCACAACAGTGGCGAAGCGTGCAATTAAGCGTTGGAAGCACCACTTCCCCAAGAACGACTGAGTCATGACAGTGCAGAGGGAAGAGTCCCTACAATTGACCAGTTGGAAACTCCCCGGCAGGCCAGTACAGTGGGCATCCCACAACGGCCAACCAGGTCAACCTGGAGACCGAAGACCGTCCTATCGAAGGCAGAAGTGTTTGGCAGGAGCATGTCATCCTGCCATGCAGCGCCGAGACTCCCGTCAAGACATTTTGTTTTAGTTATAAGGGTACAATAACCTAAAGCAAAAGTAAGATCTTAAAAAGTTATTGCTGTATAGCAGCTTTTAAAATCAAGTTCTTTATATGATTACGAGAAAAAGCTTACTGCAACATACTTTAAAAAAGAAAAAAGAAAGAATGTCTTGAAAATGCTTAACACCAAAAATATTAACATAAATTGTGTGGTTTAACGAGATCTTCATTTTTTCTGTGCAGTCATTTTAACCTCTCTTACTGTTTACCAAATTATACTAGCCATTCTGAATAAAGAGGAATTTACGGACTACTCGTAGCAAATTTAAAATACGTGTAAGCATATTTTATTTATCGTGCAAACACCTTAAACCTTCTCTACCCTGGTGCACACCGTTCTCAAAAATCTGATGTGTTGTACTCACGTGACCTTATCTACTCTATACAAACTTTTATCCATTTGATGTTATTCGAGATGAACATTCGTGGATATTGTATTAAGGCATGCTTTCTTTTAGGTGGAATGGGAAAAGGAAATACAGTAAGCTTAAGGATATCTGTGACTAAAATTTTGAATAACAACGCTAGCTTTTTAATATTTAAACAATAGATGTCATAGTGAAAATATGATACAGCCCAAATTTTATCAATTTCACTTTGAGTCTGGAAATTATGGTCATTTTTTTTTTACGTCACCAAAAAGTCTCTTGCGACAAAGTAACTTAAATTTTGGTCTAATATTTTAACGAAAGGTTCCCAATACATCCACTTTTTGAAATTGCCCTAAGTTTCTCTTTCTGAATAACTTTAGGTTCCATAAATGTTTAAAGCTATGAACATATTTTTGTTGCCCAAAATGATTGTGTTTTGAAGGAAAAAAATCGTGCTTAAATACATCGCACAGTAAAACCCACGACAATTTCTATTCACCGTGCCTCTGTGAACGTGAATAGCAAGTTTCATTAGTCTAAAACCAATTTTTAAATGAATGAATATGCTGAAAATTTCAATAGCGAGAAAACAAGGGTAAAGCATTAGTTCATATCTAACACTAGCACTTGCGTAACTGTCAAACTGGATTAGATCATTTAAAAGTGGCGTAGGATGGCTATCTAAGCATTCTTCGGAACGCCTACACTATTTTATAGACTAAAGTTAGAAAAATGTATTTTTTTTAGCCTTTAGGAGAAATCCATAAGGCCATCGAAGGAAAAAGGTATTTTGAAAATATTCATGAAATTTTAGTCTAGATATTCTTAAACGTTAGCCAGTTCTTAAGCAGGTGGTTGCTGTGCGATGTCCTTGAACTGTTATTCTCTTGCATGGCTAAGACATAAAAACCCAATAAGGATTTCTCATTTGAAAAAAATGTATGCGTTTAAAAATTCAAACAAATAACTAGGAACGTCTCGAAAGTGGTTCACTCCACAAAATAAGCAGGCCACAAAGTACGTGTTTCAATGAGATCTGTATTAATTTGTCTCCTAAAATGGAGTCTCTCTTACGGTTCATCAATTATGAAAAATCATCCAGAATCAAAAGTACATCCATTCCCAAATAAACTCAAGATAAATATTTCATTTACCATAAATGTATGTTAAATTTATTGAAATTGAAACTGGGTTTTTATTTATGGGTGCTCTTAAACTGCTATGATTCTTAGTTTCTTTCAAATTGAGCGTAACAGAACGCTTAATTTTGCTCAGAGGCCTCTTTATCAGGCTTGAGGTTATTTTACGTGGCATAAATCTATGACACGAGACAACCGGCTTTAATATATTTCCGAAACAAGCCTCTGCTAAGGATTTTATGCCCGTAAAAATCCATTGCCCTCTTCCGGGTACCATACGATATCGTGTTACTCAGAACATAGAAGGCCACGCCGTGGCTCAGTGGTTAGACCGCTTGGCTCTCACCTAGGCGGCCCGGGTTCGATCCCAGGCGACCGCAAAGTGAGATTTGTGGTGGACAACACGGCGCTGGGGCGGGTTTTCTCCGGGATCTCCGGTTTCCCCCGCCATCTCATTCCATCGGTGCTCCATCTTCATCTCGTGTATCATCAGTGTCATCGCCTGCGGAGCCGTATGTAGTAAAAGCGGGCGTTAAACACTACACATTTCATTTCAGAACATGGAGTGCCGAATATGAAATTTTAATCAAGATCGTCGGAACCATTTTAGGGAAAATCAACATTGTCGACAACAATAAATCACTGCGAAGTAATCTGGGATGAAGGGATTTTTTTTAAAAAATCTTCGGTCATGTTTACGAATTGTGCAGTTCACATGCACAAGAGACAGATACTCTTAAAATACTTTTGGAGGAGGGAATTCAAAGTTTCAGCAGGGAATTTTAGGGAGTTAATGAAAATCTTGTGTCTCACCTTTGGAAGATATTGACCTGTTCGTATTCATCGCAATTAATACTGTCACCCTGGTGGTAGGCTCGCGAAGCCGATGAAAAATGATGGCCGATCGTTACCGGAAGTGAGAGACAGTTGAGGGTAGAGTGAGAGAAAAATAAACAGTTTTAAGGTTAGCTAGCAATTTTGTAATGTTGAACAGTGTATTTCGAGGAGAATAAAGTGTAGTTTTTGTGTTTCGTAACCTCGTTTTATCATTTCACGAACCCACAAAGTCACAACTGGTGTCAGGAAGCGGGATAACTACATCACCGAACATTATGGCCATGGAATCGGCATTGGAAATGCTTTTGCAGAAGATGAACGAATTAACAGCGAAGTCGGAAGCGGCAAATAACAACTTGGCCGCGAAGATGAACGAGTTAACAACAAAAACAGAAGCGGCAAATAACAACCTGGCCGCAGAGTTGAAAGAAATAAAGACGGAATTGACCACAGAAATGAAGGCAGCGAACGACAGTCTGGCCACGGAAATGAAGGAGGCGAACGAGGTCCTCGCCGCCAAATTTGAGGAACAGTTGGCCGGCGTGAGGGATGACGTGACGGAGCTGGGCAAGCGGATGGGCCAAGTGTACGAGCGCGTCGAGGACCTGGCGAACCGCTTCAATGACCTAGAGGAAAAGGCCTACAATAACGCCAAGTCTCTGAACGCCATGGTTGAAGACGTCGAAGACCTCGCGAACCGCGTAAACAACCTGGAGGGAAAGGCCGACAGCAGCGTCAAGTCCCTGAACGCCATGGTGGAGGACGTCGTCGGCAAGAGACTGAAGGATTTGAAGGCTGACGCACCGGGACGCGACACAACATCGGCGCGCGTCAAACCTCCGAAATATGACGGCGCGTCAACATTCGAGGTCTTCTGCCGCCAGTTCGACACAGTGGCCAAGCACAACAGATGGTCACCGGAGGAGGAGGCCACACAGTTAATAGCCAGCCTCCAGGGACGGGCCGCGGAAATCCTAAACGCGGTGCAGACGACGGCGGCGCCCAAGGACATCGGGGAGGCCCTGGAGAATCGCTTCGGGAACCACCGCTTAGCCGCAGCATACCGCAGCCAGCTAAAGGCAAGGTCGCAGCAGCCGGGGAGACGCTGCAGGAGTTCGCCATAGCGATCGAGCAGCTGGCTAGCAAGGCCTTGGTTGACCTGCCACTGGAGTTCGTATCCCGGGAAGCCGCCTACAACTTTGTCGACGGGGTACGGGACACGGAGATTCGTCAGCGCCTAATGCTCGGCGATTATAAAACCATCCACGAGGCGCTGACAGCGGCATTAAGGATGGAGGCGGCCAAGGTAGCATCTATCCCGACGTCGAGAACGAGGAGTGTCCGCTACGCCGGAGACAGAAGACCAGCTGAGGGACGCCGGCGAACACCTAGTGGCCTGTGTTGGGGGTGTGGACAGTCCGGACACCTGCGGAGAGACTGCCCACACCAGGAAGAGCAGCCGGAAAACGAGTAAGGGCCGTCGTGGAGAGGGGCACGTAGGCGCCATTACCACCATCCCCTCGAGTGACAATCCGCGCCGTCAGCCGGCGGATGGATGACAACCTCATCGCGGACGGTTGGGTAAGAGGAAAGCCATGCCGCGTGCTGGTGGACACCGGGGCGGCCGTGACCATCATCAGACCTGACGTGGCGAAGGGTTTGCCGACGAGGAAACCGAGCCGACCATACCAGCTTGTGACGGCATCGGGCGACACCATGCCTGTGCAGAAGGGGGCCCTGCTGGAGCTGAACTTGGGACGGAGTGCCGTGCGTCTGTGGGTGTTCGTCGCGAAGGTGGCTGAAGAGGTGATTCTGGGACTGGATGCCCTCAGGAGCCACGAGGCGACGGTCGACGTCGGCAGGAAGGTCCTGAGGACCAACGGAGAAGAGGTTATACTCCGTCAACCAGAAGAGCGCCTTAGAATTGGCAGGGTCGTCTTGAGCGAAGACGTGGTTGTCCCCGCGAGGAGCGAAGTGATAGTGACGGCGCGACCGGACGGCCAGACAACAGGTGGGGTTCAGAGGCAGCAGGAGTACGACTTCACCTCGGAACATCGCAGAGGGAAGAGTCACGGTAACGCGGATGCTATGTCCCGAAGACCCTGTCCAGAAGAGTGCGGCCAATGCACAAGAGTGGAGGGGAAGGAGCGTGCCGCAGCAGTTCGAGTAGTCACGGCAGTGCCTGCGGATGGCTGGGATAGCGCAGGCCTGAGGGAGCAGCTGGCGGACGCTGACTTGGGGCCACTCTTGAGGGATGTGGAGAACCTGGTGGACCACCTCCACGACATGCAAGAGATGGCTCGCCAAAACATCCAGAAGGCGAGCGACCGCATGAGAACCCGAGACAGGCAAGCCAACAGCCAAGGGTTCCAGCAAGGTGACCTGGTCTGGTTGTACCGCGCGACCGGGACCAAGGGACGCTGCCCGAAGCTTCAGCAGTCATGGCAAGGACCGTACCGTGTGGTGAGGAGGATTAACGACGTGGTCTACCGCATCCAGAAGGTGTCCCGAGGAAAGATGTTGGTGGTACATCAGGATCGCTTGGCCCGCTACGAAGGCGCTGTTCGGGACGACCAGCCTTGAGGAGGGAGCAGTGTCACCCTGGTGGTAGGCTCGCGAAGCCGATGAAAAATGATGGCCGATCGTTACCGGAAGTGAGAGAAAGTTGAGGGTAGAGTGAGAGAAAAATAAACAGTTTTAAGGTTAGCTAACAATTTTGTAATGTTGAACAGTGTATTTCGAGGAGAATAAAGTGTAGTTTTTGTGTTTCGTAACCTCGTTTTATCATTTCACGAACCCACAAAGTCACAATACTGTTTGCGAATTATCCTTTTCTCACTCCTCTTTCTCTCGCACGCATTTTTCCAAAAGATGTTAGCGTGTAAGTTTTAGAGTGTATGTACTCGTATATCCTGTGAAATCTCGATATTGTATTTTTTGGTAAATACAAAATTTACTGTACTCACTATAAGCACACAGTACAGAAATTAAAAATGTTTATTCATAATTCAGGGAATCTCAAAAGTAACAAATAGAAATTCATATATACTCCAAATAATAACTGCATATTTGCAATTTCGGAGAAAGAAATCGAAGCTATACTAAAATCCACTGGTATGTTTCTATGGTAAGAGAACCCTTAGGAATTTAAGTTCCGCACAAAGCAAGACTTTGCGAATATTATATGTTACTGTATCTATATACTATAGACATGCTACAGAAATACAGCCTTAGGTGACAGAAAAAAAAAAAGCAGCTACCAGAAACAAGTTCGAGTCGGAAAACATCCCATGCATTCGATGACGCTGCGTTCACAGTATGCGCTTCAGTACAACCACTATGGCTTCCTTTCAAATGCGATAAATAGGGACATCCTTTCCGGCTTGGCCGTATGCATGGTATCCGAGCGGTAAAACGCCTGTGTCTCGTAGACAAACATGAGTTCGAATCTTGATGTGCATGTTTCTTTTTATTATGCTACTTAACAGCAATGCCTTATGTTTTTCTTGCAAGAGATAAATAATTTTACATATCTTAAGCACATTTATTTATAAAAACACGAACAATATTTTCTTGTTTTCAAAATAAATGCAATGTTATTAGAAAATTACCTTAATTTTGGTTGTGTAAACACTCGGGCTCGTTCATCGTTATGAATGGTGCTGGCATAATCGAAGTATCCGCTCATGAAAATGTCACTAGGCATTTGGTCTTATCCATGCCCCGCAGAATAACCGTAGTAATAGAAGCAGTTTACACACCGATACTAAGTTAATTTCTATTTTATTTGATTTTACGTGTAGGAATAAAATATTTATTTCATCAAACAGAGCAGAATGTTTCAGCTCTTATGTGTGAGCATAAATGTCATAAAATCAAGTAAACCGTAGCAATTGTAAGTTATATTACAATGTGCGTAATACACAATTCGCATTTTTACAATAAAAAATCAAAATAATGTTCGGGATTTGATCCTTTGAAGGTCTAACTCCTACATGCGTGTCTATAACCGCTCGGCTATCAGTGCAGTTTAGTAACTGAGGCCCAATTTATGAGAGCATTCAACAGGACGAAGCTAAAGAGACGTGTTCCGTGACACCATTGTAAACCGGCCATGGACACGATGTGCACTTAAAAAAATATACGCTTCCAGAATCTGCTCATGTTTTTTGTCTAAGTGTTTATATATTACAGATGCTGGAAAATAGCAAGACGTCTAGATACCTGAAAACAGCAACTTTGGTCTTTTCTTTAGCAATTTAGTGACAAATTTGTATATGTCAAAATCAATACAAGTATGACCTACATCCTAAAATAAAGCACATTTTACTATAGCTTAGTAGCTTGTTATTATGACAAAGTTGTTTGGAAAAAAGATATAAAAAGTTAATATTTGAAACCTATCGACAGATGGTCTTCAGATTCAAAGTTCATCTCTACATTGCACGTTTCGCGTTTGCTTCATATCTACAGACATGATAAAGCGAAGCTATCGAATGAACTGAAATAATACCATACCTAAATGAACATACGGAAGATAAAATGATTATGAGAACTAAGGAGATACCGGATACGAAGAAAAAAATAAAAATGTCGGTGAATTGGAAAACATTACAAAAGGTAGTACAGTGAACTAAATTTTTCAGTGAATAAAAAAGGAAGAATATTACCGTATTATTATAGTAATATTATAAATATAATAGGAAGTCATTTAAATACATTATTTGGATATTCATGTCTAATAATGTAACAGAAAGTTGTTTAGATAAAAGTACATAAGTAATTGTAAGCCAAATAAGGAAACAGGAAGTTATTTATACAAAATAATCTTATTAGCAGGGCAAGAATATACACAAATTACTAACAACCGAATAATCAAATGTAGTGATGAAATTGATTATGCAAGCAAGTTGTACCTACACAAATCAAATTGAAATTAAAATGACCCAATATTTTAACTGTAACCCACTTTTCATGTTACGCGCGGGAAAACCTAACGATTGCTGCACTCGCATAATTTTTTCCAACCACTCTTGTACAACGTACTCTTAAAAATTCTTTTAAAATACTCTTTCTCCATATGTTGAGCGCATCGAAATACCTGTTCTATGTGCAAACAGCCTTGGGGGAATTTCAAGAATTCTAAGTGTTCTCTAATTTCATCCAGTTTCTACTCATAAGAATTGGCCCTCTTACTCTTCGCTTTTAATCCAGAACAGACCCTGTTTTAAATTTGTTCACAAACTATCACACAGTTCAAATCATCTCCTAACTTCCCCACAACAATTAATGGTTTTATATACCGTACTTTTTGTGTAATTTACGTCCTGCAATGTTAAGTCATGTCGGACGATGAATGAAATGGGTGAAATGATGCTCAAATGAGTCCGGGGTCCACATAGATTAGTTATCCGACATTCGTCTTTCAGGACAAGGGAAAATCCCGGAAAAAGCCTTATCCAGGTAACTCACCCTAACCGAGATTCGAACTCGGGACCTCTTGAATGTGAGGCAGACACGCTACCAAGGCGGACAATATATCGTACTTAAACATCCTTTGTGGTAAGCATAATCGTTTCGAGACATTATAAAACAGCATGGTATCACCAAAAACACTCATAACTAGAGTTAGGACTTTTAGAACCCCCGCGGGAGAATACAGTTAACTGCTATACGACGTAATACAACCTACTACGTCATGCGTAAAAACGCTCAGGGCCGTACAAACACTGCACGCGCTGTCGTTAGTGGCAGAGTGGCGATGTTTGAAGGCAGTGATTTGTTCGCTAACAGTGAAGAACATAAATGTCAGAAGCACGTAAACGCACGATGGACGAAGGGTTAGCAAGAGGTGATATTTTCACACGGAAAGGAGAAAAGATCCTATGCCAGGTATGCTATGTAGAAATTAAGGGCACTAAACCCAAATGGCTGAGACAGCACTGCTTCACTAAGAACCACCAAGCAAGGATTTAGTAAGAGCAGAGGTCGAGGAACAATCAGGACCAAATGTAACTTCTCCGTCTCAGTCTGAATTCTTTCAGGACTTACGTAAGATGACGGTGTGTGCAGATAAACCAATGCACACAGTAGAAAATACACTTTTTAAGCACTTCATGCAAAAGTATACAAAACAGATTCTCCTTCTCAAACTACTTAAACGAGAATTACCACAATGTTATAATGATGCCATATTGTAAACACGAAAAAGAATGGGCGAAACTAAAATGTGGATTTCTACTGATGAAACCGAAGATTCTATTGGCAGGCGTGTTACAAATGTCGTCGTGGGAACGCTATTGCCTGACAAACTAGAAGAAACATATTAACATCAGAAATTAGTGCAAAGGTGAACCATGTAACAATTGCAGATATAT
Source organism: Mantis religiosa (assembly GCA_030765055.1). Classification (NCBI taxonomy): domain Eukaryota; kingdom Metazoa; phylum Arthropoda; class Insecta; order Mantodea; family Mantidae; genus Mantis; species Mantis religiosa. The sequence goes on along the minus strand of CM060947.1, from coordinate 95,125,232 downwards.
TTAAAACAAGCATGAAGCGGTTGTATCCAGAAGGAATAAATGTAGATAATGTCCTCCTTTCCATCACCGACGCTGCAAGTTATATGACAAAAGCAGGCAAGGAGCTTCAGAACATGAATTCTAGCATGCTGCATTTGACCTGTCTGGCTGACGGGCTCCTTCGAGTAGCCGAGGAAATTTGCAGAAGTTACAGTGATGTAGACAGTTTCATTGCAAACGTAAAAATATATTTTTGAAAGATCCAAACAGAAAACAAATTTAAAGAAATAGCGCCTAACATCCGTTTACCTCCTCAGCCGGTTACAACTCGCTCGGGCTCCTGGCTAAATGTCGCTATGTATTATGCAAATCATTACGACATAGTTACTGAAATTTTTACTGTTAGATAACGAGCATAGTTCTGCAGTACGAGCCGCTCAGTCCCTCATTTCAAGCAAATTACTCGACGATTTGCTCTTCACCAGAAACAGTTTTTCAGACCTGTCCAAAACCATCGTTCATCTAGAAAAGAGAGGTAATAAAATGCCTCATGCCATAGGGATCATAGAAGAACTAGCTCAACAGATAGACTCAGCAGCTGCTGGACCTGCCATGAATAAAATAAAAAAACAAAATGGTGAATATTAAAAATAATTTGCAAGCGCATAAGGAAACTGCGCTTACAAGGCAATGTGATCTGCAATATATTATGTTTGCACCTGTTACATCACCTGATGTCAGGAGAACTTTTTCAAACTACAAATATTGCGTGAGTGACAGAAGGAACAGATTCATCTTCGATAAGTTTAAAATGTATATTATTATGCACAGTAATAGGCTGAACAATTGAAGAGTAGGCATTTATTTTGTAATGCAAAAGTATTTTGTTATACATCTACTTCTATTGAATGATTCTGAAAACAGTGACATAATTTACATATTGTTTTATTAAAACAGTTTGTTAGCACTTTTGTATACCCCTAAGGCGGCCGACCTTCTTTACTACTGGAGTTAAACCATGCCTCTCTTCCAATACTCACAGCATGCACACAAAAGCCGATTCCTAAAAATGTGTAGTGTTTAACGCCCGCTTTTACTACATACGGCACTGCAGGCGGTGATACTGATGATACATGAGATGAAGATGGAGCACCGGTGGAATGAGATGGCGGGGGAAACCGGAGATCCCGGAGAAAACCCGCCCCAACGCCGTGTTGTCCACCACAAATCTCATTTTGCGGTCGCCTGGGATCGAACCCGGGCCGCCTTGGTGAGAGCCAAGCGGTCTAACCACTGAGCCACGGCGAGGCCAGCCGATTCCTAGAAGTCCTAAGCCTACTCATAATTAATTATAACTTAGAATGTGTACATTTAATTGCACAGAAACGAAACAAATGATAACATTTAACTTACTGCACTGCTTAAAACTCGTAAATATATATGTTCCCTGTAAGAATATAGTAAATGTCAAAGAAGCACGTGGCGGAAATGAACCACATTGGCTGGTGGGTTTTTAATATTCCCGTGTTCTTCCACAATATAGTTCCGCGGTTAAGGTAAGAAAACTAACTCTCAAAATATCTAAACCAGGGGCGGTTCCTCTATAAGGTTGCAGGTTTGTGCTAAACCCACTGATTCTGAATATACAACAGGTGCATTTTGCACATTAAAGCTGTACTTGTTTGCATTGTTTTATATACAAACATGTTTCAATTACGCTTATCGTCTCTAGCTGCCCATGACCGCAGAAGTCGAAATAAACAGTGATTAGCTGTAGGAGCCGCAGGTTTGCAGCGAAGAGTTAACCTAAGATTTCGCCCAAATGTGGGCTCTCTGAGGGGGTAGCGGAAAGGTGAAGAGATGGAAGTGGCTTCTTATACATTGCTTAAATGGAGGTTTATAAACCTAGCTCCTCCTACTCTTAGCAACGGCTATAGCGTGACCTTTAGGCTTAGCTTCTGCGTGCTCTGCTTTTCGAACACAGGGAGAATTTAATTAAATGCATGGAGGTTATTCAGAAGAGAGCTCTATTAAACAACAACGCCACACTTGTTCAGGCTTCTGGGTTTATGGCCACTTTGAAAGATTATAATTTTGTATTCTGGCTGTATTTCTTCTACAAGATCATGCCACATGTGGACATTTTGTACATTCAGCTGCAGAAACGAGACCGCAATGCAACATTTGCCATCGCCCAGCTAAACGCATTTGAAAGGGAAGTGCAAAAGGTAAGAAATAGCGTGGATATCGAGGAACACGAAGAAACTGCAATTAAGAGAAGAATAGAAGATCATGATGTGAAAAGAAGAGAAGCTCTTGAGGTATGTGACATTCTTAGAGAAGCAAAGGACAGATTTAGCTTCACGGGGCATCTGGTAGCCTCAACTTTGTTTCATCAAGAAAATTTCTAAGACATTTCCAGAGGATTCCTTTAGAGAAACAATAAGGCTCTATCCTTTTATCATTGGAACAAAAATTCGTAGAGAACTGACTGTAATTTACAGTCGAGAGGAATTTCGTGGAGTGTCCGGCGCTTTGTGCTTGATGGACTTCATTAAGGAAAACAATTTATGTGCTACATTCAGCGAATATGTCAAACTCCTCCGAGTACTGTTAACTATGCCAATGTCTACTACTGAAGCAGAATGCCGTTTCTCAACTTTAAAAAGAATAAAAACTTTCCTTAGGAACACAATGTCACAGGACCGATTGTCAGCATTAGCAATGCTTTCAATTGAGAGAGATTTTGTTATGAAGATCAGCGACTTCAACGCAAAAGTTATCGATTGATTCGCCAGGTCTAAGGAGAGTAGAGCAGAGAATCTGTATAAATAGGTGAGTCACTAGTACTCTGTGTTTTATTTTTCATTTGTGCACCGCCAATAATTTAACCCACCAGCCACCACTGATCTAAACTGCAATGGTTGAGTAACAACAACAAACTCTGGTGACGACTTGCTGTTTACGTGCGCATGCGCAGATATTATGTTAACCAATGAAGTCCTAAGAGACGGAGCTCATTGCGGAATGCGGAGTAATACTTTAATCTAACAGCGATTTGATCATATAAGCATGGAACAGAAAAAAACTATACAACGGCTTCAGTTAAAGTGGTGTTCACTCGCATCATACTGTTACGAGCCACAAACATACGGAATTCCGTGTGCGAGATACTGGAGCCTCTAGCAGTATGAGCCTTAAGGCATAATTAACATACGGAGTATACAAAACCTAAGTAAGGAGAATAAGGGAAAGCGAATGCGCAGCTTTTAGTTTCTTGCTATATTTAACGAGTTTTTCCTCTACCCTCTCGATTTTTACTACGTGGTCACCAATTTAGAAAGTGATTCACGTTTCTTATGGAGAGTAGACGTTGCCTCTTAATGCTGCCATGTGAAGAAATGAAATGTGTAGTGTTTAACGCCCGCTTTTACTACGTACGGCACCTCAGGCGCCGACACTAATGATACATGAGGTGAAGATGGAGCACCGGTGGAATGAGATGGCGGGGGAAACCGGAGGTACCGGAGAAAACCCGCCCCAGCGCCGTGTTGTCCACCACTCACTTTGCGGTCGCCTGGGATCGAACCCGGGCCGCCTTGGTGAGAGCCAAGTGGTCTAACCACTGAGCCACGCCATGTGGAGAGCGCGATAGGATTATGCGTGCGAAGGTGATTAAGTTGCGACTGTAATGGGTATTATTATATTATTTTTATTATTTATAATAAACAACCGATTAGCGCAAATACCCGGTTGGTATCTTAATGAAGCGACTGTGGACTCCCTGAAATCAAGGAGTGTCCAGGTCAAGGAATATAGAATACAGACTGTTTCTAGGCCTCTGCAGGTATTACCGGAAATTCATAATGGGTATATAAACATCACCAAATTTCACACAGAAAAACAAGTATTTCAGTGGCCGATCAAGGAAAGTCCTCTCTCCAACCCCTGTAGCGCGCTCATTAAAAATATCAGTATTCGTATACCTCATCAAACACCAGTGAGTTCGACATCTAAAGTACCCTGTCGCAAAGAGCACATTGTACAGCAAACTTCAGTCAACTTACTGTCTCAGAACAAAGTAAATGGATGACAAGAGGACAGTTCTTATCTCCGATAGAAGTCCTGAAACATTTCTACAAGTCGTACATAAGTATAACTTTAATACTGACGGATAAAGAGTGTGGCGAACAATATTGCGGGGCGGACATCACTTCATGAGGTCGATCCACTAAGGCTATTAGGGCAGGGAGTGGAGAAAATTCTGAAGACAGTGCAAGAGCCCAAAAACCAGAAAAGAAAGGTGAAACAGCCAGTGAAAGGAGAAAGAAATCATTGATGAAATCCGGCGGGCACTTAGAATAAATAAAACCTAAGAGAAACTACGTCACTGATTTTATTAGTTGTGGGGTAACCGAAAAAGCCTAAATCGCGTCCAGTGAGGACATAATCTTCAAGAGACCTAATCAGGGTATTTCTATGAAGTGGTCAAGTAACGCAAAAGTTTGCAGCCCGGTACCTAGTTTCATCCTCCGCGTATGGAAGAGATGAGCCTTCGTGAAGCAATCTCGAAAGGAAGGAGCGGCGTGTACTCTGCTCTGTACACGTTGCAGCCATAATATTCACCTGTCTGCAGCCATGCCCTAGATCTCGTAAGTATATAGAATCAACGGCACCACAAGCGCTCGGACTTTAAGCTGCGACTTTAAGCGAACGGGCATCACACCAGAGTCCAGCATTGGATACGAGACAATAGCTCACTACCCGAGGTCTCTGAACTGCTGATGGAAAGTTACACCTCTGTCCCAATTGACACCCAGATATTGGATGGAGTGTGCCCACTCGATCCTATGGCCTCAATATAGAAATTTGGGATAGCAGATTTCTGGCGCTTTGTAAATAGTACAGCGTGACTTTTTCCGGATTAAAAGACATACGGAAACGCTGACACAACTTTTTGGTAAAATGGAGGTGCCTTTGCTTAAGGTTGAAGGCTCTGTTTCTGTCTGCAGAAAAGTAGCACTCGTCGGCATACTGAGCCATTTCGACTGAGTTGGAAAGTCTGCCATAAACACACTAAATAGCGCGGGGGATAGTAGAGTCTTCAAGGATTCTGCCACTTATATGTCTTAGAAATGTTTTTGCCGCAACTGACTTGGAAGGTGCCACGTCGGAGGAAGCTGTGCATATTGAACATTTGTGCAGGAAGCTCCAGTTGGATTAATTTGTAAATCAGTTCGAGTGGCAGTGCTTTCGGAAGATCTCAACATTCAAGCATACTATGGCCGTGAAGGCACCTTCAAGGAATCTCAGGGCAGCCGCCTCTACCACTCGCAGCAGCTTTTGGATGGTTGAATGTCCAGGATGAAATACGATCTGTGAAATCCGATCTGATGGTCGGAACAGTTTGAGTATCGCCCAATAGTGGGAATCAGCGGTTTAAAATTAACCTTTCCAACACTTATTCATCGACAGTTGGAAGCCTATCTCGGATACTTACCAGGCTTTAATATGCAGACCAACCGGGCTTCTAATCACTCATGTGGAAAGTGTCCCAGGATTAAACACATATCAAAAAGCCATTGTTAGAAAGATTAAAGCACTGAAGGGAAGGGAATAGGTCCCACTACTCTTTTAGGACTGAGCGGCAAGAGTTCACCCTGAAGTTCACTAGAATGAACAAAGGGAAGACGTTCCACGGTGGTGCGGTAGCAAAAGTATTGACCACTTTCGGACAGATACTTTTGGAAAAGATGTCAGCGCAGACAAGATCAAACCGCAGCAGCTCACACCACTGACCCGTCAGACCACACGCGTTCTACAACGGAAACCGGTTTGTCAGCAAAGTGGTGTGTGACCTATTCCGGTCATCCGGTGTGGGCCTGCTGGATGACGGAAGTCTTAAGGGTTTTCTGGAAATATTAGGAGGAATTTAGGGGACTAGGATCCATGTAGATTTGGATCCTAATGTGCTCGAGTCACTAGGGCACAGTTGTATAACTTGGGCGTGCATTAATCTCTGCTGCTCTGCCTGTTGTTCCTGAATGGCCGTCTGCCAAAGCTTGCGCCAATTGCTTGCAGTGTTGAGGGAAGCAATCCTTGTGCTCCTCTGACAGAATGCAGTGACTCACGTTGCCTCGTGGGCTGCTTCGGCCTTCTACCGGCAATATTTGCCTTTTTGACAGGACAGCCTCCATAGCAGGCCACGCATTTACTCTTGCAGTTAGCGCATGTGGCGGCTGATATACCTCCTTGTCGTGGGGACCTCCACATCTCAAGCAACGTAGATTGCTGTGGCATTAGGATATTGCCAGAACACTTCCCATGTTCTATCTTTATTCACAGGTGGCAGATGCTTGTAATACCGGCTATATTTGCCTCTGGGTCACTGCCACGCTGCACTACAACTAAGCAGAGGTAGATAAGGACTGAGCAAAACGGGCCCCTTGGGGTTTTCTTGTTTAGTTGCTTGAGCAGTCGGGGTTTTATGCCCTGGCGGCGGCGATTATCTATCTCATCCACCGATGTGTCCACAGGTAGTCCCGGAATGACTCTTCGAAATTCTCGAGGGTGAAAGAGATTTTCTGTTCTGAACAGAATCTGATTGGTTCTTTACGTGCTTAGCCTGGAAGACGGATTGGCTGTTCCCGCTTGTCACTATACGTGATCCAGATAGTGTCGTCATGATCTTAAGAAAGCCGATGACCCTCGGAAGTCGACTGTAGATTGTGCGCAGAATCGTCTTTTGAATGGTGGTAATGGCTTGCATCCTTATCCGACGATTGCTTAATTCTCTAAACCCAGAATCGAATGTTGGGAGAGGTCGCTCTCCAAGGTTTGGACTATCCGTAAAATAGCCTCCCGTAAAACACCCGGGTTGCATGCTGTTTTGCCTTACGATTTCCTCCCAACGTTCATTTCGGTTCCTGAGGTGAGGAAGGGTACAGCTGGAAAAGTGTTGGTTTTGTTTAAGGAAGCTCTTCCCACTGCGTGGTACTTTATGGTCACATTTTAAGGGGATTCACCAGTGATAGCTGTGGGATCCGCATTTATTGTGGATGGTGTGAAATCTCTCTCGCATGATGTCCACAATACATGATACCGTAGCTGTGTAGAAAATGAGTAGATAGTGCTAGTATCATTGATTAACCTCGGTGCCTTGTTCTGCACAGTCTCCAGTCTGTGAACGGTGTTGGTGCCGAATACCTCTAGAATTCGCATCCGATCAGCATCAGGGGCGTGATGATCGCCCGATAGACACGATTTAAGATATGTAGGCATGTTGGACTTGAAAATCGGATAGAACCGCCTAGGTGCACCAAATCCGCTTTAGACCTTGGCCCTGATGCGAGGAGTGAAAGTCAGCCTATCTAGGAAGACGCCGAGGTACCTGGTAGAGATAACCAAGGGCACCTTCACCAGGAGAGCTAAGCTCTTCCCTAAACAGGTGGCCATCTCGCACCTCTCACTCCAGCGACCGACGCTCGGAACTGAGGTAGCAGAGGAAACAATAACCCACGTTTTCGTTACGCGCCATTATGAGCAATCACCCACTCTGCACTCTCTCCACTCTGTGGTACCGTGAGGAAATCAGACGCGTAGACCGCGAAGACTAGTGGGGACAATACACTGACTTCCGGCATGCCCTCAGGTATGGATCTGCTGAGAGCTGTCCTTTCACTCTAACTCTGGATGTGAGGTCCCGAAGGAAGTTGATTATCAGAGCAAGATATGCAGGGACATTTCCTCTTTGAGATTGTACAGAAGACTCAGGTGGTGGCGAAGACTTTTTCCATATTCAACAGCAAGGTGACAGTTTTGAGATCATCGTAAAAGCCCAGGGCTGTCCTCTTAGTCTCAGCTGCTGCAAGATCGTAGAGCGCCCATGAAAAAGCCCAAACTATGATCCGGCAGGGGTTGTCTCTCCTCAAAGAGAGGGATGACGCGGGGCAAAGGAAACCGCTCGATGTTCGAGATTGTTAGGAGCAAGCTTATGGAGCGGTTATTACAGGGGCAGACTGGATCCTTGCCATGTTTTAAGATGTCCATCACTCTCGTCTCATTCCGGCATGATGGAAAGTTTATTCTATGTACAGGGAGGAACTGTGCCTCCGTGGGTTTTTCCAGTATGGCAACATTTCTATAAGACGGTACACCCATTGCAAGGTGGAATTGGATACTCCACTTACGAGCGACATCCCCAGAGGCAAGACTACCCAATAACCTCGGTGGGGGCGGCGGATATCTAGCACACCAGCTACTAGCTGTGCAGACTAGTACCCCTGGACTTTTAGGCAACCGTCTGCCCCGTCTGGACAGCCTAGGCATGGCCAGACGTACCCAATTCCTCGTGGGTGACGGGAACCAACTGCCCTCTCAAGTCCAACCCAATTCAAACAACTCCCATTGGGAAGGGGCTGGAATGTTCGGCCCGAGGTGTTCCTTGTATCATCAAAGGTACCACGAGTGCTCGGTGTTTGCAGCGTTCGCACCACAGCAGCTGAAGGGGTCGGACACCGCCCCTATTCAAATGACCGCCGATACCGCCGTACCCCTGATGACATTCTTTACGAGGATAGCTGTACTGCACCCCTGCCGGCCGATTCTATCAGACCAAATGGTGACATAACCTAGCAGCGGAAGTCAATACAAGCATGTAGTTGCGTTTCATGGATGTCAATCCCGTAGGACTGTACGAACTCAAGTATTCTAGGTTACTCCTCGCTTATTCTGCAATCCAGAAAGCGGGTCGGTGTGACCTCCGGGTAAGCTTAGAGGTCATTACGGGATGGAGCTCATGAACAGTTCCTCCTACGCCTTTAAGAGGACAGTGTGTTTTTCACGGGAAGTGAGTGCCGGTCAGACATCTGCAGCTCGCAATTTGTGAGTGCAGGGGAGAGTCCTGTTTAGTTGGTTACCGAAACACAAGGACAGGCCTCAGAATTCCTGTTTTTTTTTTTTTTTTTTTTTTTTTTGCTATAATAGTGTCCAAATGTGTCGAAAGTGGTTTGGGATACTGGTGCTGCTGTAGCAGCCAGGGCAGTCATCAGTGGCGCGCGTTGGTTTTGGCTCCGCCCTGAGAGCTGAGAAGCTGCCGCAGACTGTTTGCTGTTACTGATACAGTATTGTGAAAGGTTGACTAGACGTACCGTCTGATTGGACGACTGTCGGCAAAATAGTTGTGGGTGTTAAACTGGGACCCTCATCCGCATTCTGTATGTGGATATTCTATGTGTTTTTCGCGTTTTAAGTTGATTTTTAACATTCTGGATTTATTTGTATCATTACTAGGAGGTATCTTTGATGGGCAGTACTATAGGCGTTTGTTAATGTTGTGATAGACCTGTGGTTCCTGCTTTGTCATTGGCTGTTGCTTGACCAACTATAGCTCTTCCAGGTCTCGCAAAGCTGTTTCCCGCAGACTTTAATATCATTCTTTCCTTTAAAGATCTCAAAGCTCTCGTATCAACTTATGGGGAAATGTATTACAAGTTACATGGGCTCATTGCTACACGAGCTCTAAACTACTACTTTTGAGTAGTATCAAAATGTACGTGGTGACCGTATGCACGCATCTATCTGGCATAGCCCAAAATATATCAAACGGTACCTGCCCAGGAAACGGCTTAACTACGATCGGAAAGGACGTGGATATTGCAGGGTAACGGGTGAAAATTAGGTGGCGGGGGATAGGAAGGAGGAAGCATATTGCACCTCAACGGCTGCAGATTTGGGTGCAACAGCCCTTAGGCACGGTTAGTGAATTACGTGAATTATGTATTTGCCGGCTCTTTGGGTACACAAGCCGCGCTATCGTAGATAACGGGTTCGCGACACTGTTCCCTCCTCAAGGCTGGTCGTCCCGAACAGCACCATCGTAGCGGGCCCGACGATCCAGGTGTACCACCATCTTCCCTCGGGACACCTTCTGGATGCGTTAGAACACGTCGATAATCCTCTTCACCAACCGGTACGGTCCTTGCCACGGCTGTTGAAGTTTGCCGATTGTTCGGTTTGCTCCCAGGTGTCCTCCAGAAGTACCGGCGCGTACTTCCTCCAAGACCTCCGGGATCTTACTTCGGGGAAGTACCAACTCTCTGCGTCTTCCTATCGGGCGATTCCCATACCCGGAACAGCACGCCCTCGTTTGTCTTCAGTGAGTCCCATTGGGCCAAGTAGGACTTGTATGAGGCGCTCCTTGGTGCAAAGTCCTCCCAAGTTGGTCTTGTCACTGCCTCCACTTTTCTCAAGAGTGGCCCAAAGTCTGCGTCCGCCAGCTGCTCCCTCCTCAGGCCTGCGCTATCCCAACCATCCTCAGGCACTGCCGTGACTACTCTGACAGCTGCGGCACGCTCCTTCTCTTCCTCTTGTGCATTGGCCGCACTCCTCTGGGCAGGGTCTTCAGGACATGGCGTCTGCGTTACCGTGGCTCTTCCCTCTACGATGTTCAGAGGTGAAGTACTCCTGCAGCCTCTGTACCCAGCGTGCTGTCTGGCCTTCCAGGTTTATAAAGCTCAATAGCCAGGTTAGGGCGGAGTGGTCAGTCAGGTGGAATGGCTGACCGTACAGGTATTTGTGGAAGTGCTCCAAGGTCTTTACTACCGCCAGTAGCTCTCGCCGGTGACGCAGTAGTTCTTCTCTGTCTTGGCTGAAGGCGAGCTGGTATCGTCTCAGCAGTTGTCGAACCTTCTCGAGCTGTTCTGCGGTCAGGTGGTCAACCGCCCTCTCCAATAAGCCTTACAGCCGGGGCCCCAGGTTTTGCGTCGGCGCCGGCTCTTGTGTCTTGTCGATTGTGGTTACGCTGACCACGGGCTCGCACGTCCCCAGCTCCGTTCCGGCCTGGACGTAGTGAACGGTGTCCGCTAGGTTAAGCAGCCTCACTGGCACCTCCTCTCGGCACGGCAACAATGTTCTGGCTACACAAATACCGTCCACCGGCGTCTTCTGGTCCAGCATCATGTTCTTCGTTCGCTGACCTTCCAGTCGCGCCGTCACCACCTCCTTTCTCGCGGGGACAACCACGTTTTCCTTCAAGATGACCCTGCAGATTCCAGGACGCTCTTCGGGTTGCCGGAGTATGACCTATTCACCGTTAAGCCGCAGGACCTTTCTGCCGTCGTCGACCGTCGCCTCGTGGCTCCTGAGAGCATCCATTCCCAGTATGACCTCCTCAGCCACCTTCGCGACGAACACACACAGTCGCACGGCACTCCGTCCCAAGATCAACTTCAGTAGGGCCTCCTTCTCCACAGGCAAGGTGTCACACGATGCTGTCATAAGCTGGTATGGTCGGTTCGGTTACCTAGTCGGCAAACCCCTGGCTGTCAGGTCTGATGACGGTCACGCTGCCCCGGTGTCTACGAGCACGCGGCACGGCTTCCCTCTCACCCAACCATCCACGATAAGGCTGTCATTCATACACCGACTGACGGCGCGCAGTGTCACTCGAGGGGATGGTGGTGATGGCGCTGACGTGCTCCTCGCCACGCCAGGCCTTACTCGTTCTTCCAGCTGCTCTTCCTGGTGTCGGTCATTGTCGCGGCCAAGTTACTATTTACAGCTTCCGTCTTCCTTGTTAATTCGGCCTTCATTTCTTCCATCTTCTCGATGTTGCCGTTGTTTCACTTCCTGACACCAATTGTGACTTTGTGGCTTCGTAGAATTAAAAGTCCGAGTTGCAGATATTCCAAATGTTCTTTATTAGCTCTCGTTACAATAACACTTCCAGCTGTCTCTCTTTCACAACAATGTTTCACAAACTTCAACTGTCTGCTGTTTTCAACTACTCACTTTGCGAGCCGTCACGTTCTTAAATACCTAATTCGTGATTCGAGGCTCTTCCAGAGGAATTAAGAAACCGAATAATCAAGATATTACCAGAATTTTCCATTTATCTCAGTTTGTTTGTTTCGGTAAGTCTTTTATCTCAAGCGCTATGTTGATCTGCTTATGCAAGCTCGTGATCTGAAACTTTATCCGCCGACTGTTTTCTTATTTGTGCAGAAACTTTTATGCCTGTTGCCGTGACACTGCTCCCTCCTCAAGGCTGGTCGTCCCGAACAGCTCCATCGTAGCGGGCCAGACGATCCAGGTGTACCACCATCTTCCCTCGGGGCACTTTCTCCACGTCGTTAATCCTCTTCACCACCCGGTACGGTCCTTGCCACGTCTGTTGAAATTTGTCGATTGTTCGGTTTGCTCCCAGGTGTCCTCCTGAAGTACCGGCGTGCACTTCCTCCACGACCTCCGGGACACTACTTCGGGGAAGTACCAATTGCTCCCTTTGCGTCTTCCCATCAGGCGATACCCATTCCCGGAACAGCACGCCCTCTCTGATCTTCAGTGAGTCCCATTGGGCCCAGTACGACTTGTAGGTGGCGCTCCTCGGTGCGATGTCCTCCCAGGTCGGTCTTGTCCCTGCCTCTACTTCTTTCAAGAGCAGTACGACTTGTAGGTGGCGCTCCTCGGTGCGATGTTCTCCCAGGTCGGTCTTGTCCCTGCCTCTACTTCTCTCAAGAGTGGTCACAAGTCTGTGTCCGCCAAATGCTCTCTCCTCAGGCCTGCGCTACTCCAGCCATCCGCAGGTACTGCCGTGACTACTCGGACTGCTGCGGCACGCTCCTTCTCTTCCACTCTTGTGCATTGGCCGCACTCCTCTGAACATGGTCTTCGGGACATGGCGTCTGCGTTACCGTGGTTCTTCCCTCTACGCTGTTCAGAGCTGAAGTCGTACTACGGCAGCCTCTGAACCCAACGTACTGTTTGGCCTTCCAGGTTTCTAAAGCTCAGTAGCCAGGTTAGGGCGGAGTGGTCAGTCCTCAGAAGGAATGGCTAACCGTACAGGTACTTGTGGAAGTGCTCCAAGGTCTTTACTACCGCCAGTAACTCTCGCCGGGTGACGCAGTAGTTCTTCTCTGCCTTGGCTGAAGACGCGCTGGTATCGTCTCAGCAGTTGTCGAACTTTCTCCAGCTGTTCTGCGGTCAGGTGATCGGCCGCTCTCTCCAGTAAGCCTTCCAGCCGGGGCCCCAGGTGCTGCGTTGGCACCGGCTCCTGTGTTTTGTCGATTGCTGTCATGATGACCACGGGCTCGTACGTCCCCATCTCCATTCCGGCCTGGACGTCGTGATCGATGTCCGCTAGGTTAAGCAGCCTCACTGGCACCTCTCGGTACGGCAACACGTTCTTCATCCGCTGTCCTTCCAGTCGCGCCGTCACCACCACCTCCTTTCTCGCGGGGACCCACGTCTTCCTTGAAGATGACCATGCAGATTCCAAGGCGTTCTTCGGGTTGCCGGAGTATGACCTCTTCTCCATTGAGCCGCAGGACCTTCCTGCCGTCGTCGACCGTCGCCTCGTGGCTCATGAGGGCATCCGGTCCCAGTATCACCTCCTCAGCCACCTCCACGACGAACACCGACTGACGCACGGCACTCCATCCCAAGGTCAACTGCAGCAGTGCCTTCCTCTCCACGGTCAAGGTTTCGCCCGATGCCGTCACTAGCTGGTATGGCCGGCTCGGTTTTCTCGACGGCGAACCCCTGGCTACGTCGAGTCTGATGCCGGTCATGGCTGCCCCGGTGTCTACGAGCATGGAGCACGGTTTCCCTCGTACCCAACCGTCTGCGATGAGGCTGTCATCCATCCGTCGGCTGACGGCGCGCAGTATCACTCGAGGAGATGGTGTAGACGGCGCCGATGTGCTCCTTGCCACGCCGGCCCTTACTCGTTCTTCCGGCTGCTCTTCCTGGTGTTGGTCATCTTCGCGGCCATCGTCGCGGCCAAGTTGCTATTTGCAGCTTCCGTCTTCGTTGTTAATTCGATCTTCATTTCTTCCATCTTTTCGGTGATGTCGTCGTCCTGCTTCCTGACACCAATTATGACTGTGTGTTCATAGAATTAAAAGGCCGAGTTGCAGAAATTAAAAATCTCCATTATTTTCGTAGAAATACTCTTATAGATTACAGCAGCATTACGTTACGTACACCACTACCAAGGTCGATGACAATAACAGTGACAGCAGATTACATCATTAGCTCTCGTTACAATAACACTTCCAGCTGTCTCTCTTTCACAACAATGTTTCACAAACTTCAACTGTCTGCTGTTTTCAACTACTCACTTTGCGAGTCATCACGTCCTTAAATACCTAATTCGTGATTCCAGACTCTTCCAGAGGAATTAAGAAACCGAGTAGTCAAGATATTACCAGAAATTTCCATTTATCTCAGTTTGCTTGTTTCGGTAAGTCTTTTATTTCAAGCGCTATGTTTATCTGCTTATGCAAGCTTGTGATCTGAAACTTTATCTGCCAACTGTTTTCTTATTTGTGCAGAAACTTTTATGCCTGTTGCCGTGACAATACTTATACTTTGTAATAATTGATATATAAATTTGTGAAACTGTAATCTAGCTTCATTGACAATGTTTGAATCATTGTACAATGTCTATGGACAAACATCATTATCATCATCATCATTCATTATCCTATGAAAAACTTAAAGCTGGCCTTTGTTGGCCTACAAATTTGAAAACTGATAATGGATGCTCAGTTTGAGAATATTATGAGTTGAGAACTGAAGTATGCCTGGAATGTTTTCAGAATGCTGTTTTCAATGTCACTGGAAATAAAAAAGACCTAAATTATGTTAACATAGTGAAAGTGATGCCACAAATTTCAAATAGATTGGTTGCAACATGAGCTCCAAAGTACTTTTTCTTCATTCCCATCTGAATTATTTTCTAGATAATTTATGAGATTTTAGTGAGCAACAGGATGAAAGATGTCATCAGGATTCAGCACAAAAAATAATCTGTATAGAATCATCTATCAGATTATAATACATAAGAAAGAATTAAATGCAGAACAGTGTTATGCGTAAATCAATGTGGTTGCAAGGGCCATGGCTGAAAATGGTTTAGTAATGGTAATAAAAAAAGTAAGATTTCAACACTCATGTGCATAAATTTGTCATGTCAGCTTTCTTTCGTATTGTCCTATGCATTAATAGCTGTTACACTGAATATAACTGGCTACAGCAAGTATATTTTCCAAGTTTATCTAGGATAACCCAATGTATTGCTGAAAACTAATAGGTATTTTTAAGTGTCACTCTAGGTAAACTGAAAAAAAAGTGACAATATACTTTATATAGTCTATTACATTTCTCTGTTTCTTCTTTTTATTTTACAGTTACCATTTAATACATTTACCAATTTGTACCATTAAATACATTAACAATGTCATAACAGTTTAGGCTAGAATTGGTTCATTTCTTTTTAAATTGGAATGTGATCATGCCAAGGAGAATATTCAATGAGCTGGAAAAATAGTGACATTTAGAATCACTGATAACATGACTTATTCTTGTGCTGTAAAATACGTTTAAATTTAATTTTAAAACTATGAACAACTGAAGAGACTGGATCAACATTTTCTAACCTCATTTCCTGTATTTCTAGCTAGAGCAAAACACATGTTTCTGAAATCCAGCAGAGAACTGCAAAACAATAGGTTGGCCGAGGCAAAGAAATGGCATACTTTTTGTTTTTCACAGCTTTTAACCAAAATTTCTTAAATATTTTAGTACAGCCAATTAAGTACCTACCAAATTACCAATTTTCAGATTTCTATCATTAATAGTCTTTTAATACTATTAATTAACTGAGTTTTTTTAGTGCATAGATAAAAGAGGTAATAAGCGCATAACATATGCTATTTTTTCAACCTTTTAATCCTATATATGGAAGGTTGACCCTTTAAGCTCAGACGGCTTTGAAACATTCTCTTGCTCCTGTCATTAGTCAAACACTGATGTTAACTACTGTGTCAGCTAACTACAAGTACCTGTAATCCACTGAGGTTTACTCTGCAATGGCTTCAAAGATCACTGATTTATGGCAGGGGTACACTGTTTGGTTTTCTATGCCAGTTAGAGCCTTTCAATGATAGTGGAAAGATGCAAACAAAAAGACCTTACTATAAGTCATGTGAGAGCCATCGTATATCATCGCTTCACAAAAAATAATTCCCATCCAAAACTGAAAACTCAATGTGCAAAATACTAGCAAGAAAGAGGCCACAACTGACATGATCTAAAAGAGTGGCAGCCTAGGTGAATGCAGCAGTGATTCAAGAAAACCCAAACAAGTATATTATCATCTGCATTGGTACATCTAAAATGACTGTTTATTGGATAACATACAGCAATTTGGATCTAGAACAGTGAAATAATGCACACTGGCACATCGAAAAAAGCAATATCAGAGAACACTTCACCAACACAGGAAAGCTCTATGAACACCACCTGGCAGGTGAAAAGTGGTAATGGGTAGTTTCTTTATATGAAGCTAGGGTTTGTCTAGATCACAGGGGACATTGAGTGTCATTGAGGGTGACTCCGCTCCTTTTCCCCTTCTTCAACTTTTTGCTTAGCGTCATGGAGGTGCAGGGGAACAGCTGACTGGCATTGGCTATTGCGGTATGTCTACATCCCTTTGTGTCTTAAAGCAAATGTAAGTAAGCAGTGGACAATCAACATGTCCCATTACAGAGCCCGACAACGACAAATTGATAGCTATGAAGAATAAGAACTCCACTTAAATTATGAACTAATAATTATTAACATGAAGCTATAAAAGTATAATTCACAATACACATTATGCACATAAAATATGAATAAATAGTTGAACAACCCAACACTGAATCTTCCATACGCTCTTCCTCACCCCAATATCAATTATGTCACCTGCGAAGGTTAACTGGGAGGGGAAAATGGTAGCCCTTTTCCCCTCAATGACACCACTGGTCTAGACGATACAAACCCCAGTGTATTTATAACCATCAAATGGGCAAAAATGGTACTCAAATTTCATTTGAGAGAACAAGGAAAAGTTTTCCAAGGGAATTTATGGTGGTTGCACATTATTACTCTCAAGGAAAAAAGAGCTTTTATTAGTTGCCAACAATGTTAAAATTAATGCAGCCTACCACCACAGGAATGCAATGGACCCAATTTTTTATGAAGACATTTTCTGATAAATATGGTAAGGCTGCCTTAAATGTTTAGATACACATGGATAAAACATTCAGTTACACTTGTCTGTCTTTCCAGTGCTATCAGAAAACTGCAGAAACAAATGACAATGTGATAATATTTAAAAGGATTCCTCTGAAGTCTCCAGATGCCACACTACTGGATTTTTGTGAATTTGGTTTGCTGAAAGAGCACTTTGCTTCTTGAATCCCACCACAATAGAAGGTCTCTGGAAAATCTGCCAAGAGGAATGGGCTAACATCCCCATTCCTGTTTTTAGATACAGTCTTCTACAGTGGGAATTGCACTACAGGTAGTTAAAGCATGTAAACATCACATTGAGCACAATAGGTGGTGGAGAAAGGGCATCTCACAGTGAAAAAAAATAAAATCATCTGAGTTTAACTGGGAGCAAATCTCTGTAATGTTTAGTTGACAATGGAGGAAATTAGCCTCCAAAACATGTTCCTGGAAATTTAAAAGTAAGTACCGATTACGTAGAAAATGAAGCTAGCTACAGTGAAGCAATGAATATTACACAAATATAAATATTTGCTACAAAAAACTTATCTTAAGAAAATTGTTAATTCTTCTTTCTAATGGAGATCGATTTAAAAAACAGAAGAATTAACACCATTTTCTTAAGATAAGTGAAGTTTTTTGTTGCAAATATTTATATTTGTGTAATCAAAAGTAAGTGTTGTTTAGTGTCATTAATCGATTCACCTTTAAATTTAATTTATTACAACAACACTGTCTTCAACACTTCCATAAAAGGAAATTAATACTAACTGAGCTTACTCACACTGTCATTTGGAACACATGTTCATCAAGTGTTTGTTAACTTCATCACATACTAAATTCATAGTATAGAAATGCTTGCACTGAAACCATCAAGTTATTTATTTTTAAACAGCTTTGAAAAATGTTTCTGTACATACTAAAATTTAATTTCTGTTTATGTTATTAAGGCAGGGAGCATAAGGTCAAGAATGATTCTAACAAATACTGTATTTCATACCAATTTCAATTAATCTGTCCTGCACAACATAATCAAGTTTAAAATATAATTAGTAGCTTCCTAGGCATGATCACACATATATACACATGCATGCACACACGCACACACACAAAGTGAAGGAGCTTTGTGTAATACATTTTGGACCATATTACTAAGTTAATTTTGCACTTATCAATATCCAAACATATAAAACAATAGACAAATTTGGCACACAACATAAATGTTAGGAAACTGAGTAACATTTCATTCATTAACAAATTCACATGAGCATAAATTTATCTTGAATTTGTGCTACATTGTATCATCACAAATTATCACTTAGTTGAAGGTTTCAATATTAAAAATTACATGCCATGAAAGAAAAGTAAAATGCATTCATGTTCCATGAACTTCATTCATGAGCTTGTAACAGTGTTCCATTTTGGATTCTATGAAACTATATATACACACAGAAGAGATCAAATTATAACAATAAACTGAAAATATGTATTTCCTTTATTAATTAGTGCATTTTAAATTTAAACAACTTGTTACCACACTTAGGTACTTTAACTTTGATAAATTTTTATGAAATAAATGAAACAAGCAACAATAAAACAGCTTTGTATTGAAGACCAGTGATGATATTCATAATTTTTGTGCGATTCTTTGATCATAACCTCAAGAGCTAGATAGCAATTATACTGATGTAACTAGACTGTTATGTCAAGAAATTCCTGAAAACCAACATTTTTGCAAACAATGCAACCACAAAAACATTAAAAACAGTTTGGAAAAAATTAATTTAATTTAATTAAAATACAAAATTAAATGTATCAGGCTAAAGGTATGTATCATGCTAACCACTAAGAGCAAATTCTATTTTCTTGTATTTAAGAAATTGTATTTAGTTTGACTATACTAATTAAAGATTTAAGTCACAAAAAATACTTTCAAAGATCATATGAATAATAATATTCTGTCTAATTATTTGATTGCCTGTAATTCTGTAGCACTGTTTTGACCCACCATATACTTGGGCCACATAATTAGAATGATAAACTTGGGAGAAGAGAGCAAATAAGCAATCTTTTATAAGGCTTAACTGCAGAACATTCAGAAGCTGTGGCACTAACATTTAAACTGTTACTTGCTCATATATTCACTGTATCTGCTTCTGATTAGAACTGATGGAATTTCCTTCCTAACTCTCTTACTGCTTTTAAATGCTAACTATACTTGACTTATGCTGTGAGGAACAGAACATTTGGCTCCATACTTTTTGAATATATTCTTTTTTTTTTCTCTCTCTGCAGTCTTCAAAAAGCATACTTTTGTATTTTCAGTTCTTTTTTTTCCTATTATGCCAAATAAAACTATCTCAAAAAGTTTTGAAATACCATTATATTCGGGCTGCTTAACCACTGCATTTGATTTTTAAATTGTTTCAACTTTCTAATAAAAGTTAAGCACGGATTTCAATTAAATTGCACAAAATAAATATTGCTACAATATTAATTTGAATGAATTATGATTTTTAACTGCCACCTTTACTGAAAGAATAATTCTTTGTCCCAAAATACTTCATTTTTATTCCCCTACCATCTGTATTAATTTGATGCAAGAGCTGGGTTACTCTTTATGCATACTATCAACGTGGATGTCTAAAACATTATGTAAAAGCATGGTCACTTTAATCTGCCTACCCTGGTTCATGTTGTTTCGCTAGGCCCTAATAAAAGTTCATAACATCTGAAAAGAGACACAAATTAAGCTAGATTTGTTTGTTGTACTAACTGAACTCTACTATAAAGTTCAGCACAAGAAACTATTAAGCCTTGCATATTATAAACATAAAATGTTGTTATACAGATGAACCTGATTTATGCGTATAACAAGGGGAAGAGGGAAGATTTAAGTAACCCAGAATTACTTACAAATGAGACTTTGATAATGCATCATATCTTGTTTTAAAGGTAACAGTAGGTCTGCCTGTGTAATACTTTACAAACAGTAATAGATATGCACGATGTAAACATTATTTAGAAATTGATCCGATTTAAGTATTCAGCTAATTTGGCTTATTTTACTTTTTTGCATTAATTGCATATATGAACTCATTTTCCAAAACATTAATGAACTTAGAGCTTTTTCACTACAACTTTTTGCAATGATGTAATGCCTACACACATTTATTCCACTTAACACTTTATCCACTTTATGCATTTCAGGATTTGAGTTGTGATCCCCAGTATTGTCAATGTCGCTTGAAGCCGATCTGCTTTTTTAATCCCCACCATGTTTTTGTCCCACATCAGCAATGATCTTCTCATCCCATGGTTCCCCATACACAGTTTTTCATCAAACTGCACAAAGATATCAAAATTTGCAACATTCCATAGAACTAGTTAATTTATAGATGCGATTTCACTACCGTTAGGTAGCACCTCCATCCTTAAGATAACAGATTTAAAGAATTAGTGTTTGATTGTGGAGGACATCTGCTTCCAGGCAGCTGAAATAAATACCATGGCTTGTAGTAAGTTAATGTCGAGATTTTCATTTCCTTCATCAGTCAGTGTTATTAAATGTTGAACCAGCATTTTTCAATAACAAGCTTTGAAATTTATAATGATGCCAAATCAAGTGTCTATAGACGACTCGTACAGCTAGGTGGGAAAAATTCTAATTGAACATTTTACAAAATTATTTGACACGAATGTGCTGCACATTGTTCAATAACCATCCTTGATGGTTCTTCTTAAATTTCTTTTTCATTTGAATGCTCAGTTTCATTAATCTTCTGTTAATATAACATTCATAGGTCTTTCTTTACTCGCTCTTAATAGATCTCAGATTCCTGGATTTTCCTATCACAAGTGGGAGAAGTGGATCCGCCTGCTTTGGTAGCAAAATAAGCTGTTACATGATTCTACTTTTCTTCCCTCTGTGGCAGCTTATTTCTTGTTGGGAAGGAGATTGTAGAATAGGACCAGTCTCATTACACTTGTAGATATTTTGAGGCTGATATTCACTTATGATTCCTGTTAGAATCTCTTTCTTATAGCACTGCACCGTGATGTCATCCACAGTATACTTGCCAGAAATTGCTGTCCCTGGGTTCGATCTCAGGCAACTGCAAAATGAGATTTGTAGTGGACAACATGGTGCCGGGGCGGTTATTCTCCAGGATTTCCAGTTTCCCCTGGCATCTCATTCCACTGGTGCTCCATCTTCATCTCATGTAACGTCAGTGTTACTGCCTGTGGTGCCATATGTAGCAAAACGCACGCACACATGCATGCATGTAAAACCATTGCTTTCCCTGTGATTCCATGATGATCTTTAAACCCTTTCAACCATCGGAAAAACTATTTGTAGTCGGTTTATATCTTCCAACCATCCTGATCACGCCTTGAAATCAACCGTAATGTTCATAATTTTAGCTAAATCTATCGCTTTTACTTTCAGAATGTCACCACTTATTGGTAGAGCTGCAGCCTGTTCCTGCTGGAACCCAGTGAAAAGTGCAATTTCCAAATCAGCATTAACTCCCTACCTGCTCACGGTTGCATTTAGTTGATTTATCACCAAATTTTAGAAACTCATCCAAAATGGCACTTCTGTTGCTGATAACTGAATGGTATAAGCAATTCCTAAGTTTGAAGCAATTTCTGTTTTTTGTTTTGTGTCTGTTAAGTGCCATCTTTCGAATGGATTTTACTTTCTGATCTAACATATAGCATTTCTTTTTTCTTTTCTCCATGGCTGATTAAAAGAAACTGAGACATGAAAAATAAAACTGCTATTCCACAGTAAAAACCAGATACTAAAAATTCTCTGTATTTCTTGTTTGTTGCTAAAACATTGTTGCTTCAAAAGATGTATACCAGAATATGTCTGTATTTTGTTTCCATGACTGAAAGCTGTCCTCTCAGCTTGCGTCCTTGTCAGTGGTGATAAGGAAAATGCGTTTTAAGATTTTTTTAAGATAGCATATGCCATATGCTCATTTAATTACACAAAACTCAGAAATTTAATATGCATAACAGCAAATTATGTATAAATTTATTACCTATAAATTTCTATCAACATGTTTCTAAATTATATTTTTCCTGAGAGCTACAAATATTAATGTATAAATGTGAATTACTTAGAACTGGGTTATCTATAAAGCAGGTTCAACTGTAATTCCTCCGGTATATGAACAGCACCTTTTTAATTATTTCTGTTCCAGGCTTAAGTCTCCATATACAAGGCAGTCCAATTCCACCTACTCATTAAACTCAACTCTCAGCACATTTTAAATGTAGAATGCATTGGAACAAAGTGATTCTTGCACATAAATTTGCAGTTCTAAAACAGAAACAAGACTGAAAATGTATTAAAAGTTAATCTGAAGAAAGAAAGACTTACTCTATAATAATTTTGAAATAGAAACCATTGCACGCTTCATTACGCAACCAAAAATAATACTACAGTTTAAAAACACTTGACATCATAAGTTGTAATGTTATTTGCATCATAAAATTATTTAGGTATATCAAATTGTGTTAGGTACACATATCTATTGAAATTGCTGAATAAAAGGGTGATTCAAATATAAATGGTAATTGAGCCTGTGTACTGAGGAAGAAGTTTCAAATGAAAGATGAGAGTGCCAGTTTGAAGATCAGTGTATTATCAGTACAGCCATGAGTGAACAAGAGGTCCCTTTGTCTTTTGTGTAACATATAATTAAGTTTTTAACCAAAGGAGTTAAACCCTCAGAGTTATTAACTTATCTGAAGGCACAGTTTGAGGATGCTACACTGTCCCAAAACTGAGTTTCCCTGGCCAGACAATATGAGGGCAGTGTTAAGTCATATCGGACTATGAATGGAATGGGTGAAATGATGCTCAAATGAGCCCGGGGTCCATAGAGCTTAGGGTTACCCAACATTCGTCTTTCAGGATAAGGGAAAACCCCCAAAAAACCTTATCCAGGTAACTCATCCTGACCGAGATTCGAACCTGGGACCTCTTGAATGTGAGGCAGACATGCTACCACCATGCTACCGAGGCGGGCAAGAGAAATTGTAGAAAAGAAAGGTCATGCTCAAAAGTCAAGCTTATAGATGATAACCATGCCATTCAAGAGCTTATCAAAGCGGATCATCACTGAACTGTTGAAGAGATAACATGAAGTGTGTATCAGCATTGAAACTGCTCATACAATTATCAGTGAATATCTTGGCTTTAAACAAATTAGTGCTCTATGGGTTCCAAAGCTGTTAACCGAACAGAAAAATCAGGTCAGTTTGGAGATTTATGAGAGACTTTTGGATTGATTCTGGTAAGCGAAGGATTTTGAGGTGCATTGTTACATGATGAGAATGTGTCCAATATTACACTCTGGAATCGAAAATGGGACGTAAGAAGTAATGAAGAAAGAATGAAGTCTGTCTAGTGAAAGCCAAAACCTGCCTCTCAGCTAAAGAAGTTCTTGTAACAGTACTTTTTTTTTAATACAGAGGAGTTTAACTTGCTGACTGACTTCACAACTGACATACAGTGAATGTGGCTTACTATTATCAGATGTTAATGTCATCAAAAGCCGCCTCTGAAACAAAAGATGAGGTATATGCATCAGAGATGTCATCCTTCTCCATGAAAATCCTAATCCTCACACTATGAATTTGACAAGGGACAGATTGAAAGACATACATTGGGAAAACCTCAACCACTTTTCCTACAGTCCAGATTTGTTCCCCTGACCAATATTGTTTGTTTGCATCCATGAAAGAACTGCTTGGAGGAGAATGATAAAAAAGTTGATGCAGCGCCCTCAAACTTTTTCTGAACAAGTAATTCTCAAACTCCCACATTGTTGGCCTAAGTTGAAGAGTGTGAAGGGAAACTATCTATAGAAAAACTGAAGATGTAGCCTGTGAATATGAATATCAATAAATGTATAAAAGAAATACTGTTCATATTTGAATCACTCTTGTGATATTTACATATATTCTAGCTTAAAAATAAAAGATGCTCTGGCACTGGGCCTCCATTATATATATAACATTTTACATTTTACTATGCTAAATATTTGTGAGGAAAACAAAAGCTTAAGCTATATTTAATATAATCTTATTTTATTTACACATATTACACTATTAAAATTGAAGAAAAACAAAACGAGAAAAATAAAACAAAATTCCTTAATTTCTTTCATTTGTCCATCACACATACATCATTTTTTTTTTCTTTTTTAAACATTTTCATATTCACAGCACCAATAATATTCACAGTAACACTACAAGTAACACAGAAATACAACAGAACCTGATTTTAAAAGATACTGTGAAAGACAGATACATGTTGCAATATGTAATGATGGAAAGGTATATTTTTCTGCTTTAATTATAACATATAGTTAGGCATTATGATTTTAGTGTTATATGCTATTTCTATCTTTGAAAGCACCATTAGGCTAATTTCATAAAGGTAAGATTACTAAACATTTACAAAAATCAAGTTGATATATACAAATAATGCAGTATATGCCATTTACACAAATTTAATCTCACAGAGGTGAAGAAAATATCACTTAAAACATTCTATTCCAGAAGTTTATTTAAAAAATAAAGAAAAAATATACTAACAATAAAGGACTTAAAAAGGAACCAGTAATGTTTGTGAAATTACTGGAAAAGTTCGCCAGTACACTAAATTCAGCAGTCCAAGTAGTTAGTCTTCAGGTTAAGAATTATAGTACATAAATAAATAAACAAACCAAATTACTATATGAAATTAATAGTACAGCTCTAAATTTAATTTTATACTTCAAGCAACAAAATTGTATGCATGAGACATTTATTATATTTTTACTTTTATTCCATTTGAATTCCCAAATTTTTGGGACTAGTAATTCAAGGATCTTAAATTGTAAGCTGGCATATTGTGTACATGCATAGTGTGTCCATTTAGCTGTAATATGATCATAAATTATGAAGTTACTAATTCAATATTATTTATTGCAATTATTGAATATATAGGTAAACTAAAAGAAACAAGAATTCTGTTTTCTTTAAATAGTTCTCAGATAAAAAGGCTAACTGACTACACCTAAGTTCATGGAATTTCCCAGCAATTCTACAATAGCAATTTGGAGAACTTATTGGTAGTTTCTAGAAGACAATATACACATTTATAAAGAGTAATTCCTTTAATAAATGTATAACTCTTGGTCTAAAAAGGAAACACTACATCTCCTTGCAGTTAGAGTACAAGGCGCAATGCTTGCCAGCAGCAATCCGTTAGTGACATAGACAACAGTGTTTCTTATTTACATTCTTATACCATTAATACACACTGCTACACTTCTGATTATGTATTATATAATATTAGACTTTTTGAATGGAAATCAATTGTACTGTATTGTACTAAATAAATATTTATCTCCCTCATCAGTAAATAGAAACAAAAATAATCATACGTCAACAAAATTCTATATCAGGCTGCTGCTTCAAAACCAAACAACACATTAATTTATTATTATTATTACTACCACTACTACTATTACTACTACTCCTACTACCACCACCACTACTGCCTTTGCAGTGGGGTGGTAGCATGACTGCCTCACATTTAAGAGGTTCTGGGTGAGTTATCTGGATAAGGTTTATTTCCAGGGTTCTCCCTCATCCTGAAGTAGCTAACCTTTATGGATCCTTGGCTCATTTGAGAATCATTTCACTCATTTCATTCATAGTACAATATGACTTAAGTCAGACAACGTTAATTAAAAGAAAAAAAGCTACTACTACTGCTACCATTACAACTGCTTATTTCCAGGCCATCAAAACTGGAAATGATAGAAACATAAGAAGATTTCTGTATTATTTGAGCTATGAATTAAAACTCAAAATGTACAGAGTAAAAAGTGTTTTTTCTACATAAAAATAAAAAGTGTTTGTACAACTAGGAAATTGTTGGGCAAAAATGTAAATAACTTAATCATGTTCAATTAAGTATTCATGTGGTCATACTTTATGTCACAAAACAAACAAATTAATTTATAATATTCTTTTAATATAAACAATTAGTTCTCACAAAATGTGATAGTATACCTTCAATTTTAGTAGCATTTTTAGAAATATATATCATCATTCAGCATTTCGCTCTGTTGTCTTTGGCTCAATTAAATCCCATAATATTTGAAGCTCCTCTTTCAAACCTTATTTACCAGAAAAAGTGTGATTTCTGATTTTCTGCTCCAAAATAGATACTGCACCAGTTGTTTTGGATCCATCTCCATAATCTTCTTGCACCTGACATGTCTTCTAACAGAACAAAAAATATTGATCCTATTATCATTGGAAAAAAATCATATAGTGGTGCATGAAGTTGCTTTGGTGTGCTGTAAAGCAGCCACAAGTGAGATTTCCAGCTGTATCTTTGAGCTTACTGTCCAGCTGAAAAATAAACTTTTTCTCAATATTTAGTTTTCAAGAACTTACATGAAGACTTACTGCTTTAAAATGATCCTATACAATTTATGATCCACCCTTCCATTGATAAAGTGCAGTAAATACACACCTGAAATGCTCATACATTCTCAGGCCATCACTGAGACACCTCCGTGTTTTACTGTGGGCACCAGTTATTTTGGATCCATCTCCATAATCTTCTTGCACCTGACATGTCTTCTATCAGAACAAAAAATGTCGAGCCTTTTTCATTGGAAAAAATCATCTTTTTCCAGAAATGTAGGGCTTTATTTTGCTACTTTTTAGAAAAATTTGATCGTTTATTTGATTTTGCTTATTGACCCAGAATTCCTTGCGGGCTGCTTGCCCAGGGTACCTGCTTCTCAATAAACATTGTAACCAGTCCTGGCCAAAACATTAATACCATGTTTTCCCAGATCTGGAGCCACCTTCACATCACTGATTTCTGGATCCTTTGTTATTTTTTGTATAACTCTTTTAGCTTGTTCTATATAAACTTTGGTCTTCTAATTCTTGGCCTGTTTTTTTACGATTTTGTAAACACAAAACTTATCAATTATTGTGTATACAGTTCAGCGAGATCTATCAGGAGTAGAGATATTTCTTGCAACGATTTGCACAGATTATGCAATTTAATAATTAGTTTTCTTGTCTCTTAACTGGTTTCTCTGTGATTATTCCCCATTTGGACATTCCTGTCTTTTTGTTCTCTACTGACGACTAACCCTGTTCTCTTTCTTATCATTATTATCCACAGGTAAGCAGACAAGTGAATATTGCTAGTCGTGCCTTTTAGTTTATTTTCTTGAAGCACTACCTCAGTTGTATGCATATTTTGCATGCCTATAACAGAGCATCTTTTGGTGCATTTTATTTAATTTTTATTATACTTTTCATAATGTTTTATTGGTGTAATTATGTAAGGTAGCATATTGCACTCATGTCTAATAAGTAACATATTTCTTGAACTCCTTACATTTTTGTAGCATGCATCAACATACGTGTACAAACTCTTTTACACTCATTGTATAAACTAAACACTGGGGAAAAATAACCAATGTTGTTGATTTTTAAATTTAGATGTGTTCTACAAAAAATTTGCAAGTTATATTATAATCTTAGTTTAATGAATATAATTAGTAGTTTCCAAAAATGTATCACTAGTTACTAAGGGGATTTAATATTTTTTACACATGTTAAAAGAATATTTAGAACTATTTCAAAGCCATTAAAACATTTTTAAGGTCACTTTTTTATGGTAAAATTAACTTTTTATAGCTATATATTTTCTGCAACCTACAAATGCATGGTACTAACTTGGATCTGTCAATTTTATTTGCCATATGCTGAGTGCTCTCTGTATAATTTGAGACAGAATGGTAATATTATTTAATTTGATTAAACTTTTTACTAAGTCTGTTGCTCTACTGAATGTTGATATACTCATATTGGCATTCTGTATATGTGGCATTCTGTATATGTGGAATGGGGCAAAAGAGGACACACATATGCAGTACAATGTTAACTAGTATCAATGTTGAGCCAGGCTATTATACTTATTGGCAAACTTAAATCAAAAAGATTAATATCTGAATAAAATTAGACCAAAATAAACAAGCATGGATGATTCAGAGGAAAGCAGTATTTATATTACAGAGTAACTGATGTTATTATGAGTGAAAAGAAACCAAATCAAACTGCCTTGAACGAAGACAGTGTTCAGATTTATGAACAGCAAAAGGGTGGAAATTACAAATGTAAGCATCATGGTCAACTTTTCCAGCAAATGCAGCACATATATAAGGCGGAGTGTCATAAATAATACTGGCTTGTTAATATGTCTAAAATCTATTAAAATGTGGTTCTGCTGTATACATTCTTTGTAACAATGAGATGCACCATAAATGCATTTTAATGAACAGTAATAAATATTCTAAACTGTATTTGTAAATGCGTTTACTGCTTCAAGAGCTTAAACAGCAAGATATTTGCAAAAAGCATAACTTACTTCTTTCTTTTATATCCATTTATATTCACCATACATATAAAATACAGCTCATTTTCCTTAGCTCAGATAAAATGTAAGAAAACTAAAGAGAATATGTGAAAGAGTTAAAGACTGCTTCTTTTATACATTGTTAACATCTATTTAAGTGGTGCATTAATCATCAACTGCAAAAACTTAAGTTTGAGGTACTGGCCAGAAAACTCATTCAATAGGCATGGTAACAAATATACAGTTATCAACCTGCAGTTGAAAAGTTTAATTTATTTTTGGCTTTTAAAATGTGCCATTCTCTTGCTAGAAGCCCCAAGTTATTTAGTCTATAAAATTTTAAGTCACTTAAAGCTTGGACACTACATTTTCTATGCACATGCCTTGAACAAAGTGAAATAAAACCTCCCATAGCCAATTTCGAAAATTCTACATCCAAACACACTTGAATGTATACCTCTGCAAATTCTCAAATACTTCTGTAAAGTGTTCTCAGTAACAGTTTCGTTCTCTTGATGTATATGATTGTGCAGCATAGTTTATTTCAGTCAAGTTTCCTCTTGATTAACCTCCAGAAGAAAGCTGGGGGATTTTAGTTCAAGAGCTTTTGGTGGGTGGCCAAAGATTTTTTGAGGTAATTTGAACTCCAAAATAAATTTTAATTCCTCTAATGCTAACATGTGCAGCCTGGCATGTTTCATTGTGTTGGAAATATTAATAACAAAATTTATCATGTTACCTGACAAATTTAATGATTATATTCAGGTAGACTTAAGTACACAGCTGCTCCACACCTCAATCTGCCTTTTCATGTATTCCATAAATAATGTGTTTTGAAATCATGCTTCATCTGTAAACTAAGTAATGTCTGAAATCTCAGGGTTGCAATTAGCATTTTGAAACCATTAATAAAATTGAGGAGATTTTTTCTTAGCTGCCAATTCTTGGACACATTACAAATGGTAAGCTAATTAGCTATTTTTTTTTTGTGACTAGTTTAACATCTGGAGAAGTGGGATAAGTTTTGACAAGCATTTTGAGACGATGTCAATAATCTCTCTTTACATCCAGTATTGTCTCCTCTGTTTTCGGCCTCCTTAAAGTTATGCAAGTATGCTTCTCGTTTTTGCCAATTTTTGGATAGAACATTTCATTTTACAGTAATATCTATAGCAACAGTAATCAATGATATCTTGTTCAATTTAGATTTTTGTTGATCATCTATCTTTACAGTTAGAGGAAGTACTGTATTCCAACCAAAAGTTTGATATCAAAATTTCTTCTGAAGAAACAAAGCATTTTTATAACATTATCTTTACAAGGGCAATCACCTAAAATGAAAGTCAAGTTAATATCTCATATTAATATTGAATGTATATGGACATACTCAAAACTTAAGAACCTTAATTGATGGAAATTAATAATTTCTTCTTACTAGCTGTATATAGGATAAGTTAAAAAAAAAAAAGGATAAATTGGGTCAATCTGAAAAATTCAATGCCATGGCCAGGATTTGGACAATGGTTCAAATCCCGGCCATGGCATTGAAGTCATTAGGTTGACTCAATCTATCTAAAAAAAACTTAAGAACCTTGCTAGAAACATTAGTAAAATTATTTAAATAAGTTCTTTATTAAAACAAGGGGACTCCAAGGGAGAAAATGCTGACAACTATGAAATCCTGGAAGATATTCTGCATAGAAAACGTCCCAAAAATATTTAACCTTGTATTACAAATTATACTAGTTGCAAATACTGCAACTTCTATAATGCAAATGGTCCTCTGAAATGTCTAAAATCAGCTCAAACTAATGGTGAAAGCTTATGTGTAGTGTTTAACGCCCGCTTTTACTACATGCGGCACTGCAGGCGGTGACACTGATGATACATGGGATGAAGATGGAGTACCGGTGGAATGAGATGGCGGGGGAAACCGGAGGTCCCGGAGAAAACCCGCCCCAACGCCGTGTTGTCCACCACAAATCTCACCTTGCGGTTGCCTGGGATCGAACCCGGGCCGCCTTGGTGAGAGCCAAGTGGTCTAACCACTGAGCCACGGCGTGGCCCCATGAAAGCTTATACTCGCATATAGATAGTACATAGAAAGCTTCTAGGAGAAGCTTGATGGGGACGCGGTGTCCTTGAAACATGTCCTAATTTCAAAAGTAAGTGGAGCTTAAAAGAATGCTTCTGAATCCTTTTAGCATACTTAATTTTCTAATTTCACTTATGTATACCTGTTGGCATATACTTTGATGCTTCAAAACATAAATAATAAAACCGAAGGCTTCTGATTAAACTTCTGTAACTAAAAATAAGAGATAAAAAAAAAAACATGTATTTGGACAAAAGGAAGTGTAAATGCATACACACACGTGCGCGCGCATGCACATCCTTGTTTTACAGCATATCTATTGAAATTAAATTTGTGGAGATATGCTTGGCAAATGTGTGATGCTGGAGTGTATTCAGATAGCTAAACAGGTTAACACCCTAACTACCTGCCTGCCTTGGCTTCTGCACAATCAGTGGAGTGGTTTGACATTTAAATCACATTTCCTGATTAGTAGATAGGTCAATCTGGACCAGCACTTTGGCCTGCAAGATCTCTTTGGCCTGCTCACTCTGAAGACATTTAACAAGGAAGTGTACTACAATGAAACTGATAACACTGATCTTCAAATACATGTGTTTGAAGCAGCCCTAGAGTTTGGCAAAATATAGATTCTCATTGGGAAGAGGATAAATGAGGTAAAAAGATTTAATGCTTCAATAGATTCTAATGTGCAAATTTTGAGCCTCTACTTTAAATATCTAAATAAATATACCACATGTTCAAGTTATCCAAAAGGTATTGAATATAAATAAATTTCTTGAACGATAAAGATGTTGATTTTGTTTGAATATTCATGATGCATCAAAGTAAGTTATTTACAATTAGTACTTTAGTATTCTTTCTTCCTGATATAAGATAAAATTTTGATCTGCTGCATAGTATCATTTCATGCACATTTTAGGGAACTGCTTAGGAAATAAAAGCACTGAATCACTTTTTTATTCTTTGGCCATTTACGAGATATTTTTAGTTCTTAGTCCAGATTTTCTAGTATTCTTTATTTCTCATCAGGTCATACAAACAGTATTACAAACATCAAGTCCAGCATGCATATAAGTAGCTGTTTTTTCTTCTTCTAAATTTGACTTTTGTAATACATATATTTTATGTATTACAACTAAATGCATACTCAAACCACCTTGAAATAACATTAATTATTAACCAAAAATAGAAAAAGAACATGTTTTTACTTTTTCTATTGCTTATCACTAGTAAGTAGAGGAAGTATTGATATTGATATTTCATCAGAAATACAAGTTTTGAGACTCCCAAATGTAAATAAAGTATTTTGGACAAAGGTTCATGAACCTATGTGGTGTGCATGAGTGTGTGACGGGGGGGGGGGGGGGGGGGGGGGAGCAGCATAATTCAGAAACAAAAATTCAATTAAACATTTCAATGGTAGTGACATGAAGATTTTCAAGAAAAATCTCCTCTCCCCAAACTACCCTATACATGGGAAATATATATTTTTCATTTCCTCAAAAATGGCTAACATTCTGATTAAAATATCTAATTTAAAACATGTGCATAACAAATAAAATGTAAATCTTGAATTTTGTACTAGTAGCCTATGAATCCCCCTTTATTCTCAAAGCAATGGTGAGACAATTTGTTGATTTTGCATAAATTGTGAACCACACAAAATAGCCAAAGGTTACTTTACAAAACATGATCTGGTCCAAACACATTATCTCAAATACATTTTTTTGTGGCATTAACTAATTCAAAGCTTGCACAATAGAGGCTAATCTTGTTAAAACTCACAAATGATATTAAATAAAATTATTTATGGCATTAAATCATTTGAGAAATTTTCTTTAATATTGGTTTGAATTGTCAAACAGTTTACCATTTTTCCCCCCTTTCTTATAGTATCATGCAAAGAGAATGGAATATCAAAGTCTTCATATGGCAATTGGGTTTTGAAAGATTTGACTATCACTTTAGCCTTCGCATTCCCCTTGTACCTACAACAAAATATGTAATAGGATATCTCTAGCAATGATTATCTGGATTAATGAGAAGCAGGTAGAAAAACAAGCTTCTGTAAGTATAGTCTGTAAAACGGTGCGTACAGAAAGTCACAAGGCTTCAGATTTGTATCTAAATATAATTTAAGAATAAATATGAAAGTAAGTTATAGTGAGAGAGTTATGAGACTAACACTTCAGTTTTTCACGTTTAACCTCAAGATATCAAACTAGTACAAGTAAAAATAAAACAGCACATTACAGCCATATATCCTATCCTAATAGCGCTCACTTGTATTACTGTTGAAACAAACATTTTAATTTATGGATATATGTGATTTTTGGTTCCAACAAATTTTGATTTGGGCAGAAAAGAGAGCAAGCTATTTGTAAATGGAGAAAATGTCAATAGGTATAGTCGTGCTGCTCGAACTGTTACCATGGCTTTATCTTTGTTAACAGAAACCTCTCAGATAAGGCACTGATTATTCTTGTAAGAGTGAGAGGGGAACTGCTGCGCCGCCCGGCCCTATGCTAAGCACCAATGAACGTATCACTTCAGCCAATGGAATTTGCAGGAATTACAAATGACAGATAGATGTTCACTCCACATGCAGTAATCAGTGCATTATCTGAGAGGTATCTATTACCAAAGATAAATCCATGGTAACTGTTCGAGCAGCACAATAACAAGTCAGAAACTCCAGCTATAGTAATCTTAAAATAATAAATAATTTCACATATTCTCCTTAATAAATTCGGAGAGCATACAAGAGAGAGACCACTGACCTGAAGGCATCAAGAATGGATGCACAAAACTTTTCATTCGTTTTATTTACATTACATGTGTACACTGGTACCAGCAAATCACAGGCTCATGCATGAGATATGCTTTTGTGCGCATGAATCAAGGCATGTTAATATCTAGGAACCTTCTTAAGCAATGTATCACTGAAACTGAAAGAAACCATGTAGAAAATTAAAGGCAAAATTGGGTTTCTCTTATGGTTACATGTTACATTCTACATGTTCTTTTAGTTTTTTGAACACAAAAACAGTTAATACCCCCATGCAACCTCTTACAGATCTTTATCCACATTTCAATCTTAAATTTAATTTTGTTAAATACCTTTTTCTTACATTTCCCGGTGTTTTAAGTATTTCAGAAGTGCTTCAGGTATTACATACTAAAATCTTTTATACTATCCAAAAATTTGATACTTTAATTAAACACTTTCATTTGATGGTAATAACAACTAAAATATTTAAGTCATCATTTATTGTTTTACAATCTGATTAAATTTTATTAAGCTTCACAAGATATATGAAGTCTTTTGGCTTTATCACCAAATGTCGAATGTCACAATGTGGAATTATAGCAAGACAAAATTAATATTTTCTGCTAATAACAGTACACCATTCTGAACATAATATTATCTTAATACTTTAAAATTTTTCTTTTTATCAGACTGGAAACAAATATTCCATATATATTTTAAAAGTGTGCTGAAAGACATAAGGAACAAATGTTACAACATTCTAAAAATTTGGAAATCTGCTTGTTACCCTGGCCATATCAATGTTAGATAAATATCTAACCTATATTAACTTAACTTTAAAGAGAGTCGATTAAAGACACTAGACAACACTTACTTTTAAATTTTTCCAGTTTAAAAAACATGTTTCTGAGGCTTTGCCTCTATCACCAGCCGGCTCTCGACTGGTTCTCGTTGGTGTAGCTGACGATATTTTGTCACAGGTCTCCTCTGGTGGCGGTTCAAGGAACTTGCTGAACAAATCTTTCTGGGGGATGTCGAAATTGAATACTTTGTTCCTATTTTTTGAAATGAAGATTTGTTCCCATGTGGATAGTTCTTGTTTTCCTGATGTATGTTTTAGTAGTTTTGGTTCTGGATTTATGTTGTGGTTTTTTTCCCAAAAATGTGTGGCAACTGCTGATTTTTCTAATTGTTTATATTTTATGTTTCTAAAGTGTTCCTTTGCTCTTGTTTCTAAATTTCTTTTTGTTTTTCCAATATAAATTTGACTACAGTCATTGCATTCAATTTGATATATACCAGATTTTTTGTTAGATGGAATGGCATCTTTGATGTTTGAGCAAATTAGGTTTTTTAAGGAGAAATGGTTGACTGGTGCTAGTTGAATGTTTTGTCTATTGAAAAATAAAAAGTAAGTGTTGTCTAGTGTCTTTAATCGACTCTCTTTAAAGTTAATTTATCATAACAACACTGTTTTCAACACTTCCAAGAAAGGAATTGCTATATTAACTTCCTTATATAAAACAAACCTACAAATTTTATCTGTCAATTTTCTGTTGTTTGTAGGTGAAAGTGTCCTAAAATGACATAGTATGGTAAAATGACATATCACATATTTCTTGTTAATGCCACAAAAGACAGCATTTTATGACACAAGATCATGTTCTTCTGCTGTTTGTGTAGATGTTTATCTGTTAGGTCAAGAATCTGCAAACATGGGAGTTTACATGTTTGTGGCGATTATTCTTCTGTCATCCCACCTGGAGCATTTGATTTATAATACTTGTTACATAGAATGTGACTAAACATTTCATCTGCAAATATTTGCAGCATATATTTGAGTGTAGAGGTTCACGTGTTTATGAGTAGTGCGCGTGAACATGGAATCCTCTGACTGTGGATACCATAATATACTATATATGTGGGTAAAATGACATACCGAAAGCACAGGCTAAACTTTTATTTCTCTTTATAGTAATATAACATATAATTTCATTGTTATAATAATAATAATAATAATAATAATAATAATAATAATAATAATAATAATAATAATAATAATAATAATAATAATAATAATAATTATTATTATTATTATTATTTATTTATTTGCTTGTTTATTTTCAGCAATCATTGTTGGAAGTTATAAGAGAACCAATGATTGCCAGTAATTGAATTCAGAGAGCATACATAAGGCTGTTATAACAGCAGGATGGTCACTCAATCCATAAATATTTCAATGTACCGATTTATGCCAAAGAAAATAATATTATGTCATTACCACCACATTGCAAACATTATCTTCAGCCACTGGATGTGACATTCTTTAGTCCCCTTACAACATACTATAACCAAGAAGTTTCTAATTGGTTGAGAAATGATCCTGGGAGACTCGTGGGACAGTTTTAGTGACTAGTTTATTTTCAAAAGCATATAGAAAAGCTGCCACTGTTCACAATCAACCAGTGGTTTTGCAAAACCTGGAATCTGGCCATTCAACCCCAATATTTTTACTGCTCGTCTGTTTTGTCCATCAGTGTAGCAGAGAGATCTCTTTCACAAGGAGAAAATACTGAAAATGAAACTCAAACAACTAAAGCAAACCAATGCAGAAAACTGCAGTTATAGCTGTGCCTCAAGTTTCAACTTCATCACTTTGTGATAGTGCAATATCTTCTGGATCAGCACCTTGATATATCACACCAGTTGACATATTTCTACTTTCTTCCAGGCCTCAGGTTAGGCCTGCTTCTAACAAATGGAAACAGGAGAGTTCACAAGTTCTGACCAGCAGTCCATATGTTACAAAGGTAAAAGCCAAAGTCATAAAAAAAGAATGTTGGAATGCAGCTGTATAGGCTGTTTTGATAGGCCCATTGGAGATGAGGAAGATATGGACTTTCTTAATGATAAAGATGATGATGTTCCTTGTCTCTAGACTTATTAAGTCACTCCAAACCAAAAGAGACATACATAGCTCAGGTGTGTTAAATGGTCAATGTGGGCTCACAGTGAATGTGCTGGGGTTTCCCAAAGGACAAAGATGTATACAAGTGACATTTGCAAATGAAAGATAAATGACTACAGAAAGAGTATGTCATTTTGCCCAACCACTTTCATTACATGACTTACTGCAAGTTTTTCAAAATACATTGTAATAATGATGTAAGGTACAATACCATTTTCTTTCATAAATCACTGATGTCAAAGATTTTCAATGTTAAAATACAAAAAATTAATGTTATAGTACAAAAACAGCAACACCACAGGAGAATGTTTTCCTTATGGCAAGTCATTTTTAGGACACTTTCCCCTATATGTACTTAGTATTTCTTCGAGTTTTGTGGTTGGTGCAGTGTTATCAAGAAAAAATCTCTTTATAGAAGTAAAAAACATTACAAATTCTCCGCCTCACAATTACTATACATTTTGATTACAGGTGAACATAAAATAACTTTTATGATGTCAAAATTATTTTCCATTCCCTATGGTTCTTAACACTTTTTAAGTTTCCTACTGGTTACTATG
Source organism: Mantis religiosa (assembly GCA_030765055.1). Classification (NCBI taxonomy): domain Eukaryota; kingdom Metazoa; phylum Arthropoda; class Insecta; order Mantodea; family Mantidae; genus Mantis; species Mantis religiosa. The sequence continues at coordinate 95,088,338 of CM060947.1, read as the reverse complement.
AAGAGGATATTAAAGGAATTACACTTCATAAACCAGAATATCTCACAAAGAAGCAATCTGAAATTTGGTCTTTGAAATTTATAATCTTGCAATAAAACAAACACACAGGGTCTGAGAGAAAGATATTGATTTCTGAACATTTGCTCCCTTTGAAATAAATTAGTTATGATAATGTCATCTGTAAGTACACTAACAGATTGCAATGCAACAAAAATATTTCTAAGCCGGCCTCATAAGTGTTATCATTGCTGACCTAACTGAGTTAAAAGAATTGTTAATTCACAAAGGAGAGTTTCAATTTCTTTTTTTACTCTTTGCAAATATTGACACTTAAACTCTAAATTAAATTAAATTTAGAATACCTTTTAATTAACCCCTATTTCATATGCAAGGTAATATAATAAACTGTATGTTGTGAACAAAGTTAAAAAAAAAAAAAAGGATTGAAAATGGATTTTAAGAGTTTCACTGATGCATTGCTTTAAGAGCTACAACAAAGAACTCTGTCAAAAAACAATGTGCTATTTAATCTACTTAAGAAGTTTTATGGTATGAAAAAATACAACTGTGGAATGGAAATGGTGAAACTTACAACCTATTTTAATCTCATTTACTTAACAAATAAACCATGGAGTTAAATGGTCTCTTTTTCTGTTATAAACTCTCTGTCTAAATTTAGTTATTCTTAATGGGGGGAGGGGGCTCTGATAAATACTTGTACATCTTTAACAAAGAATAAAAAAAGCACTCTTGTGCCCAAATTATGCTGATAGTAAACATTATAATAACAACAGTTCTAATACTAAATGCTTTTGTCTGCTTATATGGATAAACAAATATATACAAATATATATATAATATATATTTATATGAAATTCAAGTTACATGCTAATTATTGTACATAATGTTGAGTAATGCACACTTTTACAAATCAAGGAAAATAATAAGTGTTTAACCTCTAATTCCAGAAGTTAAAGTTGCCATAAAGCATACTGGCCAAAACTCTTTCACAAACTGCATATTTCAGTCAATGAAAAATACATGCATACTTGCCCAAAGAATGCAGCACAGCTTTATATCTTTCTTCAACATGTAATGGCCAATTTTTCATTTCACTATTCTAGCAGTCTTACAGGATGATATGCCATATCCATAACATACACTACTTAAAATACTGTGCCTATGTGATTACTGTATGTATTTCTTTCCAACAACTCTGATACAATGGCAACATAGCTGTGATAAAAGGGAAATTTCACTTGCTAAAAATAAATGCTTTCTTTCATATAACTTTCAAGATAAAACTGGCAATAATTTCTTTCAGTTTGAATATTATAAATATTTCTTTATTTTTATGGGCTTTTCAATTCAATTAATTCATTGAGCATGCAAGCTGCTTAACATTACTGTCATTTAAATATTACTTATAAAATATGTTTAAATTTCAGAAACGATTTAGCATTAGCTATAGGACCAATAGATTTACAAACTGCTCACTGACCTGTTTCAAAATGTAACCATTGCATGGCAGTTGTTTTAACAGCTGATGAAAAGCTATTTTCTGTAGAATAATAGATATGCAGAAAACTTTGGTCTGATTTCCATAGCAGATTAAGGAACAAGCCCTTTTTTGTAGTTTGAAGCTGCAGAAATGAAAATTTTAAAGTTTTTGAAGTTTGGGTTATTATTCATATTCTGCAAAATGTTTCTTTTCCAAGTATGACAATCATTTATTCCCGAGCTGGACAAATTACGAGGGTAATTTTAGAAGTCATGGCAACTATTTTATATATTCCGAATAACCGAATATGCTGTTATTGATCTATATACATTTGAAAACATGGTGTACACATTAAGGGATGCCACCACCAGAAGATGTTCGAGTGCACTGATGACTAGTAGACACATGCAAAGGTTGTATTCATAGAGGCTGTGTTCCAAGATAGATGCCACTTAAGTTGAACCTTGAGTAGAAATGTTTGTGAATGTCATACTGAGCTATAAGAAGCACTGGGTGATAGGGCTTTGCTTTATCGAACTGTTACACATAGGGTGGAGGCCTTCAAATGTGGACGTGTAACAAATGTTGACTTGCAGAACAGTGGATGTCCAGAGTCTGCTGCACACTCTGCGTCGAACTCTGCTAAACAATGCAATAATCCTCCATAATAATGCAATAAGCTATACTGTACCATGTGTCCAGAACCTTGTGCGGTGTTGTGTGAAGGAGATTTTTACTCTGTACTCCCCTGATCTCAGTCCATGCAACTGATCTAATTCCAAAAATGAAGACATTGCTACGTGGGAAACGCTTTGCAGAGGGAGGACATCATAACAGCACACAGAAGTGGTGCGCATAGATGCATCACACACAACTGATGGTATGCAATGCCTTCCTCATCATTGGCAAAGATGTAAGAAACCTAGGGGGATGTTTTGAAGGTTGTCAGCTCGTAGGAGCATTTTGCATACAATGCCTACTGTTTTACACATATTCAATATGAATAAAATAATTATCTCTATATATGCATCCTTCAATGCCCCTTACCCATAAGCCTCTTGCACCCGATTCCAATTTAGTACCAGTAATAGGAAGAACATTCCAGCAACTTTCAGTCTTATATCCTGATTTTTGTTTCCTGCAGCTTTATTAACTGATAAAAATTAGTTGCTGTGACTCTTCCTGTTGCTTAGAAGAGATTTTCTCACTAATGTAGTTAATGACTGTCATTTTCAATAAAACTGCTAGCTAATTTTAGCAAGAAATGACTAAGAGCTTCAGAAGAATTTTTAAGAGATACAAAATCAAGAGAAAGAGAGTGCAAAAGGGCCGAAAAGGAAACTAGAAAAGAAAAATGAGTAAGATGCTCATTAGCTAACAAAATCCATTAACTCTGATGCCTGTTTCCCTTATAACATTTTTTTCAAACAACTTTTATCTCACCATTTATTTATTACTGGAAAAGGTAATGTTTTAATTTATAAGAACACATTATAATTAACTTTAAAGAGAGTCGATTAAAGACACTAGACAACACTCTCTTTAATCGACTCTCTTTAAAGTTAATTTATCATAACAACACTGTTTTCAACACTTCCAAGAAAGGAATAGAAATTATAATTATGTGAACAAATATTTTAAACAGTTCCTGAGTAACAGTAATCAGAAACTTATTTTCAACATGAAGCATTAGTGTGTAGGATGGGGGGAAAGATTACAAGGTATATTTTTAACACTGGTAAAAAGTGAAAACTATTTGCATAAAAACTGTAATGTTCCATTTTACATAAGCTCTCTAAAATATGCTTTTAACTGATATAAAGAATATACTTTTCTGGGTGCAAATTTAAAATCAGTTTAGTAAATAACAATTGTCACCAATACGTAAAGCTCCAAGGAGGCTCAAACTGAAAAAAAATAGTTGCAGGCATAGGAGATTGAAACAGAATAGGAAAGGGCATCCTACAGTGCAACTTCAAGGGGATCTGAAGTTATATGACAACTATGGGAATCTTCCAGGAAAAGGAACAATGAGAGATGCTCTCAAAAGAGAAAATTCTGAAGTCTAGTCCCTGTTCAAAACCATCACCCCAGTGTGGGCTGGAGGGGAAAGTGTTCTGTAGTTGATGATTTTAAATATAGTAAGTGAGTGATGCACACAGAAATATTTGCAAGTGCCCAGGGACAAATGAAAAACTATATAGGTGATACAATGTTATCTCTTATCTGAACCCCAGGAGTTTATGAAAAATGGGTAATTATATTATGCAAGTCCTACCAGGTGTAGAACCACCAAATAAAGATTAATAGATAAAAATTAACTAAAGGAAGTTAAATGCTAATACTGTTACATAACATAACTGTTGGTGAATCTGTAGATTGGCCATGATAAAAATAAATAAAAAAATAAAAAACTTAATAGTTGGTAATTGCAGTTTTAAACAAAACTTTAGATCTGTTGTGAATACTCTTCAGCAAATCTTGTAGTTAGGTGCAGTAAAGGAAATGCTGTTCTTTCACTGAAAGTAATATGTTTTACAATGGTTACATATTTAATTGGTCAGTTCTCACAGTAAAACCGAAAACCAAAGAAGTCAATAATAAGCAGCAAACTGCATAAGAGGTAGCATCCAATAAACTGCAATGAAAACTTTATTTTAAATGTTCACAAATCATTTTATTTTTGTGTTGAAGTCTTAGTTATAAACTTTTAAAAAAGTTTGTAGCAGCCTCACATTTAAAATTAAATACAACTGTACTGTTATTATAGCACCTCACGTTTCTTTTTAGGTATAAAAATTAATGTTGCCAGAGTGAATAGAAGTTAATTGGCTAGCTATTCAAACCAAGATCAGTATATGTAAGATTGCCCACAAATGCAGATTATACATTCGTCTGTTTCAGCTTTGTATTGTTTATGACATATATTAAATGCAGTGCTCTTATTCCAATTACATCATTTTTTTAACATTTGTATTATATTATTAATTTCAATGTTTGGCAATAGATTTCACCCAAAAATACATTGTCAACATTTCACTGGAAATACATGTTTTGCATTTCCTTGAATCCAGAAAAAAACATTTTTAGATTAAGGATTTGTGTATGTGTTTCTGTGAACACAATAATGAAAGGTTAAATATTAACCAAGAGGAGTGCTAAGTTACTTGTGGAGAAGAGAGGTTGTATAAAATTGAAAGAAGCGTAGAGACAGTGAAGCACAACTTAGCACAAAAGTGAATCGAGAAGATATTGACACACTGCTTCACTCACAATGTTTTTTCACAGGACATGTTTCAAGAGCTTTTGCTCTTATCATCAGCTGGAACTTGACCAGTGCAAATTGTAGTGGTTTCCTCTTTCTCTGTATCGTCAATAGATGTACTTGTCAAAGATGTCTGGTGGTGGAGTTTCAAAATTCATGACTATGACGATTTTTGTTAATGAATATTTTTTTCCCATACGGAAAGGTCTATGGGGTGATTAACGTATTTTTATTAAAGATGTTTCTAAGTTGATGTCATGTCTAGTATTCAAAAACTGAAAAGCCACAGACCTTTCCGTATGGGAAAAAATCTTCATTAACAAAAATTGTAATAATCATGAATTTTGAAACTCCACCACCGGACATCTTTGACAAGTACATCATGCCATCTATCGACAATACAGAGAAAAAGGAAACCACTACAGTTTGGATAGTTGAGTTCCAGCTGATGATAAGAGCAAAAGCTCTTGAAACATGTCCTGTGAAAAAACAGTGTGAGTGAAGCAGTGTGTCAATATCTTCTCGATTCACTTTTGTGCTAAGAGAGGTTGTGTTTGTTGGAGGCTCCAGGCTGAAATGCAAGAAGGGTCTAAGTAGCAATGGAAACCAGCATTGAGATATACAGAGCACAAACTGGAGTTTTCCCTAATGTGAAAAGGATATGAAACAAGAAAACAGTTAAGGAGAACTTGTGATTATTTTCTTCCTTTTATGTGTGATTAGTGTACTACTAATTATTGAAGATAATCTTGGCCCTGATAGAGAACTTAAGATGTTGGGAAGATCTGGAAGGTGCAGAATGTAGAAGAAAGATTGGGAAAGAGAATGATGGTGGTAGGAAGAAAAATGAAATAAAAATTAAAAAGTGAAATACAGTGAATGAACAGGGAAGTTCAAGGAATTAAAAGAAGACCAGAGAATATGGAAGGAAAATAGCAAAGATATGATTTATTAATAGCTGGGGTGGAAGAAAGAAGTGGAATATGGTCAATTCAGGAGATGACAGACACTTTGAAAGACAAAATGAAGATGGTGCTTAATGGATGGGAGATAACTGAGGCTTATTGTGTGGGCAGAAGAAGTGGTAGCAAGTAGAAGGTTTACAACAACACAAAACTGCATATGAAGTCCTGAAAGATCTAAGATAATAACATCCACGAGAATTTTAAGGTTTATCGGTACAGCACAGAAATCTGAAGCGGGAATTGATTCAAAGGATGAAGATAACGAGATCAGAAGGATGGCAAACATATATAAGAAATATGCATTTGTGGATTGACTGATTACCAGTTGATAAAAGTTTAAGGGGTCCTTGGGACAGATCTAACGAGAAATGAGTGGAATGTAAGAGTCAGACTGAATTGCAAACTGCAGAAGCTAAGTCTAAGGGTCAAATTAATGGCAAATACAAATGCGAGGTGAAGTAACATCTGCATGTGGAGCAAAAGAGAGATAGGCTGTCCATAGGAACAGGTGAAAATAATATCACTGAGACAGTACATGAAGGAAGAATTAAATGGCAGTGAAACTGGCAAGAAAAAGTGAGTCAAAGTTAGATGGATGACATAAAGAGAGACAGTTACATCCAGCACATCTAGTATTATTTCAACTCTTGGAATGAGTTTACTGCACTAAGAAGGTGTGGAAGAAGATAATGAGTTGACTTTAATCTGTGATTTGAATAAAGGTAAGGAAGCATGTTGAACAGTAACAGCTTTACTTCTTATGGGGGCAGGAAACTTAAAACTAAGAGCAAACTGGAAACCTTCAGATTTTGCTCTGAATCACAATAGGATGAAGAAAGGAAGTGGGTTGTGAATCTTGGGTTGTGAATCTTGGGTTTTTGCAACTGTATGAAGCTAGGTGGTCCTGGTCTTTGGCCTAGTGGGCTAAGGCATCATGCTCTGGTTCCTTACCATGGAATGTAACCCGGGTTCGATTCCACCCATGATAATGTGGATTTTAAGTCCCGAGTATAGGACCGGTGCCCATTCAGCATCGAGAGGAAATTGAAGAGCTTACAATAGGTAAGCGGCCCTGGTCAAGAAAGCTAACTTCCCAGCTGGATGTGCTAAGATGCTGACCACATCTCCTCCCCGTATTGGTTGGATGATCGCCCACTTCTACCTTGTGTATGTGGGCGCGAGGCCAGCAGTCGGGTTAGCTGGTCTTCGCCTTCTATGGGCTGTCGCGCCATAGGTTATGATGATGATGATGATGATGATGATTATTATTATTATTATTAGTATTATTATTATTATTATTATTATTATTATTATTATTATTATTATTATTATTATTATTGTGCTAGGTGATTTTAATGTGAGAGTAAGTGAATTAGAAATTATGAAAATAGGTGTTCAAGATGAAATGGCAAGTGATGAAAATAAAATATGGTAAACGTGGATTAATGATAAGCAGGGAGAGGATTTAAATGTAAATACATACTTATAAAGCTAATATCATTTATATTTTGCATTGCCATTATGTTTCACAATGTGTAGAGTTGAAAAATTTTATTTTTATTTTCCATATTTCTCCATATTTTACGATTTAGTACATATTTTAATTAATTTCCATATATTTTACATATTTCATATAAAGCAGCCTATCTTAACAATAAAATAAAACAAAATTCCATTAAAATACATTTCAACAATGAAGTTTTAAACAATCCTTTCAAATCAGAGCTATTTGAAAATTAACGGTCCTCAACAACCTCAACGGTCCTCAACAATAGGAAAGAAAGTCAGACACTGTATTACATGCCAGAATACACATTGGTGGAGTTCATTCTATAAAGACGGTAAACATGCCAAAAGTATCACATCCAGTCCCTTTAAAATTAAAAAGTTACTTTTCAGAATTTAAAGATGATGGTTTATCAACAGACAATAAAATATTATTTTGTAATTTCTGTCAGTGTGCAGTATCTTCTACTCAAAAGTTCCTGGTGCAACAACATATTCAAACTAGTAAACATGACACAGAAATGAATCGAGAATATATTGACACACTGCTTCACTCACACTGTTTTTTCACAAGACATGTTACAAGAGCTTTTGCTCTTATCATCAGCTGGAACTCGAGTTCCAGCTGCTAAGAGCAAAAGCTCTTGAAACATGTCCTGTGAAATAAGTGTGAGTGAAGCAGTGTGTCAATTATCTTCTCGATTCACTTTTGTGCTAAGTTGTGCTCCACTGTCTCAATGCTTCTTTCAATTTTATACTTTAGTAAACATGAGTCTAACAGACAATGAAACTCCAAGCAGAGACAATTGTTTTTAACAGACCCAACAACATCGAATGCAAGGTCCGAGTTCAACATCAAGTTGTGCCATGCTCTTGTCTCTGCTGACATTCCTCTCTACAAACTGAAAAATGAGATCTTCAAGGAATTCCTTCAGGAATATACTCAACATACAATCCTGGATGAGTCAACACTTAGGAAGACATATGCTCCAACCATCTACCATGAGATAGTACAGAAGATAAGAGATGAAATTAAAGATGGTCCAATTTGGGTTTCTATCAATGAGACTACCGACAAAGAAGTTAAGCTTATTGGCAATGTAGTTTTTGGTTTGTCAAGTGAAGAATATCCTCAAAGGATTCTTTTACATTGTGATGTTCTAGAAAAAGTGCGATAACAAAACTGTATATCGAGATTCAACTGTATTGGAACACCACAGTGAAGCGAAAAATTATTAAATTTTTGATGAGTCGCGTTTTTTACACATCTGCTTCACTTTCGTACCTATTAAATAGGTACGAAAGTGAAGCAGATGTGTAAAAAACGCGACTCATCAAAAATTTAATAACAAAACTGTAGTTGAACTGTTCAACGAAGCTATGGGTATCCTATGGCAACAGGGTATTATGTATGATAATATGTTACTCTTTATTAGCAATGCTGCCCCTTATATGCTCAAAGCTGGACAAGCATTATCTGTAGTTTATCCTAAAATGATTTACTTAACGTGTGTGGCACATACATTTCATCATGTCGCAGAAGTGATAAGGGGCAATTACCCTAAAGTAGATTTGTTGATTTCATCAGTGAAAAAAGTGTTCCTCAAAGCTCCCAGTAGAGTTAATGCGTTGAAAGAAATGTGTCCTGATATTCCATTGCCACCAAAACCAATTTTAACTAGATGGGGTACTTGGTTGGAAACGATTGAATATTATGCCGAAAATATAGACTCTATTAAGAATGTTCTGCTTGCATTGGATTCTGAAGATGCAGTATCAATTGATACTACAAAAACAGTTGCCTGTGACAAAAGTGTGAGGAATAATTTAACTTACATTAAGAACACATTTTCATGTATCATAAACATACTCAGAAGTCTCCAAAATAGGCACCTTTCACTTCCTGAAAGCTCTGAAATTATAAACAGCACTGTGGGAACAATTGAATCGTGGTAGAGGTGAAGTTGCAGATGCAGTAAGAGCTAAGGTGGACACTATACTTTAATGAAAACCTGGATATGAAGAGCTACAAAAGGTTGTTGCTGTGATGAGTGGTGTAAGTGAAGGTAAACTTGGACTTATCCCCAGCAGACATCGTGAAATTGAAGAATGCACCGGTTACTTCTGCTGCTGTCGAACGCAATTTCAGTCAGTATAAATCTGTCCTCAGAGACAATAGAAGAAGATTCATTTTTCAGAACTTGAAAGAAATGTTTGTAACCCATTGCAATTATAACAGACAATAGAAATTGTGTTTTGTTTTAAGTTCATTATTATATTATTATATTCTTATCCATTATTATATTCTTTGGTTAGTTTTATTACAATATATCAATATTTAGCATAGACATTTATTTTATAATTATAAGTCCATATTTAATTCCATATTTTGGTAAAAATAACTACATATATATTTACATATTTCATAAATTTTTAGTCCATATAACTCCTTTCCCTGATGATACGATAGTGAGGAAGAGGGAAATAAATTACTGAAGTTTTGTGAGAACAATGGACTTACTATTGTAAATGATTGTTACAGAATCACTTTTAAAAGGGAATATGGCAGGATGTAATTGATTTTGCTTGACAAAGTGGTGATATGACCATAAGCGGTTTAAGATTAAGAAAAATGATCTGATGGGGATTGTAGAAGACAAAGTAAAGCAGTAAGACATAGCAGTAAGAAGTTGAAAAATGATAGGGAAAGACAAAAATTATTAATAGTAATGAAATGAACTGATGCAATCTACACTTTAAAGGAAAACAGTAACAGGTAAAAGGAAAAAACATACCAAACATATAAATGTAGTGAAGGGCTACTCAAATAGCAAGAGGCAGGACTGAAGCTCAAGGGTAGCCCAGGTATTTTCTTGGCAATTAATAAATCAAATCAAATAAAAATAATTATCTATTTTCTAAGAATCCAACATTAAATAACATATGTAATCCTTGAAGGCCATCTTTAATTTGAATGACTTTTATAAAAATGATAAACTGTAAAAGATAGGCAAAATCTAACTATATAAAAAACTAATCATTTAGGCAAACCATTTTTGGATATGCCTTGTTTATTGGTTTGAATTTTCAAACAGTAAACATTTTCCTCAAATATGAAATTCTTTATTTTTTAATATCTTTTTTGTGCCAAGAATGGAATTTAAAACCATTGCATAGAGAGCAGCTCTTAAAGATTTGAGTATCATTTAAAGTCTACTGTATTCCCCTATTTCCACTGTTGTCCTTCTTGGTCTAGCAGTAATGTGCTAGCCATGGTACCCATGCTTGCAGGTTCAAGCCCAGCACAAGGCAATGTTTTTTTTTTTTTTTTTTTTTTTTTCAAGCACGAAAATCCTTAGTATGACTTTCGTCAGAGGGGAAGTAAGCAAAATTAAGTGGTTTTTCATGCCCAATATAGAATGGGATTCTGAGAAGTTAAAGAGTATCCATAAATAAAAACTCAATTTCCTATTCTCACTGTTCTAAATGGAAATAAGGCAATTTATGCAATTGTTATTCCCATTAGCATTAAATAGAGCAATAACCTTTGGTAAGAATAGTTTTTTGAAAAATGGGCTAAGAAAGTCATGTAAATGCAGTACATCAGGTTTTTTAAAATTAATGCTTAATGCCCATTTTTACTACATATGGTACCATAAAAGGTGGGCAATAATGATACATGGACTTAAATGATAATTTGGAAAGAAAATTTGAGGAGGAAACATTCCAGGCATAAGTTTGAAGTACTTTCCAAGTATTTAACAGTTATGACATCTGAGAAATCTCAGCCAAGGAGGATGATCCCTCCAAGATTTGAGCTGCAAACTTCCCATCAATGAGTTTGTTTCTGAATGACCCTGACCAGCCATATCAGTGACAATAAAAATGAACCATATTCTACGAGGTAACATTCTATGAGCTGCACATGTGTAATTAATATCACCATGTTAATAGAAAGAAAAAGTTAATGTATAACTTCATTCATGTCATTTAGGGGGGTATAAACATTATAAATATAGTTATAAATATTTTATTTTGTTTAGGAATAAGGAAAAATAATTAAAACTGTTATTAACTGTGTTTATTAACACAGTACACACACACAGACACAGACGCATCTTAATGCGGACGTACCTACCATCATATTATAGTATATTAAATGACACCTTTTTCTCCCTATAGTAAGAACTTGTCATATGAAGTACAAAGCTGAAGACTATGAAGCACTTGGATGTCATGTTTATGTCACACTTTTAACATCTAATATTGGTGAACAAACTTAGATATAACAACCTTGGTCACAAACATTCAACCATTGATGAGTTACTTTGGCCTGGAAAATAATTTACAAATGCATAAACGTTAAGACTTTGAATGAGATGGTGTACATTCATATTGACACTTACACAACTGCAGATAATCAAAATGAGCATACTAATGGCTCACAAAACACAAAGTTTCCTGTTGTAAAAGTCCAATATGATTTCTCTCCATATTCGGTTTAAGAAAATTGCATTATTTACTGTCTTCAAAAATAAAAATGCACAATTTAGGTATTTATACACATTTTACAATTTGTGGAATTCTCCAATGGCATGGTCTTTATAAATTACTATATTTGCATTTGTTTATTTACCCCAAAATCTGAGCCTATGTAAAATATAATACCCCTAAACTTTAAAATTTGTCATATCTAAATTAAGACTCCCTTCTATGTTCAACTATAGCTGCAATCTAACTTCACTTTCACAAAATGTTTTACTCATTCAGTGACATGCACAAATAAAGCTATACATTACATCTGTGCAAATGCTACAATGATCATAAAAATAAAATGAATTCATCAAATATGGTGATCACCACATTGGTGGAGAAATTTATACTGCTGGTAAAACTTCTATTGCATTTGCTACAGATCTTATCTATGGTGGATTGAGCCATATGAACACAATATATGTACTACACTACCTGTTTATACTTTATCACAATGCAGGCAGAGTTGTACATGTAATGGCAATAGTATCAATGAATCATCCTCTTTCAACCCATGTGGATACTATATGAATCTGCTATCTCTCGAACATACCCCTTTGGGAAGAAACCAACCTGAAAAGATGCAAATCACAGTTGTCATGTCTCTACGAATATGTACAGGCTGTTAATGAACTACACTGAAATAATTTCAGAAATTGTAGACATTAAGTTAATTGGCAGAAATTGTTATTTCACAATAGTCATATGTAGGCAAAGATTTGGACAGCTAGAGTCAGACTGAAAAATTAACACCATAGCTGGGATTTGAACCACTGATCTCCCAGTCTCTGTCCAGTTGCCCTTAATCATTGAGCTACCATAGCTAATATTAGTAATTTGAGATAGACAATGCTTGGTGTATGACTACACATAACACAGTTAATTGTGTTAAACTTAATTGGTATCAGATGATGATCAGTTGGTGTTAAAACAAAGTGGGTGAAATATTGGCTTAAAATGTTCTGTGCGACACTGAATGTTCATCAATTGTGTTCTTGCAGTATGCAGCCTGCTCTAGATATGCTTCTTTAACTGCTCTGGTAAATCTTAATGCCGAAAACGGGTGTTCCAAAGGTCATTTGTTCAGTTCCCGTTGTGTAGTTAAGCCACTTTTCTTTGAGTTTTTTTAATACATAATTTCCATACAAAGAATTGCTGATTTGTAACTCAGGACATGATTCTCATTGGCCAATGCAATAACATTACTATAATTTCATAGATTTGGGACATTGCAGTTAATTTTCTGAGGACTGCCTGTGAGACAACATGGAGAATGGGTACAGCTTTTCTGAACTTGCAAATATGCACTATGAGCTTGTACTGTTGCAGTACTGCACAGGGAGCAATATCCTGCTAAGTACAATCACATCACTCAATGTTTCAGTCCCTCAAAAGATATTTATGAAAGAAGGGAACGTTCAAAATCAACAGGGGCAATAGGGGTGTTACCAAATTCAATATAGAGTGCAATTTTAGGATAATATTCTGCAACGTATTGCAGAAGAGCCTTCTACTAGCACATGCACTTTTGCACGTACACTTTTTACTAGCCATGTTCACATATGACAAACCATACATGAGGAATAACTTCACCACCATCAGAGGCTGCAAGCACTAAAATTAAAAGATTTTGGCCCTTGGCTGCAATTTTGAATTGGGCTTTACTCCAACAGCCTGAATTCTTTCCATAAGTATTGTTTATTGATGAGACCTTGTTCACCAGGGACGATTTAATTCTCAATTCAAAAAAGAGCTATGTATGGCACAATGTCAATCCAATGCTGTCGTGGAGAAGTAACCAGCAGATACTATACAACTATAACTATTTGCAACAAAAACTTCACTTATCTTAAGAAAATGAAAATTATCTCACAAAATTTTCTTAAGATTGTTGCAAATAGTTACATTTGTGTAGTATATGTTGCTTCACTATAACTAGCTTTATTTTTTATGTAATAACCAGCAGATGTTTTCTTTAAACATACAGAATAATTTCATATCTACTTTGCCCTAAGTTAAATGAACATGTTTATCTTCTGACACAAATATAAATATTTTCTACTAAAGCTACACTTATCTTTAGAAAATTGATGTTAATACTTCTTTTTTCTTTCCAATGGAAATCGATTTCAAAAGCAAATCGCTTTCGTAATCGCTTTTGAAATTGATTTCCACTGGTAAGAAGAACAAAGTATTAACATCAATTTTCTAAAGATAAGTGTAGCTTTAGTACCAAATATTTATATTTGTGTAATATTTATTGCTTCACTGTAACTAGCTTCATTTTCTACGTAATCAATGTTTATCTTCATTTGTTACAGACCATTTTACCATATTTTTAGATGTACTCCTTTGTATTGTCAGAGCTACAATGACAGAGCTCTGCCCTATTTCTCCGTGGCTATATGAGAGCATCTGAACCATGTTTATGCTGCCTGATGGATCAGAAGGGAGAATCTAAGTGTAGCTTGGCCAGCATACTTTCCCAACCTCAACCCAAGTGATTTCTTTTTCTGAGGTCACCTCAAGTCTATGATGTATGAAACCCCTATCACCTCAGAAGGAGATCTAACTGCCACAATAATAGTAGCATGCAATGTTATTCACACACACACACAAGAAATTTGGATACAGTATGACAATCATTTAATCTCCACCGTTAACTTTGCATTGAAGATGTAGCTTGCCATTTCGAGCAGTTCATATAAAACTAAAATAACAACTTGCATTTGTATTTTTTATTTTGATTACGCTTTCTACCCTTTAAACTACCTTCCACTTTGAAGTACAGCATGTGAAAGTATTAGGTAGGATTCAGCTTTTGTTAGAAAGAATTATAATTAATTGTACTGACTAGTTGAACTTAAAATACATATATTTAAACAAGACTTATAAGTTTAGATAAAACATTAACAACAAACAACCAAAAACCAAAACAAAACAAAAGAAAACAACTGAAGGAGACTAACTCAATCCGGGTTTTTACTAGAAAGCTAATGTCACAACGATTGCGCCAGAGGATTTGCTCCAACATGTATCTTCATTTTCATGTGTTGTTAACTCAGATGTTATCATCATTAGCTAGTGGGACACTGGCACTTTAGAAATTTATAGTCCTAATTTCCACATTTGAACCCACAGAGTATCACTTTATCTCAAATTACCTTTTTAAGACATCTCCATTTGCTCTGAAAATATTTTGGTATAGTTTATTAACATCCTGTATGTATATAGGTATAGAATAATATATTCTCTGGTATTTTTGTTTTTTGATAAATAATTTTACATTTACAATGCAAATCCAAAAGCAACTATCAAAATTTCATTTTCAATTGTATGCATGTATGTTATACTGGAGAATGACTAAATGATTACTATTAAACTTGGTATTTAACATGTTGTCTTACTTAGATTAATATGACATAATCACTTTTAACAATGGATTTGGGTTGTATTTGGTACTAAGGGAAGGGAGGGAGGAAGGAAGGAAGAAAAAAAAGAAAAAAAGAAGCTATTAACAGTGAAGAAAATTAATTAAATTAATTGTAATTAGTGACAACTTCATTTTATCTTGATAATACATTAATATAATTTTAATAAATTAAATCATATCACTTTTGCAAGTTTTTCGCTAGTTTTGCAAATTGGTCTGTTGAGAATGCAAACTAGTCCTGTTATGATATGTATTAATATCTAATTAGTATAAAATATTAAACCTTACTCATTATTAGAGAGAAATACTAATTGAGCAATGGTAGCAAAAGGATGTACGATGAGGTTGCAACTTCATGGGAGAGCTAAGGTAACAAAGAACATGGTAAATAAAGACAATGGTTAAAGTGCTGAGAAAAATATAGAAATTAGAAAATATTAAATTTAAAGGGAGTCGATTAATGACACTAAACAACATAAAGTATTGTTTAGTGTCATTAATCAACTCCCTTTAAATTTAATTTATCATAACACTGTTTTCAACACTTCCAAGAAAGGAATTAGAAAATATGCTGGAATAAAGCATGGGATTGGACAAAAAGAATAAAGAAGATGAAGTAAGCAACAAGTTAGAGGAAATTATTAGAAACCAGGACCACAAAAAGAAAAGTACAGAATTTAGAAGATAAGAGCAGAAGGTACAAAATGGTGATTTTGGAAATTAAAGTGGATGTAGGAAAGGACACTAAACATGATGTACAAAATCTTTAATAAGAAAAATTAACAGTGGAAATGAAATGTGAAGTGCTTAATGCCTGCTTTTATTACATATGGCATCACAGCCGGTAGCTAGCAGTGGAGGTGAGAACATTTTCATTTTGGGAAGAGAAATGGGAAGAAACAATATTAGCGAAATTCACAAGCTCACACCAAATTTTGATTCCAAAAGGCATTGTCATTTATATTAACACAGATTTAACCTATGAGCAAAGAGAATTATTAGAAATCTAATTGAACAGTCATACATAGTCAAGGAAAATTGGCATATATACAACATTTTGAACTATGGATAACTGGCAGAAGGCAGAAGGAGAAAATAGTGACAAGGATAACCTGCAAGCATTGAACTAGAAAGACATGCAGAAACCCAGAAATGCAGAAACCCAGGACATTACACAGACACAAGAATTGATGGATCAGCGAACATGTAATTAAAAAAAGTAAAAACACAGTAATGAGAAAAAGGGAGGAAGGTGCATTTGAAGAAGACATGAAGTAGAAGTCTGAATAGGAGAGATGGAGGAGAAGAATGCTGACAGGCAACTGAGGGAAAAAGAAGGGATGACTACAACACATTGCAAGCGGATGGTGCGGAAGTCACTATGTTTACTAGCCAATTTACTGGGGCAATACCCAAGGTAATTCTAAATAAATGTGGAAATAAAGATATAGTTTATGACTTGTTTGAATGAGTAGAAAGATAAGAAACACACTTCATGGCCATAAAATATAAAAAAATGAACAAAATAAGGTAGAGATTTGGAGGGATGAAAAAGGTTGTAGGCAGATAGAAAATTAAAATGATGTTAAGTTACACAGGGACAGCACAGAAATGGATTTTTTTTTTAACAAAAAAGGGTGCTTTTATTTATGGACGCTCTTTAATTGCTGTGGTTCTCAGCATACCATTCTGCATGGGACATAAACTGCTTAATTTTGCTCAGAGGCCTCTTTATCAGGTATGAGGTTCTATTACATGCCTTAAATCTATGACAGTGGACTATTGCTTCTACTTTCCTTCTGAAGGAAGTTGTGTTAAGGATTTTGAATCCCCAAAAAATTCATCACCCTCTGTCAAGTTTGAATCTGCAACCTCAGGAACCAGTGACTAGTGTGTTACACCTAAATCATGGAGAAAGACACAAAAAAATGGGAAATAGTACACTGTGTGACAAGGCAAAGCAAGTGAGATAACAAAAATGTAGTAAATTTGGAAAGGGATAATGAATGTCAATAAAAGTGTACTAATAAAGTGAATAATGGCAAGCTGTGAGTGGAAAGGAAAAGCAATAAGAAAAGATATAAGGATAAGTTTAAAAAATGTTAATATGAGATAATAAAGTACTATATGGGGAAGATAAATTTAGTAATTAATGAAAAAGCTAATGCAAGAAGACAAAGCATAATATGTATAATTTGCCAAGAGCATCAGTAAACGGTCCAAAACTGTAAGTGAAGGAGCCAAGGGAATACATGTCCAGTGAAAGTGAGGTTAGAGTGATAGTGAAATCAGGACAGAGAATTCTGTTGAAGTGTATACCCAACAACTGTGAGGTTCATGCAGTCATTCATTTTTTCAAGCTCAAAAGCAATCTGCAGCAGGCAATATAGTGAGGGATGAACCAATATTTATGACGAAGACCATAGTGGCCGACCATACCTGGTGATGCCAGAAGTGCTGGAAAATGTGTAGCAAGCAACTGAGCAGAACTGGCGCTTCACAAATTCAGAACGCTGTCAATTCCCCCGATGACTTGCTTGTTTTTGCATGAAGTTGTCCCCCGATGGCTTGGTTTTCACAAAGTGTGTGCAAGATGATTGCCTAGGAAACTGACAGAAGAACCAGATGTCTGGCCGCAGCACTGACATTTCTACAGCAGTATGCAGAGAAAGGAGATGAGTTTCTCGACAATATTGCCACTGGGGATGAAACATGGGTGTCACATGCCACACCAGAGACAAAACAACAATCAAAGAATTGCCAGCATAGTGGTTCACATGTGAAGACCAAATTTAAGCAGACACTGTGTTCTAGGATTGATGTGGTGTCCCATTGTGTGAAGTTTTACCACGAGCAGAGACCATAAATGCTAATCAGTGTTGTCAGATGTTGCATAAACTGAGGAGAGCAATCTAGCGCAAGAGAAGTGGGATGTTGAGAAGAGGCATTATGCCACAGCATGACAATGCAAGACCCCTTATAGCCAATGCCACACAAAAATGTGTTGAATAAATTTAAATGGAAGAACTTTGACCATCCACCCTAATGCCCCAACCTCACCCAACGTGATTTTCATCTCTTCCATCTTGTGAAACATTTTCTGGAAGGAAAGCATTTCCACAATGACACTGAGATGGAGAATGAAGTGACTTCCTGGCTGTGGACATTAGTGGCACACTGCTATGACTTGCTGATGGTTCACTGTTATGATAAATGCTACAATGGTAGCGACTATGTTGAAAAATAGCCAGTAAATCTATGCAATTATTCCAATAAATATTTCTTACTTAGTGATGCTTTTGTTCTCTTTAGCAGTTATTGAGCTTACTTTCTGGAGTACTTCATAATACATTTGTGCCAGCATTTCAGAAACTCACTTTCCGTTATAGAGTTCAGCTCCTTCAGCATCTTCATTTTTTAATTCATCAATGGTGGCAAAACAATATTCTTTCACTTGTTTTCTTTAGCCTCGGGAGTAGAAAGAAGTGGCAGGGATCATGTTTGGCAAATACGGCGGCTGAGGCAATTAAGAGTTGCCCCTTTTTTTCCCCCCCTCTCAAAAAATCACAAACAAGCACTGAGCATGTTTGTTCATCATCTACATAAGCCAAATGTACAAGGGAGGTTAAAAAATTAAATAAAAATGTTCACCCACAAAACTGTATACAAGTATAATAAATTTGAAGGTTTTATCATTCACACCAACATTCAGAAAAGTTAATTGGTTTCACTTACTCTATCTTGTACTTTGCCTTTCCACCATCCTTTATCATCACCTTCTTTACTTAAAACAATTACTTGGCAGCCTTTTCTTAGAGGTATCTGATTAGGTTCCATTGGATCAAAGTTATATTCAGCTATTGCAATTATTTGACGAAATGGCCATTTCAATTTGACATCCAGCCTATAGAAAAAGAAAATACCATGTAAACAATATTGCTTTAAATAAAAGCTATACTCTTTTTCCAGCAACTGTCACATAAAAGTCAAAACTAAATGAAAAACACTTGTAATGCAACTTTACTTCCTGTTACTTCAGTCTTACAAGAAATTTACAAATTATAAATTAAAATGTGCTGATACCTTATTTTCTGTTTTACAATGAAACAACAATATAAGTAAATTCCTTTCTTGGAAGTGTTAAAAACTTTAAAAGTAAGTGTTGTTTAGTGTCATTAATCGACTACCTTTAAATTAATTAAATTTAATATAAGCAAATTCAACAAATTACTACACTGGTCAGAATTATCAATCGAACCTTGCATTAAATAATGCCAAGACAACATGGAGATCAAGTTTGTTTGATTAGTGTATTTAAGTATCTGCAATTCCTCTACCACATCACATGCTTAATTACATAAAGCTGAACCTATATTTTCGACGGTTTAAAAAGAAAGAAAAAAAATGAATTTTAATTATTCTTGTTCCTTAACTATGATCAAAACTGGTTTGTAAGTATGCCATAATTACACTAGTAAGCAAAGCAACATAAGAGAGACATATACAGTTTGAACCTGCTTTATATGTAACCAGTTATATGTAATTCATATGTATACATAAATATTTGCAGGTCCCAGGTAAAATATAACTAAAAAACATGTTAATAAAATCTTTTTAAAGGTAGTGTTAAATTTCAATGAAATACAACTGAGTTCAAAGTATAAACTTGAAAGAAGCTTAGAGACAGTGAAGCACAACTTAGCACAAAAGTGAATTGAGAAGATATTGACACACTGCTTCACTCAAACTGTTTTTTCACAGGACATGTTTCAAGAGCTTTTGCTCTTATCATCAGCTGGTACTCGACTAGTGCAAATTGTGGTGGTTTCCTCTTTCTCCGTATCATCGATAGATGACATGATGTACTTGTCAAAGATGTCCGGTGGTGGAGTTTCAAAATTCATGACTCTATGACAATTTTTGTTAATGAAGATTTTTTCCCATACGGAAAGGTCTATGGGGTGATTAACATATTTTATTGAAGATGTTTCCAAGTTGATGTCATGCTTAGTATTCAAAAAATGAAAAGCCACTGCTGATTTTTCTGTTTCACCATTTTTGATGTTTCTTACATGTTCTTTAGTTCTGATGTCAATATTTCTTTTTGTTTTTCCTATATATATTCTAGGGTAAGTTTCACATTTGTTCTCATAGATTCCTGGTTTTTCTTTGGAAGTAATAGATTTTTTTTGGGGAGGGGGGCCTTTTAACAAATTTCTGATCTTAAACCTATTTTGAGGTGCAAGAATTATGTTGGTTTTGAGAAGATTTTTTGGAATTTATTATAGGCTAAATGGATGGAAGTTGAACTTTTTAAAATTGTTTTTTTCTTCTTTTCTCCTGTAGGTTCTAGGGTGGTGGTTTCTTTTATTTTCTTAGCTTTGCTGAGTCTGTTAACTGTTTTGTCTACTAAATTTGGGTTGAAACCGTTGGACATAGCTACTTTTTTTATGTGTAGGTATTGTTCTTGATAATCTTCTCTGTTTAGAGGAAAGTTGATCATCCGAAATATTAAATTGTTGAAAATGGCATGTAGGTATTGTTTTGGGTCGAAACTGTTGCTCTTAATATAATTATCTGTGTGTGTTGGTTTCCTGTAAATACCTAAAGTGAGTTTGTTGTTCATTTTTTTTAATCTTGATGTCCAAGAAGGGAAGCACACAATCCTCTTCTGTTTCCAATGTAAATTTTATAGCTGGATTTTGTATATTCAAAAGTCTAAGACCATCTTGTATGAGTTTTTTAGGTACTATTGCAAAAATGTCATCAACATAGTGATACCAAACTTTGAAATAACTAATAAATAATGGTATCGCTATGTTGACGACATTTTTGCAATAGTACCTAAAAAACTCATAAAAGATGGTCTTAGACTTTTGAATATACAAAATCCAGCTATAAAATTTACATTGGAAACAGAAGAGGATGGTGTGCTTCCCTTCTTGGACATCAAGATCAAAAAAATGAACAACAAACTCACTTTTGGTATTTACAGGAAACCAACACACACAGATAATTATATTAAGAACAACAGTTTCAACCCAAAACAACATCAACATGCCATTTTCAACAGTTTAATATTTCAGATGATCAACTTTCCACTAAAGAGAGAACACTATCAAGAAGAATACCTACACATAAAAAAACTAATTAATAATAATATAATATAATATATAATTTTTTTTTTTGCCATTAAGCTTAAATACAGCAATAGGCAACGTCAATACAATTTAACAAAATAATATAAGTAGTAGAGAAAGTATAATCTTGCATTCACATAGTCATTTTACAAAATTATTACGAAAAGAAGTAAGTATATTTTATATATATCAGTCTGACTACAGAGGTATATAAATATAACCTTAATACAGCCATGGCAAGTCTCAAAAATATGTGCAACAATACAATTTAATGAACAATTCAAACAATCAATGAACAATACAATTTATTAAAATATTACCATAAACAGCAGAGTGAGTAGAAACTTATAAGCTCAGCATGACTGCTGGGGTGACATAACCAGTATTATTATTATTAAGAATTTTGTTGTTGTTGAGCTTTACAGCAATAGATGTCAGAAGATACAATACAGATTACAATGTTCAGTGAATAGGTGACTCTATTTACAATTGAGATGCATTTTCAAAAAATTTCTGTAGGGAGTAGAATGGGTTGATTAATAATCTGTCATACAGCCTATGTTCAAAACTGTTATTTGGCAGTTGAGTTACATTATCTGGAAGTGCATTATACATTCTTATACCTAATATTTCAAAACTTATGTGATTTTGCAAGCCTATGATAAGGTGAATCAATTTGGTTTGTATACCTAATATTATATTTATGGATATCCTGTCTATAGTTGTAATCAGATAAATTCCTTTTATATAAATTAGGACGGTATAGATGTATAAGTTTACTACTGTCATTATTAATTTAATAAATAATGGCTTACAATGTGCCAATTTGTCTGTATCAGATATAATACGGATAATCTTCTTCTGCAATAGTAGGATATTACTAATGTGGCTACTACTACCCCACAGTAAGATACCATATAATATAATGCTATGAAAAAAAGCAAAGTAAGCAGATCTAATGTATGTATTCGGTACACAGCTTTTTAAGTTTTTGATAAGATATATAACTCTTGAAAGCCTTGTAGTGATGTAATTAATGTGGTTCCCAGGAGAGTTTATTGTCAACTATTACACCCAAAAATTTGACTTCTTTAGTGTCATTTGAACTTGTCAGGTCCCTTAAGCTAAATACAAGTTGCTGTGCTTTCTTTTCATTAAGCAAGAAGCCATTTACCCTAAACCATATGTCTGCCTGCCTCAGGGTGTCCTCGACAATTGTTTTAAGTCCTGTAACGTCTTGAACTGGTATTAAAGAAAGTAGTGTCATCTGCATATAATATTGTATGGGTATTTACAAAGGAGGGCAAGTCATTGATCATTAGTGCAAAAAGTAGAGGCCCCAGAACAGAACCTTGTGGCACCTCCACTTTATTTCTGTTATTTTCGATCTCTCACTACTGACACACACGACTTGATAGCGATTACTTAAGTACGACTGAAAAAGTTTATAGGATGTATCACCTATACCATAAAATTTAAGTTTATTTATAAAGTGTGTGTGATTCACACAGTCAAATGCCTTACTCAAATCGCAAAAGGTGGCCTCAGCTATATTTTTGGATTCAAAAGCAGTGAGTACCTTTTTTACTAACGATACTATGGCATCTATTGTCGATTTGCCTTTTCTGAAACCAAACTGCAATCTACTTATAATATTGCCTTCTTCTAAGTAGGTACAAAGTTGAGCATACATAATGCTTTCAATCACTTTTGAGATTATTGGAGTTAACATTGTTGGACGATAGTTAGCCGGGTTGTTTTTATCTCCTTTTTTAAATATTGGGACAGCTCTTGCAAATTTTAATTTATCGGGAAAATTTCCTTTTATAAGACATTTATTAATACAGTATGTTAGTGGATACAGTGTGCATTCTATTACTTGTTTAAGGAGATTATTAGATATATCATAGATGTTCACCACATTAAATGACTTTAGTTGTTTAACAGTACTTAATACAGTATCAGGGGTCACTTCCCGAAATTCAAAGTAACCTTGTCTGTACCTCTGCTCGCAATTTTCCATTAGTTCTTGCACTGATTCCTTGGGTTCTTTTATGTTTTGTGCGATATCATCTACCAATTTTGTAAAAAAAATCATTCAGTTCATTAGGAGTTAATTCTATGTCATCCCTATTGCTTCTTTTTGCTATTGAATTAATCAAAGTCCAAGCCGCCTTGCATTTATTACTAGAGGATTAGATGCTTTGAAGATTAAACTGTTTCTTAGCTTCATTTATGGCTTGTTTGCATTCCTTTCTAATCTCGAGATAGGACGACTTACACCTTTCAGACTTATTCCTCCTGTATAAACCTAAATACATTATTGCTCTTGATTTCATTCTTGCAAGTTGAGGTGTATACCAATTATCCCTACCCCTTTTAACAGCTTTTTGTCTATTAGCAATATTTTTGACTTTACATTTTCTTTGGGGAATGCACATTTGAAAGACATTTAGAAACATGGTAAAAAACCTTTCACATGCATAATTTGCAGTTAATAAGTTACAAATATATGAGTTACACAACAGTAGCTATGTCCAACGGTTTCAACCCAAATTTAGTAGACAAAACAGTTAACAGACTCAGCAAAGCTAAGAAAATAAAAGAAACCGCCACCCTAGAATCTACAGGAGAAAAAAAGAAAAAACAATTTTAAAAAATTCAACTTCATTCCATTCAGCCTATAATAAATTCCAAAAAATCTTCTCAAAACAAAACATAATTCTTGCACCTCAAAATAGGTTTAATATCAGAAATTTGTTAAAAGGCCCCTCCCCCCCAAAAAAAATCAATTACTACCAAAGAAAAACCAGGAATCTATGAGATCAAATGTAAAACTTGCCCTAGAATTTATATAGGAAAAACAAAAAGAAATACAGACATCAGAACTAAAGAACATATAAGAAACATCAAAAATGGTGAAACAGAAAAATCAGCAGTGGCTTTTCATTTTTTGAATACTAAGCATGACATCAACTTGGAAACATCTTCAATAAAATATGTTAATCACCCCATAGACCTTTCCATATGGGAAAAAATCTTAATTAACAAAAATTGTCATAGAGTCATGAATTTTGAAACTCCACCACCGGATATCTTTGACAAGTACATCATGCCATCTATCGACGATACAGAGAAAGAGGAAACCACCACAATTTGCACTAGTCGAGTACCAGCTGATGATAAGAGCAAAAGCTCTTGAAACATGTCCTGTGAAAACAGTGTGAGTGAAGTAGTGTGCCAATATCTTCTCGATTCACTTTTGTACAACTGAGTTATATGTAATTAACTGAGTATGTGCCATATGCTATCTTAAAAGAAACTAGAAACCGATTTTTCTTATTGCTGTTGACAAAGTTGCAAGCTGAGCAGGTCACAGAAACAAAAGACAAAGACATTAGCTTGTATAGTCTTTTGGCACAACAGTGTTGTAGCAACAAATGAGAAGTAAAAATGATTTTCAGTATCTGGGTTTACTGTTGAACAGCAGTTTTGTCTTCTAGTTCTCAGTTGCTTTTAATCAGTCATGGAGTAAAGAAAAAGGAAATATATATTAGATCGGAAATTAAAATTCATAGGAGAGGTAGCACTTAATAGACACAAAACCGAAACCTTATTTGCTTCTGACTTAGGTATAGCTTACACACACTATGTAGAGTCATCAGTGATGGAAAACATCAGAAAAAAGCTTATCCAGATAACTCACCCCAACGCAGAATCAAATTTGGGACCTCTTGAATGCGAGCTATGTAGGCATTACATCAGTGTGATAAGTTGTAAAGAAAAAGCTCTAAGTTCATTAACATGTTCCGCAAAATGAGTTGTATGCACTTCATGCAAGAAAAGTTAAAACTAGCAGCATTAACTGAATAGTTTAAAGCAGGACCAATTTCTAAATAATTTGCTTTGTATATATCTTCATTGTTTTTAAAGTTTTATACATTCAGGCCCACTGTATTACTTTTAAAAAATGATGCATTATCAAAACCTCATTTGTAGATAATTCTGAGTGATAAATAATATTTCCTCTTTCCTTTATATATGTATAGGTACAAAGTCAAATACTTCCCTGCAGTTAGAAGACTAGCAAAGTGTATATAGAAATAAAGGTAGTTTAATTTTTTAAACTTTCACTTGGCATTTATCAGTATGTTCAACATTTTATATTGGATTTACAATGAATAGCATTTGTCGTTCATTAATTTACATACATTAAAATGGTTTTTAAGTATGCATAAAAGATAAATTGGCAATGATCTCTCTAGAACAGCTAGATTCTACTTACAGAGCTATGTAAGCTCTGGATAATTTGTCTTATCGATAATCTTGTATTTTCACTAGGTATCTTTTGCCTCTGTTACTCAGGTGGAGGCCATGGGTAGTGTGTGTACGCCTAAGTTGCTTACATCTGCAAGATCTACATTTCTATTACTAGTGCAAAGGGATTTTATAAACTTGTTGGTTTTGCATATTGCCTGATTGATACAGCTCTTTGCAATCCTTTGAGGCTTATGTTTTAGTTTTCCTTTAATGGAAGTTTTGAAAACAGTGTTGTTGTAATAAATTAAACTTAAAGGTTAGTCAATTAATGACACTACTTCCTATACAGAGAGAGAGAGAGAGAGAGAGAGAGAGAGAGAGAGAGAGAGAGAGAGAGAGAGAGAGAGAGAGAGAGAGAGAGAGAGAGAATCTTACCCATCAAAATTTTCCACTAAGCTTGTGTGTTCATAACAATTAATTAACTCCATAATACTCTTAAAGAAACGAGACTCAGACAAATAGTAATGTGTTACTCCCTCCAGATCCTTTTCGTACACTTTCATGTGCTTAACTCGATCATCAGTCCTGTATAACAGAGTGAAGCACAAGTATTAATAAGTAGTAATTTACACAATTAGTAAAACAGCAAAAAATAAGACATAAGTAAAAGATCTTACTTCAAACTGAGAGCATAAACAGTTTCATTAGGATTTGTAGGACCCTGAGGTCTTATCCTTAGTAAATAGGTTCCATTTGCATATTTTTCTAGTAAATTTGTTGCCTTTTCTCTTCCCATCTCACCAACAAACCTGTAAATAATACAAAATTTCAACATTTTTGCATCTTTATATATGAAATTGTGATACATTTTCACCATTAATTTAAAAAGATATGCAGACATTCTAAAACAAAATAAAATATAAAGCTTGCTAAAATGTCCTCTGTTCTAAGTGGTCATCATAGTAAATGGGTGTTTTTCTCTAAAACCAATTTATTTTTCCATAAAACTAATATTGAACTTCCTATAGTTTAAACAGTTATGTTTTCACCATCATTTTATAGACTGACCTCTGTCAGTTAATGAACCATAGCCAACTGCAATTTCATGTTCCAGATAAATACCAATCTTGGCATTAATACTAATTATCTTTCACAAATGTAATATAATTTTCAAGAAAATTCTCCCCATACTAAACTTTCCTTTACATGGATGCTTTATCGTTTTTTTATTTTATTAAACACACAATTTATTTGAACTATCTTTTTTTCTGTAGCAACAGATATCATTTTAGCTTTTAACTTTTAAATTCTTCATGTTTTCAGTGCTGTTTAATTGTTTTTTAGAATGTCAGGATAGAGTAACATGCTTCATTACCAGTGTATAGTGATATCTGACATGTTTCTGTATCTTCTTACAGCTACAACTAACCATATCACTAAACAATGCAATAAGATGATGTTCTCAGTCAGAGTGCTAAAAGTAGACATTTACATGACATGTCATTCAAGCTGGTATGGAAGGAAATCAAAAGGATCTATTGTGAAAGTATAAAATTGTGGGATAGTTGAGGCACATTCATAAAGAGTATCTCATACTTCATAAAAGAAAACTGCTCACAAAGTGAAAATCTTTGTGATACTGTTTGCAGCTCATATATCTGAAACCATTACTACTAGAAATTAGCCCTTCAAAAGTTTTGACCTAAATCTTGAGGACTACTAAATACATAAAATATGAAGCTATTAACAGTGAAGCAAACAAATATATACAAATATAACAATTTGTAACTTAAAGCTTCACTTATCTTATAAGAAATGACACTTTTCTTATAAATTGTTCGGGATTACGATTTCATGGAAATTCTTCCACATCCTCAGCCCGAAACAACAAAGTTGTCGTCAATGTTACAAATGCTAGATGTTAATATGTTCTTGTTAGTACTACCAAAATCTGAAAATAAAACAAATTTAAATACAGAATCGACTGCTGGTATTTCAAAATTCATTACACAATGTTTGTTTTTTTAAAATAAATATCTTTTCCCAAACCTTTAAATCTATCAGACCATTTAATTGTTTTAATAATTTAACATCTGGATTTATTTCATGGTTAAATGACCAAAAATAATCTGCTACGGTCAATTTATCAGTCTGTTTATACTTAATGTTACAAAAATGTTCTTTTGTTCTGGTTTCTAAATTACGTTTTGTCTTTCCAATATAAACTTTATCACAATTGAAACAATTAAATTGATAAATACCAGATTTTTTTATTGTTAGGAATTTTATCTTTTTTAGAGAAATGCAATAAGTTTTTAATACTATACTTATTTTGAGGAACTGAAGTTATACCAAACTTTAAAATTTTTTTGAAAATGTTTATTAACCCAAGGATTATAAGTAAATTTTTTAAAACTATAATCGTTTTTTATTTTTTTAAGTGTAGAAGTATCATTAAGTTTTTTTGATATTTAAAGTTTTCAATTCTTTTATTTATACAGTCTTAATTAAAACCATTAATTAAAGCAATATTAATAATATTGTTTATATTCTTTATTAAATTCATCTTTATTCAGGGGTATATTTATTAATCTATAAATCAAACTATTGAAAAAAGCAAATATATGTGAAAAAGGGTTAAGACTTATTTTTTATGTAATTATCAATATGAGTAGACTTCCTATAAATACCAAAGTTTAATTTATTATTATTTCTTATTATCTTTAGATCTAGAAAAGGAAGAAATCCATTAATTTCAGTCTCTAATGTAAATTTTATAGCTTTATCTTGGCAAATTTAGTAATTTTAAAGAATTGTTTGAGTTTATCAGGAACAATAGCAAAAATATCATTAACATATCTATACAAAACTTTAAAAATTAAAGGGAATGCGATCCCGGATAATTTATAAGAAAAGGGTCATCATTTCTTATAAGATAAGTGAAGTTTTATGTTACAAATTGTTATATTTGTATATACTTGAGGACTACTGTTTGTTTTTTGACAGTTTTTTCATAACCTCATCAAACTTATGAAGTCCTTAGAAATAAGTTCAGTGAAGACAGCAGCCTGAATTCCATCAAGAGGTATGCATGCCACAATAAGGCAATAAGTGGCTGACATATGAAAATATATGCAGGTAAAGAGTGAAATTTGGAGCAGTGCTTCCATCTTGTGCATCCAACGTGTAGAATATATGTATATCTACTATTTTACACAAGGTATGAGAGTGAAATCTGTCATACTGTCATAGCCCACCATAAATATCCGAAGAAATGTGTGCCAAAAGCATGATTTTGTCCATATTATATATATATGACTACGGGGAATCAAAATTAAAGCAGAGCTTTACTTAACATTCTAACATGGATGTTAGGTGTTTCCAAAACTATGAAGAAAACAGTGACTGAAGAGCAGGCTGACAACTTATTTTTACATGCTAGGATAGTTTCAGAACAAGTTTCATACAAGTTATAACTTAATACCCATAATATTCAACTTCTTGAAGTAGACAACATACATTACTAATAAATACTTTAACTTGAATTGTAATTACATCAGAAGATGTAATTCATTAGTAGTTACTGGGAAAGGTATAACATCCCAAGTTGACCAAATCACCGCTCTCTACCTAAAGAGATCAAGGCAAGCAAGTCTTCCCACTATATTGAACCTTCCCATAACATCACCACAACAAATGTCCACTACCCCTCATTCACAATAGAACTTCCATGAATCTTCACTGAACACATCCACCTTGGGCTATCAAAATACCCCCTTGTCAACAGAAATGTTTAAATTTTGTTGATTTTAAAAAAGTTTAAAAAAAAAAAAAAGTTAAAAGCATAGTAGCTACAGAGACTTGCAAAA
Source organism: Mantis religiosa (assembly GCA_030765055.1). Classification (NCBI taxonomy): domain Eukaryota; kingdom Metazoa; phylum Arthropoda; class Insecta; order Mantodea; family Mantidae; genus Mantis; species Mantis religiosa. The sequence continues at coordinate 95,058,866 of CM060947.1, read as the reverse complement.
ACACAAATTGAAAATGGATAAGTTTTAAGTATCTGAATCACAAAAAACTTCTGAAGATGGGCATAGTTTGTGGTGCAACTAATGGTATCACATGTATACAAAACAGGGAATAGTAAATTATGAAGTACTGGCATCACAAAAATCAAATGTATATGTATATGCCAATTTGGTGTAGATTTTTTTTCTATTTTGTGGCTTTTTATTTACCTTTCCTTGCAGAAGTTTTTTCATCACCGTGGTTATGTGATTTTTACAATCACCTACCATAGTATTTGTATGATCTATTCCATTTCTTCACTGCATGACTCTTTATCAGTTATCAAGTTAATATTTAATGAAATAACCATTCCAACAGTTCTCAAATTTAGCATTTAAAATAAAAAAAAATAAAAATTTGCTGGGGGCTACATTTAAACAACTTTCAACTACATGGAGGAAAGGATGAACCATATAATCAAACACATACAAAGGCTGCCCTGAGCAAAGATGCCAATGGTGACAACCAGCCCTGAAGAACAAGCAGTGTCAAGGCAGTTACAGTGACTGACCAGGATGGGACCAGGGCTAAGAACCAACTGTCGGCCTATACTAATGACTAGGGCCCAGATTTTGATGAAAAGTCATCTTTTTTCTGAGTAGTCACAGATGATGCTTATTGGAAAAAAGTGCATTCTGGTACAAATATGTTAGATATATATGGTTTTTATGAGTCATCAAAATGTATTTTTTCCACATTTTTATAATAAGGTCATTTTTCAACATTTAGATGCATTTTCTGGTCATTTTCTTTCTTTTTCACGAATTTATAGGACATTTTCATCTGTAGCCCGCATTCGGGAGAACCAGGTTTGATTCCCGTGGCGGACCTGACCCTGAGCCATGGGCTTTTTGGAGGGTTTTAAAATAATCTGCGATTGAATGCTCATTTATATCATCATATTTTATGAAATAGGAACTTTGTAAGTGTGGTAAACATGTAATTAACACAGGCCAGCATCCTAACAGTGCTGGTGAATTTATGATGCATCAATTTGAGGAATCGCCGATTACATCATGCTATACACGTGGATTGCATCAGTCAGGACTTCAGGAGCTACAAGTGTCGCAGAAAGGAGAGTAGTTTTTGAGGTGTGTAAATTTTTTGTGTTGTGGTATTGAAATGCCGAAACAAAAACAGTCAACTGCATCCTGTTTGAAACAGTATGCTTCAGGGTTTGGTGGAAACGTATTCTCTACTGATGGAACTATATTGTTCTGTAAAGTGTGCGAAATTAATGTCGCTGCAGACAAACGGTTCTCCGTACAACATGTTGGGCACCAAAAACATTTGCAAGATCTTTAAAATGTGAACGAAGACAAGCGTCTCAGTAATTGTTAAAAGAAACTGCTTCGACGTCAAGTAACAAGTCATCTTACTTTTATAAAGAATTAAGTTAAGTGTTTGTTAGTACAACTATTCCGCTAGGAAAATTAAGTAATTTGAAATAATGAGATTTTCTTGAACGTTACACTGGTCATTCAATTCCAGATGAATCAACTTTGCGTAAAAGTTACTTACATAAATATTATGAAGACACGTTAAACCGAATACGTGAATATGTGATTGGAAAAAAAAATGTATGTATCAATTGATGAGACAAGTGATTTAGAGGGGCGTTATGTAGCCAATATAGTGATAGGTAAGCTAGAAACTACTAGTGCCAGACAAATGTTTCTTCTGACCTCAGAGGTTATGGAAGCTGTTAACCTCTGTCAGATATGCCAACTGATAAATCCATGTGTTTATTGTGGCCTAGTGGAATACAGCATGACAACGTGCTCTTCTTCCTAACAGACGTGGCACCTTACATGTTAATGACGGCAAAATCGATCCAATCATTTTGCAGTATGATGGTGCATGTTACGTGTTTTGACCCATGCTTTTCATCAAATTGCGGAACAGGTCAGATCAACACTAATTTCCACAGTAAAGAAGATATTTCTGAAAGTGCCAACCTGAACTCTGTATTTCAAAGAGAAAGCCCCTAATATAGCTTTGTCCCCGGCACCAATTTTAACAGGTTGGGGTACATGGTTAACTGCATGTATATACCACTGTGATAATTTTCAAATAGTGAGAGAAGTGGTGAATAGTTTTGATAGGGTAAATTCTAAGGCAATTGAGAGCACACAGGATCTCTTTTCTGATACTCAAATCCAAGCTAAATTAGCTTTCATTAAATAAAAATTTGCATTTTTGACGGATATCATAACCCGCCTTGAAGAACGTAGCATGACATTGGATAAGTCGATTGAGTTAGTGAGGATTGCGGAAGAGAGGATACAAAATGTAAAAGGTGAGCTTGGAGACAAAATTAGAGTGTTGGACAAAAATAAAGAATACCAGTTTGTCAGATTGCCGATATCTTGTCAAGAGAAAACTTCAGAACTGATATTTTTAACAGGATTTAACAGGCAGTGACAGTGTTTTTCAAATATGCATCTATTACATCTGTGGAAGTGGAGAGAAGTTTCTCAAAGTACAAAATGGTTTTAACTGACAACCACTGTTCCTTTACTTTTGATAACTTGAAGATGACCATGGTGGTGTACTGCAACACTAAGTTTTGGCTAATGGGTACAGTAGCTTATTTTTTCATATTTTATAAAATTGAAAATGACCTGATGAATTTTGAATTTATTTATTATTTAGTAGCAATAATTGCATTATTTACTAAGTAAATTAATTTTAAAATGTGGTTATTCGAACCATATATTCATTTAATATAAAAATTATTTGTGGTTGGTTTATTGACACTCGTCACTTACTTTTTCATATATTTATGAGAGACAAGTTGGAAAACACTACAAGCAGAAATCAGGATTATCAATGGGCAATCCACTTTCACCTTTTTTGGCTAACTTATTTATGAGTGCATTTGAAACACAAATTAAAAAGTCCTTCCCATTGATCTTCAAGGTTTGGTATAGATATGTTGACGACATCTTTGCAATTGTACCAAGTAAACATTTAGATGATGCATTAAAATTACTCAATCTGCAAGAAAGGACTATCAAATTCACAATAGAAAAGGAAATCAATGGACAACTACCTTTCTTGGATCTAAATATCATCAGGAATGATACAAAAATAAAATTTGGAATTTACAGGAAGCCAACACATTCAGAACATTATATAAAAAATAATAGCCACAACCCAATTACACATAAACATGCAATAATAAACAGCCTTACACACAGACTAGTCAACATACCCATGGAAAAAGAAGAATATTTCAAGGAACAAAAAGCAATAATACACATAGCAGAAGAAAACGGATACAACAAAAGTTTGGTGTTGAAGAAAATTAGAAAATCTTAACTAAAGAAAACCATTAAGGAAGCAACCACATTTATTAAAGAAAAAGAAAGCAACAGCATATTCAGTTCATTCACATATCATCCAAAAATATTTAATAAATTTAAAAAGATATTCAAGGAACAAAATATCATCTTGGCACCTACTAATAGATACTCAATTTTAAAATTACTAAATTCAAAAACAAAAGATGAAATTCCTTCAGGTAACAAATCTGGAATATACCAAATAAATTGTAAGAATTGTGAAAAATGCTACATAGGTCAAACAAAAAGAAATTTAAAAACCAGAGTCAAAGAACACTATAGAAACATCAGATTGAAACAAGAAGACAAGTCAGCAGTAGCATTTCATTTTTGGAATGAAAACCATGAAATTGATCCAAATCCAAAATTATTAAAAGGAGTGATAAACCAAAATAGATTGACAACATGGGAGAACATATTCATCTGGAAAAATAAGGATCGCGTAATGAACTTTGAAATCCCGCCAGTAGATAATTTGACAAAAAAGTTCATAGTTCCACCACCAGAGAGAGCAGACAACAACAGATGCCGGTTGGAAAGAGATTGAAAATGGAGGCCAGGGCCTTTGAAACTAGTCTCTCATAAATATATGAAAAAGTAAGTGACGAGTGTCAATAAACCAACCACAAATAATTTTTATATTAATTTTGACGTCACTGTTACTAAATTCCTCCAAACACACATCATATATTCATTATTTGTCTGTGACAGTTATTAATTTATTATTATGAAAAAAATTGATAATTTTTGTTAGGTCATTTTTCTTTTACAATTTATGTGCCTCTTTTTATATTTTAAGGGCATTTTATAGCTCATTTTTAGAGAAATTTTAGGTCAACATCTTCTGGGCCCTACCAATGACTGTCCTGCTGTGAAGCAATTTTATTGTGCTCTTAAGGATTTCTTTTGACACTGTCTGGAACATTCAACCTAAAGAATGATAAGCTTGGGTTCAGCCCCTATATAAGGAGCAAGTGTTCGAGAGTTGGTGAGTGAAGTTGAGTAAGTCCAGTTGCAGGTACGAAGAAGTTAATGAAGTCTGCAGTAGACAATGATAATTAGAGCTAGAATTTTTGTAAATACATATTCTTCCACTTTGTTTATACACATCTAAAATGTATAAATGTCCATGAATTAGAATGTTCGCTACCACTTGTTGTTCTTACATATTTTAGATATTTGAGCATTATGACATGATTTTTACATATTTGTACCTTTTTTAATGTAAAATTACATATTCTGCCTCTTACACCTGTTTTTTAAAATTGTTTTTATGGAATTGAAATACAGTAAACTCCCGATTACTAGAGTGTAATGCATCTTTTTGCAGAACAAAAGAAAGAAAAAAAGAAGCAGAAAAGAAAAAGTTCTTGCATAATTTTTTCGTCCACTTTAACTAAGCTTTCTGCATTTGAGTCTCGCGAGGGAGGCTTTAGGCAGCAATAAAGCATTGCACCATGATTGATAGATTACCGCTTCAATTGTGTTCGGCTTGTCTGTTCCTTGGAAATGAACATGCTCAGTTTTTTGTGTAAGGTCAACAAAGCAAGTTATTCTTGAGTTTGTACGTTTAAGCATCCTTTGGTAGCCACTGTGTTTAATTGAATTTTACTGTGGTGCCCCCTATCAAAATTATACCTAAATATCGCACATTTTTAGAGAAGTATTGTGGGAGGCAGAAATCGAATGATTCTACACTCCGAAAAAACTACCTGCATTTGTGTTACGAGGATGTACTGGTAAATGTGCGACATAGTATAGGTAGCAATTATATATGGATTGCTGTCGATGAAACCACAGATGTGGAAGGATGCTATGTTCCAATCTTGTGATTAATAAGCTGGATGGAAAAGAACCAGTTACATCTTTTCTGATTTCTTTGAAAGTGTTGGAACACGTAAATCATGCAATAGTGGCTTATTTTGTGAATTATGGACTTAAAGTGTTGTGGCCTGAAGGTGTCCAAGAAGATAAAGTTATTATTCTTTATTCTGATGCAGCATACATGCTAAAGGCAGGAACTGCATTACATGTGTTCTATCAAAATATAATCCATTTCACCTGTCTTGACCATGGACTGCAACATGTTGCCGAAGAAGTGCGAAGTAAATATGTATAAGTTAACAGTATCATTTCAACCACCAAAAGAGTATTTGTTAAAGCCCCCCAATATGTACTGTACTACAGAGAACAATTTTCAAATGTGAAATTGCCCCGTGAACCTGTCCTGACTAGGTGGGGTACGTGGATCAAAGCTGCCTGTTTTTATAGTGAACATTTTAAAGATGTGAAATCTATGATAGATTTGTTTCTAGTGACATCAGCAGTTTCAGTGAGATACCCAAAGTGACTTCAATAGTCCTAAAACACAATGCCAATTAGCTTATATCCAAAGCAATTTTGGATTCATTGCTGATAGTATTTTGAAATTAGAAACTTGTGGCACATCACTGAAGGAATCATTGAACACTGTGGAAGATGTGAAAGCCAAGTTATGTGCTGTTAAAAGGACTGTTGGAACACAAGTACTACAGAAATTTGAGTCTGTGATGGAGAGAAACCCTGGCTTCTCGACATTGTCTGCAGTGTGCAAGATCCTACATATTATCTCTCTTCTGAAAAATGTTATTTGCTTACATTTGCACGAGTAACTTCCAGTGACATGGAGAGATCATTTTCAATATTCAAGAACATCCTCTCTGACCAGCCACATTCCATGACAATGCAAAACTTGGAGATGCATTTAATAGTTCATTGCAATTCAAAATGAAGCACACTGGGTTCTGCAAAGTAATATTTAGTGCACAAATAATTTAAACAGTAACTATGAAGTAATTGAGAATCTTCATAATAATGGAATTTCTTTAACTTCGCTATAATGGGACATGCTTAATTGTTTAATTCATTATTGCACTACTTTATTTTGGGAAAATATAATTAATAAAATAAGGAATGTTCAGGTCATGTAATGTTCACTACAACACTAATTCGTTAAATATACGAACTAAATTAATATTACATTTGTTTAAAACTTTTTACGTAATAGTACATATTTCACCTAATTATTACATAAATATGTACATATTCTGCTTGTTTATGTTACATAAAAAAATTGATATATATTTTTAAATCTTTTTATATAATAGTACATACTTCACCTAATATTATTACATAAATATGCACATATTCTGCATGTTTATATTACATAAAAATCCTAGCTCTAGTCATAATAGTGTGAGTGCAGTATAGTATGGGTTGTGATACGGCAATGGCTGTCTGATAGTGATGCAATTCAATGAACAGTTGTGTTTGTTCGAGTATGTGCAACAACATGGCTTATGGTAACATTAGCGCTTGACTAACCAACCCTTTTAAGTAGACAAATACTGTGAGTTTTGAACAACCTAGTTTTGTTGTTTTGTTGCATTATGAACATAGTGCTGGAATCAATTCAATACAATCTTCACCAATGTCACACATGTAGAGACCTAAATGTCACTGGCAAGTTGATAGGTATAAGAAAGGATTTACAAATTATTGCTGCTTCCTTGGCCTCAGAGACAACTGAAATACAAATAAACACTACGAAAAATGAGAGTGAAAAAAGATGAATGATTCAATATTCAAAAGGTGAATACGATTTGATTGCATGGGATGGGATTAAGTTTTCTACACGTATAATTGCAGAAACCAGAGAAATGGAAATACTGTGGTAGGTAGAAAGTTTAATTGATAATTTAGTTTGTAATGTAATCACAGTGGGTTTATAATTGTTGCAGTGGGAATTGCATCATGGCTCCTTTATACTCGGATGGCAGTAGGATTGAATGTTGCAATGAGCTGGTTCAAATTAGTTTTGTTAATATAATTTTGAGTTGAACTAGTATTCAATGCTCCATTTATTTCTAGTGTTTACCTAGAATGTGTTTCGTTAGGACCTTCCTAACATCTTCAGCTAATTATATGTGTTTGGAGGAATTTAGTAACAGTGACGTCAAAATTAATCTCAAAAACTATTTGTAGTTGGTTTATCGATACTTGTCACTTACTTGTTCATATTAATGAAAGACTAGTTTCAAAGGCATTTGCCTCCATTTCCAAGATTGAAAATGGAGGCGAATGCCTTTGAAACTAGTATCTCATTAATATAAACAAGTAAGTGACGAGTATCAATAAACCAACTACAAATAGTTTTTGAGATCTTCAGCTAATTTTGACTCCTTACTCAAACATAAATATAGTTTTGTTAATGAGAAAAACTATTTGTAGTCGGTTTATTGACACTTTGTCACTTATATTTTTATATTATCAAGGGACAGTTTTGACATCACTGTTTACTAAATTCCTCCAATCATGCATAGTTTTGATAGTTCGCTTTCTGTGCTTTTCGGTCTTTCCCGATAAGATCGAGAAAGATCGAGAGAGTACTGGAAGCTAAACTTGAACCTGTGACCGTGATATCATTTGCAAGGTAAGAATAGCTTTGCAGAGAATGTCCGTTGTTTAGTGAGTCAGTTGAATGATGAGAGTGAACCAGTTGGATGCACACTGGCATGAGACTGCCTTCTACCAGTTTCCTTTGGGCACTATTAGGATGATTGTAACTTCCATGTGACAGGTTAATAAAATATGTTCATTAAATAAGTGAATAGTAGGAAACTCCTGACATGCCAAGCGAGTCACTCCCCATGACAAAGTCTACCAAATGTCTACTAGTTTAGATTTCAAAAAGGAGGTAGGTTGTCACAATTACAGCAAAGGGAGTCACGAGCTGGTTCAAACTAGCTTTTTAGTTTGCTTCCAGTGCTTTTCAGACTTTCCCGATCTTTCGAGAGAGATTGACAGAGTACTGGAAGCTTGACTTGAACATGTGACCGTAACATCATTTCCGAGGTAAGAATAGCTTTGCAGAGATTGCTCATTGTTTAGTCAGTCAGTCAAGTGGTGAAACTGAACAGTGTTGGACTCACTTTGTTCTGTTCCCTACTGACAAATTCTATCAAAAATGTAGTTTAGATACATAAAATATGAAGATATTAACAGTGAAGCAAACAAATATGTACAAATATAACAATTTGTAACTTATTTGTAACTTAAAACATCACTTATCTTATAAGAAATGATGACACTTTTCTTATAAATTGTTCAGGATCGCAATTTCATGGAAACTCTTCCACATCGTCAGCCAGAACCATAAAGAAAAATGTTGTCATCGTTACAAATACTAGACGTTATTATGTTCTTGTTAGTACTACCAAAATCTGAAAATGAAACAAATTTAAAAACAGAATCGACTGCCGGTATTTAGTACTAACAAGAACATAATAACATCTAGCATTTGTAACGATGACAACATTTTTGTTTGTGGTTCCGGCTGAGGATGTGGAAGATTTTCTTGAAATCGCGATCCCGAACAATTTATAAGAAAAGTGTCATCATTTCTTATAAGATAAGTGAAGTTTTAAGTTACAAATTGCTATATTTGTATATGTAGTTAACTTTCAAAAAGTAGGCTGTCACAATACTGCAGTTGCTACATGAAAATAATAAGCAGAAAAGAGTTAAATTATGAGTAACTAGAAAGCTATAAGTGACAGAACATAAATGAAACCAGATCTGTACCTAGCACATCAATCTCTACCTGACAGCACATTTAGTTCTCTCATTGTCAATCAGCATAATTGACTACCATGCAACAAGATTTTTAATTGAAAAAAAAAAAAAAAAACTATTTGTAGTCGGTCTCTCACACTTCATCACTTCAGCCTCAAAGATGTTTAATATTCAAGTTCTCCTAGTTCTCCTCAGATAAGGAAAAGTATACTTCAAGTTCAAAAAAACAAAATTGGAATGGAAGGAATAGCTTAGTTTTACTTGGTTTAAATTAGGTATACAGAAATTAAAAAGTATAAGAGAACTGGTAATCCTAGGTGTCTGTGCTTTATATGGGAGAAAAGAGAAAATTTATCTCCAATTTTCTAAATAATTTTCAGAGTTATCCTCATGTTGCTACTTTTAGGAGAGAATTATGTATATTGTCAATTTATTGGTCTGAATTGTCTATGTTCTATATTCTTAATTCTCTTAGTGTTTTGATTTTTGTTCTATTTTTCAGTTTTATAAATGCACTAAGAGATATTTTCATTCATATAATGACTATTATACAAAAGGAGAACGGTGTGCACGGCAAACAATTGAAAAAAACCTGTCCTCATTGTTGTTTGATAATATTTTAAAATCTTTACTTCTTAATTGCTTGCAAACTATCACATAAATTAATTTTGCTTGCACTTTAATAAACACGTGTGATTTGAGAGAACTTACCAAAGATATTCGCCTAGAATGGGGTCAGTCCATGGTTCATGTACATGCCTAGGATGTGAAAGAACAGGTCGAGGCGGAGGTACTGGCAAGCCACATCGCCCAGAATATGGAATGCAGCTTTTGTGAATTGCAATTGCGCACCTAATACATTTATATCCCTGAAAATGAAAGAAATCATGATGGAACAGGAATATCCTAATCTGCAAGCTTAAATCATTATTGGAATACTTAATAGCAATTGATGACACATAAAACTCAAATATGAATTTCATTTCAAGGTATCTGCAATAATAATGCATTATATCATTCTAGAAATCTTAAGTGTCATACACTGCTAAGAATCATTCCACCTGCATAGTACTCCTTTAACAGAAAAGTTTAATACCAGTGTGAAAACAAAACAGTTTTATTCAATAAACATATATAGAAACAATAATGCATTTTGTATATCTGAAAATAATTATAAAGCTCTTTTCGTCTACACATCTGGATATTTGTCCATATGATGAAATGCCTGTCTCTGTAGCCTAGGTAGTAGTGTGCCTGCCTCATGTTCAACAGGTCCAGAGTTCAATTGCAGTCAGGAGAGACAACTGGATAAGGATTTTTTTCTGGAGTTTTCCCTTGTTCTGAAAGATGAATATCAGGGGTAACTCTAAGCTTACAGACATTGGGCTCATTTGAGCATCATTTCACCTATTTCATTCATCGTTCGATATGACAACCCTTCGCAAGCGGAAACCCATATATGGGTGACGCGTCCAGTTGCCCTTAAGTGGAAACCCATATATGGGGACGCAGTTACAGAGCTATTGTAGTCAGCTATTTTCATTCGTATAATTAAGATACAGTGCCAGCAGATTGCAGGAAATGTGCTTTCAAACATTGGTGGTCGGTAAATCCCCGAATTTGCTTTGTCAGGAATTCCTTTCGTTGTTCTCATCAGTGAAGCAATAAACAGTGCAGTGTTTGGTACTAGTAAGCCTCATTTTATTTAGCTTGGCAGCAAAGAAAGGGTTGACAGACAAAGAAATTGAAGCTTTGTTGAACAAGAGCAATAGTGATTTGTCAGATTTTGAGTTCAGTGATAATGAGAGTGAAATATGAGAGAATTCGTGTGTAAGTGCAAGTTAGTGCGAGAGTGACTCAAGTGATACTGCAGACAACAGTACAACTAGCTGGGCAGAGGTGAGTAATTTTGATCCTGGCCCTACATCTGTTATACCAGTGCACAATATCCAGCAGGGACCGATTCTTCCTTCTCACTTTGATGAGAATACCCCTCCCATAGACTTTTTCAGACTATTTTTTGATGACAAAATTCTGAAAATAATCACCGAGGAAACCTGCATTCAAGGGGGGGGGGGGGGGGGGAAAGGCAATGCCTCCAGCAAAGAAAGCCAGGATTGCATCCTGGAATCCCCAACAATTGTTGACATAAAAGCACTAATTAGGGTGGTTATCAACATGGGACTTCACCCTACCTCTGAAGTCACAGACTATTTTTCTACAAGTTGGGTAGATAAATTTCCATTTTTCAGTGATGTATTTTCTCATGACGAATTTCTCCTTCTGTTTTGGAATCTTCATTTTGCACATGCTGAGGGAAACAAGATGTTTAAGGAAGAATTTATTCAAAATTTAATGGAAAAACTGCGGCAAAAATGCAGTTTATTCTATTCCCCAGGTCCATTTGTATCAGTCAACGAGAGCACCATCAGTTTCAAGGGAAGAGTAAAATTCAAAGTGTATAACCCAAACAAACCTACAAAATTTGGAATGAAATTTTTCAGCTTATCTGATGCTTTCAATGGATAACTATACAATTTCCAACCCTACATGGGCAAAACTGAATCAAATTCTAACCTCCTGAAAACTACCCTTGTTGTAAAAGACCTGTGTTCTTCCCTCCTAAAGGATCCTGTAGACTCACCTAAAGGTTTCCATGTTTACACAGACAGGTACTATACATCACCTGAATTAGCCGATGAATTGTGAAAAATGAATATGGTGACTACTGGGACAGTTATGGGCAACAGAAAAAATATGCCACACCAACTAAAGCCAGGAAACGTAAAGAAATTGAAGAGGGGTGAGATAAAAAGCTTCCGCAACCAACAAAAGCTTGCCCTGTGCTGGAAAGACAAAAGAACTGTAACGGTTCTCAGTACCAGTTACAAGGGCAATAAAAACGAAATGACAGAGGTGCCTTCAAAATTTCCAAACCAGGCAGCAACATTGAAACCAAACATTATTTTGGACTACACTCGACACATGGGCAGTGTCGATAGAACTGATAATTATATTGCACAGTATCAGTTCTGCAGAAGAACACACAAGTGGTATAGAAAAATGTTTTTCTAATTGCTGGAAGTTTGCATTGTGAATTCGTACCTATTGTACACAATGCACATGACAAACAAATGTAAACCGATCTTGTCACATAGAAAATTTCGCAAGCATCTCGTCAGATCTCTAGTGGCATAGCGCATGGGAGCACGGCAAAACAATGCTACGTCAAGTAAGGGTCGTATTTCTCAGGACCCAATTTTGGAAAGGCTAAATAGATGTCCACATTACATGGGGAGAAGAGAACAAGGAAGTTGGGCAAATCCTTGTGTGGTATGTAAGGCCCAAAAACAAAGAAAACAATATATTTTGTGAAACCTGCATCTCCATGCCTACCCTGCATCCAGATGTGTGTTTCAAAATATAAATATATCACACAAAAGAACAATTTTAGGGAAAGATTTCACACCCTTGAACATTATATGTTTGTTATTCATTTGCTTCCCTGTGTGAATAATCCTGAGAAAAATAATCACTCTCAAAACCGTGTATATATATATATATATATATATATATATATATATATATATATATATACATATATATATATATATACTGGATACCCAGCTCCAGCTAGGTTTAACCTCAAATTTTTCTATCATAATTATGAATTATTATTTATCATTACCATCGGTTTTACAAAACATATGTTACATATACTTATATAACAGTATTTAGTTCCTGAACTGTTCCTAGTTTATGTGTGAACACGTGAGTGTGTGTGTTAGAACTACAAGATGTGATGCAATATCGAAAAAATGGTACTTATGCCGATTTTGCGGGAACATTTACGCAGTTTAACAAATCTTCACTCCTGTAGGACAACAGTGGTGGAATTCAACAAAAAACAAGGTACAACATGTTTTTTAATACATTCGAGCATGACAGTATACTTTTATTTGTATTTTGAAGGGTTACATATTTTTATAAAATTACCTTCCGCTCAGAGCCATAAAACATATCCTCTCGGGAAGGGTTAACACTGGGGGATGGATGGAAGGAAAGAAAGAATGAAAGAGAGAGAGAAAGAAAGAGAGAAAGAGAGAGAGAAAGAGAGAGAGAAAGAAAGAGAGAAAGAAAGAGAGAAAGAAAGAAAGAAAGAAAGAAAGAAAGAAAGAAAGAAAGAAAGAAAGAAAGAAAGAAAGAAAGAAAGAAAGAAAGAAAGAAAGAAAGAAAGAAAGAAAGAAAGAAAGAAAGAAAGAAAGAAAGAAAGAAAGAAAGAAAGAAAGAAAGAGAGAAAGAAAGAAAGAAAGAAAGAGAGAGAGAAAGAAAGAAAGAAAGAAAGAAAGAAAGAAAGAAAGAAAGAAAGAAAGAAAGAAAGAAAGAAAGAAAGAAAGAAAGAAAGAAAGAAAGGAGAGAAAGAAAGATAAGGTTAAACATTAAGGAAATATCTACATCACAAGACAAGATCCTTATGATTTAGTGCTCTGGGGTAAGTTAGAAAATTGTCCACCACTTGTGCTGTTTTCCATACAAATGGATTGAATGGTTTCACCAAGTGAAATATATGGTATGGTTAGTAGATTTTTCCAACTTGCTGAATATAGAATGAATTGATCTTCTAATGGAACAGGTGTAGTGTAAACAAATGTAAACTACCAAGTTTACTTATTCTCAGATATTTATAAATCAACGTTGTTCTACATGAGTCAGTTGGAGAATTTAATGTCATGCTGGCACATTGGTCATGGTAGCTCAATGGTTAAGAGCAGCCAGACAGAGACCAGAAGATCTGTGGTTCAAATCCTGCCTATAGCATTGAATTTTTCAGTCTGATTCTATCTTTCCATTGTTCTATTCTTATTAAATGAAGAGAAAGAGTTAAGGCCATATTCAGAAGGTTCTTAATGCTTACCTGGAATATAAGTCCTTTCAAAAATTTGCTGCAATGATTACATATTGTGGGCTTATCAAATGTATACATGATGAATTTGTGGTCTGTACTTTTACACGTATTTGGTTCAATGTTATCCCTAAAATCAAAATCAAACAAAGATCAAAACTTCAGCACATTGCTTTCTACTCCTATTTTATTATAAAGAGCATTAGTCTTACTTTCACAGCTGTTTGGTTCAACATTAATCTACAATCAAAATTAAATGAAGGTCAAACTTAGTACTCTACTATTTTAACATATAGAGCAGCTGGAAGTTATGAATAAAAGACTTATTTATTAGGAAAGTTTAATAAATTTAATAAACTTTATTAGGAAAGTTTTGGGACTGGGACAGTCCCGAAAAGTTCCTGTTTTTAATTGTGATGTGAGTGAAATTTTAATATAGTATGACACAATAAGTCTTTTAATATAAAGAGCAATACTCTTAATTTGAATGTTTCCAAATGCAATAACATAAAGGTGCAGATAAAACATTCACTTACAAAGCTTCTTGAATTGCCTTTATCCATTTGTGCTTAAGTTCCACTGTACGTGCATACATAGTGTATGCCGTACGTTCACTTTTCTTTACCAGGTACCATAGATAACTCCACCTGGTATCCTTCAACACTCCTCTACGACTTTCATCTACTCTATATTCTGAAAGACTCAATGATTCTGAGAAGCAGTACTGATCAGTCTGGAACAAAGTAAACATTCATCTTGTTAAATTAAATTTAACAACACTGTTTTCAACACTTCCAAGAAAGGAATTCATCTTGTTTCTTTAAGAGTATAAATGGGTGCAAAATTAAAGGCTAATAATATTAATACTCAAGAGATATTTATAAACTGTAACTTCTTAAAAACTTTTAAATTAACTATGTGTCTTAGAAAACTTGGTACCAGTTTAGCTGCTAAAACATAAAATTCTTTTAACTTTACATGCTTCAAATTGTGCACTGAGTATAAGTTATTAGAAGTAGGTAATTATAAACAGCAAGCGACAGTTTCACCACTAGTGTTAAATTTTAACAATAATGTAATGTAACTCTGAAGTTAAGGCAAATTCTACTTCATTCAAGAACGTTCATTGTAACATTATTTTAACTTCATGTTAAGTTAACTTTGCTGTGCACTTAGAATAGAATAGAATTTACTCACCATAAACAATACAATGTGTATATATGGCTTCATCAATAGGTATACAATATACATAAAATACAAATTCATCAATAATTATATAATTTAACATACACAGATTTATGTGTTTGGAGGAATTTATTAACAGTGACATCAAAATTAATCTCAGAAACTATTTGTAGTTGTTAATTTTTAGATGAGTCGTATTTATTACACATCTGCTTCACTTTCATACCTATTTTGAGGACATGTTTCGCAAATCATTGTTTGCATCTTCGGCTCTTATGCGACTGCATAAGAACCGAAGATGCAAACGATGATTTGCGAAACATGTCCTCAAAATAGGCACGAAAGTGAAGCAGATGTGTAATAAATACGACTCATCTAAAAATTAATAATTATTTCGCTTTACTGTGGTGTTCCAATACAGTTAAATCTTGATATTTGTAGTTGGTTTATTGATACTCGTCACTTACTTTTTTATATTAATGAGAGACTAGTTTCAAAGGCAATCACCTCCATTTTCCATCTCTTTGCCTTTCAATGCCTTGACCGAACTTGGTATCTCATGCAAAACTACACCATTATGAGATATACTGTTGGTTGTTTTAATGATGATGCAAATGGACTGATTCAACAGATGGGATATTGTAAGAATAGATGTCTTCATTTTTCAGAAAGTAATGCTGGTTATCATGAATGAAGGATACGGTAACTGTTTCATAATTTTAAGAAGTTTGAAAATCGCTGCTGCAAGCCAGGCTGTTATAGAATTTACTGTATTTGCCATTTTTGAATGCTAGTATCAACTGAAGGACAGATGGTTATAAACAATTTTAAAAATTTGTAAAACAAGAATTTAAAGCCATATCTACTTCCAAAGCACCATGAGCAGTGCTGTAAAGGAAACATAATAATTTAGAATATTACCAATAGAAGCATTCCTTTTTCCCCTATGCTACTCTAAGATTATGCTACATTTATTGATAAGTGTTCACTAGTTCAAAAATATATAGGCGTTGCAGATTTTATCTATACTTAACAATACAATATAAAATAAAATATAACAAATTACATGGGATTTATAGATTTAATCATTGTAAAATTCTAAACTTAGTTGAAACAAAAGAAATTACTGGTTGCTTTGTCCTTGATTAATAGTAATTAGAATATGCACTAACTGCACCGCATTGTGACAGCACAAGTTCTTCAAGGATAGAGGGCAATGAACTTCTCAACTGACATTACACAGAGAAATGCATTTTCTCAAATGTACCTAACTTGTTAAGAAGTTTGCTATATGCATATTCTGGATAGAGAGTTTGAATTTCTAAATGTGTGTCACAGAAAACGACTTAACAGAATATCTGAAAAGCCAGGTTTATTCTTAGCAAATAATTTTAAAAGAGAAAAATTGGGAATCTTGCAAAATAAGTTAGTTTTTGTCACATGCATTAAATTCTGCAAAAAACAGAAATAACTGTTCCCATAACACAGTAAGCATAGTTTAGAATATTAAATTCCATTTTGCCTGTCTCTACTAACAACATTTTTATCCACTTAAGTTCAATATACACAATATACACAATAACCAGTTTTAAACTGTGCTAAATGCTCTTTGCATCTGGCATTCTAGGTGCAAAATTTTACATTAGCATAAAATTGTTGCATTTACTTATTGGATCTGCTAGAAACAAGTTTTTTTGGATATTCTTTCAATTTCGTTCCGCAGAAATTTTTTCTAAACCCAACATTGGAACATTTGAAACAACCTGCCAAACATGGAACCTGTCAAATTTGCAATGAACAGCAGTGTAGATAACTTTGATAGATGTAGAGCCATTTGTTGCCAGCCTCAGCACCAATGCCCCAGACATGTGCTGCAGACAGTATTAGAACTGCACATGTGTAGAAGTCATTTACTGTTTATTGTCAAAATGAATGTCTAGACTATAGAATATAATGGAAAGGTTATTTGGAAGGTTGTTATGAAGAGAACAATTGCAAGAACATGCTATTCTGGGGAATTAAGAATATATTTTATTCATGGAAAAACTCAAAGAAAATTGAAGATATCTTGAAAATTGCAATTCTAAAAAACATGGAACAGCTAGAAAGTATTTTCTGCCTCATTCAGTAGTCAAAACTCCTAGTAAATTATGCCAAGAATTGAAAAAACTACTTGTAGTCAGTTTTTTGACACTTCGTCACTTACCTTTTTATATTATTGAGGGACTAGTTTCGGAAGCCATTGCATCCATTTTTACCCTCTAGACAACTATCAACTGTTGTCATCTGCTCTGAGCAGACAACAGATGATAGATAGAGGTTGAAAATGGATGCAACAGCTTCTGAAACTAGTCCCTAAATAATTACATAGAAAATGAAGCTATTTACAGTGGAGTAATAAATATTACACAAATAAAAATATTTGTTAATGAATCTCCACTTATCTTAAGAAGTTGATGTTAATACTTCTTTCTTCTTTTTAAAATTGATTTTGAAGGCAAATTGCATTCATCCTCAATTTATTTCAAACAAACTCTGTTGTTAAGGAAATCTCGATTACCATGTTTTTTTCTTTTGTTATGTTATGTTTTCAGCAGTACCAATATCTGAAGACGAAACAAACCTAAAAACATAATCAATTGCCGGTATGTCAAAATTCATTACGCGATGTTTATTTTTTAAAATAAATATTTTTTCCCATACTATTAAATCTATGGGAACATTTAATTGATTTAATAATTTAACTTCGGGATTTATTTCATGGTTAAATGACCAAAAATGATCTGCTACAGCCGATTTATCAATTTGTTTATATTTAATGTTACAAAAATGTCCTTTCTTTCTGGTTTCCAAACTACGTTTCGTCTTTCTAATATAAACCTGATCACAATCTAAACAATTAAATTGATAAATACTAGATTTGTTATTATTAGGAATTTTATCTTTTTTAGAAAATTGTAATAAATTTCTAATACTATATTTATTTTGAGGAACTAAAGTTATACCAACTTATTTAAAAAAAATTTGAAAATGTTTATTAACCCAAGGATGGTAAATAAAAAAATTATATACATAAAACAACAAAAGAAAAAAACATGGTAACCGAGATTTCCATAACAACAATGTTTGTTTGCAATAAACTGAGGATGAATGCAATTTGCCTTCAAAATCGATTTTAAAAAGAAGAAAGATGTATTAACATCAACTTCTTAAGATAAGTGAAGATTCATTAACAAATATTTTTATTTGTGTAATAGTCGCTAAATGATATAAAAAGATGGTGAGGCTGCATCGGGTGCTGGCCCACAAACTCTGGAGGTTCACCCCGAAACCTGAAGCACTAGCACAGTCCATCTACCTCTATCATCAATACACTGACACAAAAGCTTGCGTAAAGGACAAAATCTATACGACTGCACGGGTAAATCTGCATAGCAGATAGGTACCGTGGCATTCCACCCACCACTCGGAGCACCCAGGCGACTTGTACTCGCTCATGGCTTTGCAGATGAATCATATGTGTATTGTGACTTTGTGGGTTCGTGAAATTAAAAAGTTCAATCACACCACTCAAAATGTTCTTTATTTCCACCTTATTCCAATATCACAATTACAATTTAATGTACACAATTAAAACTAAGCCAGTTCGTCTTTACACGTACGCTCGACGCTACTTACACACCACACGCCACAACAACACTACTCTCAACTGACTGTCGCTTCCGGTATTGATCGACCCGAAGTTTCCCGAATCTCCTTTTATGGAGGGGGAAAACATTCTCGAAGCTTCGTGTCACTTCGAGTGGCAGGAAGAGGGGTAAACGAAGACTCAGCTACCCTTCCTGTCTCCCCTCTCTCCACCGGCCATCATTTATTGATCGGCATCGCGAGTCTGCCACCTGGGTAACAGTATAAATATGTCAAACATTTCGTTGAGTATGTCAACAAGTGCAATGAATTGGGAGGCCAAAGGTAATTAACGCTTCCATCTAATTCTATTTTCATCTCCATAAACACTTGATGCCTATCATATAAATTCTCTGTGGACTGGCGACAATTTAGTTTTACTTACTAAGTCCCAAAAGCATGCTTGGATATCCATCAGTGTATTCTCTTATTGTGTTTGTCGAGTTGTACTCAAAGGATAAAAATGGAGCATTGTTGTAGTTTTCTTCTTTTGTCCTTGGGTAGACTTCTAGAAATCTAGGATGGCCGCCAGGTTTCAAAATAATAAATGCCATTTGCATCTAGTATAGTAACAGCACAATTGCACGTTGAAGTGGAATGAGACAGGCAACTGTACTTTGCATTCTTCATCAACAAAGGCTCCATCCCTATCACATCTCTCTCCATCAAGAGCTGCATGGAAACGATTTTGAGAATGTGTTAACTTTTGTACATGGGCATTAACACATGATATTCCAGATTCATCATGTATTTTGTTTAGTGATGAAGCAACATTTACTAATCAAGGCCAGGTAAACCGCAGAAACATGCACTATTGGTCTGTTGACAATCCCCATTGGCTTTGTCAGGTGGAATAGTGTCTATAGAATTTAAACGTGTGGTGTGGGACAGAGAACCATCAGCTCATAGGCCCTTTTTTCATAGAAGGAACACTAAACTCGCACAAGTCTCAGACAATCTTCCATAGATGCTAAATGATGTCCCTCTGCACACTAGGAGGAAACCTGTGGTTGCAGCATGATGGCTGTCCAGCCCATAGTGCACAAATTACAACAGCTGTTCTTCAAGGATTGTTTCCCAATCGATGGATTGGACGAAGGGGACCTTGTACCTTGGCTGGCCCGTTCACCGGATTTGACTTGGTTAGACTTTTTTCTATGGGAAAAACTAAAAGACACTGCCTACAAGAACATAACCAACTACACTAGATGATGTGAAACAATGTAATACTGCTGCTAACTCTGAAATTTCTGTTGAATGCTAGAACATGTGCACCAGTCTTACCACAGAAGACTGGAAGCTTTATTGAAGCCGCAGATGGTCATTTTGAATACAAGCTTTGAAGATGAAATTTCTCTTTGTCAGGATCCACAGAGGAAGTGCACTCCCTTTTGTTTGTCTTTAGTTTGCACTACCATACAGTACAAGTGTCAGTATGTAAAAGTTTAAAAATAAGGTATCTCATGAACTGCTGGCACTAGAATCCTGCGGAAAACACCATTAACATTCTTATTTACCATACTTTTGATTTTTTTGATGTAATTAGCCATTGTTCCATTTAAAAAAGTGTATGTTTGCTCCAAAAATACACCTAAGTGTTATTAAAATCTATAGGTTAAAATTATGAGCCCTTAACTGTCAAACAATGCTGTGAAAACCACACATCAATAGCACTTTGGCCCCATAGCTCAGTTCATAGAACATCTGCCTGCCATGCTAGGGGTCCTGGATTCGATTCCCAGCAGTGAGGGTGGGAATTTTTCCCTGACCAAGATAATTCATCTTCCCCAGAGTCTGGAAGTATGAATGAGAGTGCGAATGTGTGCATGATCTAATGATTAAAACCCAACGAATACGAGTTAACATCTTCGATATGTCTCCAAAGGAGAACAGCCACTAATATGACCATTGGAGTTAAAGATGGTGTATAAATGGAACAAATAAAAAAAATAGCACTTTACATTTTGGAAATACTGTTGGTACAAGTTTTAGGTGATTCACCCTGTATATTTGGCTGCATCTGTTATTAAAAGTAAAGTATTATAATGTTTATGGCCTATGGCCACAAAAGAAACATGCCTTAATTAAGCAACTTGCATATACATTGTTGGTTAACCTTCCCAATTACTTCTGTCGTAGGAAGAAACATTTTCAGGAGGTCAACTTCTAATGTACCTATAACAAAATTTGCAATATAACACTCTTCTCTATCCCCTGTCTGATCTATTGCAACAAATATATTTTTATTTCCCCCCAAATCACATATTCTTACTATTGCCTTTTCATAACAACCCTGCAAGTAACCTTTTCCAAGTTTAAATTCATCTGGGACATTCTGTCTCAAATATTTTTTCAGAAATTGCTGTAATGTAGTGTTATTTATTTTTGCTAACGAAATACTGGCAGAAATCAATGCTCTACAGAGACCTCTATTAAAAATATATTTTTTGGATGATTTCCCCGTGCTTTGACTAAAAAGTAACTGGGTTGTCTTACTTTCCTTTTTACATGCATAGCTTTTATGTTTTTTTTTTTTTTGTACCAGATATTCTCTGCACAGTAAAATGTTTATCTGCAGTCACTTTAACTTCACAAAAGTTGCAAAACGGTATTTTTCCATATGTAGAATACATTCTGTCACAAAACTCAGTCACTAACTTTCGCAAGAAACTGTCTACTTTCCTTTACTTTTAGCAATTTTTATGACTTCTCTTGTGAGAAGTAAAATGTTGACTGCCTGCCTCGGTAGCGTAGATGGTAGCATATCTGCCTCACGTTCAAGAGGTTCCGAGCTTGAATCTCGGTCAGGGTGAGTTACCTGGATAAGGTTTTTTCTGAGGTTATCCCTTATCCTAAAAGACAAATGTCGGGTAACTCTAAGCTCAATGGACCCTGCGCCCATTTGAGCATCATTTCACCCATTCCATTCATCATCCGATACAACTTAAAAAAAATAATTAAAGGACGTAAATTACAACAACAAAAATGTTGACTGGATGGCAGATGCAATTGTAACATGTGATTCCTCTCATGAGAATACATCTGTGAGGAATGTGCTGACAATTCCAGTGTTATCTAAGAAGATTATGGCTCTAATTTCAACATATCAACAAGATTTACTGGGCTCTTATAAAACATTCACTCTTACACCAGCAAGAAAAACACAATTCAGCAAAATTGTGTGTAAGATAAGTGAAGATATGCGCCGCAAGTGCGAGATGCGCGGACAAAGAGTAAAGTGAACTCGATCCAATAAGCTGTACTTACTATATTATGAAACACATAAAAGTAGAAAACAAGTATCCTCTGATATGTTGATGATAATTTTATCAACTGCATTTTCCTTTACACCATCACGACTCCAATATTGTATTTCCAGCTCTCGGACTTTCTTACAGTCTCAATCTGTTGCTTCTATAGCAAGTTTACGCAGATTCCTGGCTCTTCAGCAATATTGCATCCTCTGAAAACATTCTTTATTTTTTCCCATGCCAGTTCAATTGCATTTGGATCACAGTTATACTGAGGTAGAAAAGTAATAGTGTTTCTTTTGAGAGACATAATGTCCACAACATGTCTTACTCTTAGATTTGTTGTAAACTGGTTGGCTAATAATTAACCTCGAAATTGCTCAAAATGAAATGGCGCATATGTAAAAGCTAAGCATATTAGCTACTAGATGTCCAAGTATATAACACAATTCATGTTTCAAAGTTGTCATCTGTGTTTACGGAATATGGATGGAACTTACCGAACGAGGACTTGGAACACTCAAGAAAAGTGTGTGCATAGTATTGATAACTGCACAGGTATCCAATGACTCACTAAGAGACCATAAAAATACAACACATAGCAGAATTCAGTAGGCAGCCTCAACAATATACATGTAAATAACGTAAAAAAAAAAAAAGAACTTAAAAGCAGAAAACTGAAGCAAATACAACGAAAAGTACATCTCCTAAAAGTGATCAATAGACATCAAAACACCAAAAAATGCAAAACGGTGCAAAATAAAAGTAGTCGATATTGGTGCATTTTTAAGAGAAATGAATTTATATTGCATTCTGCACTGTCTGTGATGATGTCTCAGAAAAAATATGATATTTCATCAGATCCAAACCCCAATTATGACCTTTACCCAGAAATGAAATATCTGCTTTTAGGTTCATATTCTACAGATAAAATGAATTGAATGCACTGCAGTCCAACTCATCAAGAATAAGCAATATCTCATAATAACTAGTGCAAAAAGAGTGATAAGGATACTAAGTGGGGTGGATAACAGAACATCTTGCAGGCCATTATTCAAAAAACATACTTTGGAATTAGTGATCCATGTAAAACAAAATAAACTACAAATACAAAATTACAAAAATGCAGATATTCACAAATACAATACACGTCAGAAAGATGACTTTCACATTCAAAGTTGTAGAACGGAAGTCTTCAGGTCTAGTGCTATCAATAAAGGTATAAGATTATACAACAGGCTACCAGAAAATATTAAACAAATGAAGAGCCTTATACATTTTAAAAAGGGAGTAAAACTCTTTTTACTGCAACATTCATTTTATTCTGTAAATGAGTTTTTAAATGTTAGTTTTAAGCGATTGTAAATAATTTCAGTGGACATTAATGTAATTTTTATACTGACATGTCTGATATCAATCAAAAGGACAAAAATTGAATTAAATCATGAAGTAGAGTAAACTCCACATTTGTGAACAATTAATTTTATATAGCATCTCTCTATGGTCTTTATATAGTTTATATTTATTTGCTTTTTCTACTTTAGACTTTTGTTGGATCCTGTATCTGTTACAGTTTTTAGTCTTATGTAACTTTTTATATTTATTTTTGTATCTTAAACTGACGTGTCCTATAACATATGTATTATGTTCCAAAGGATGAAATAAATACAAATACAACATTGTAAAGCAATTAAACCTCAAAGGGAATTATTTTCAGTGATGCTTATTTAGGTCAAATTCAAAAACAAATTTGATAAACCAGTGTACTTACCCCTTTTGCTTTGCACATCAGCATGACTTGATCAAAGATGAAGACATATCTGAAAATATATATGTCAATTATTAATGTGTATGGAAAAACTAATTCCTGGAAAGGTAGAATCTCACTGAAAAATTCAATGCCATAACCAGGATTTGAACCAAAGATATTTTGGTTTCCATCCAGTTGCTCTAATTAAGCCATCTGTGTGACAAAAAAATTATTAAATTCCTCAATTGATTTGCATTTTCCCCAGTAAATCACAATGAGAGCTCAAATTCATTTTCAGGTGATGCACCTCAGTAGTGACTTACAATACTGTAAATCCTTAGGGACTTCATTTGTTTAACCAACCATTAAGCGAAATAGTAGCAATCAATTGTTCTTTCACATACGCCATGTGCACAAGGCCCTGGCATCAATTTGTTTATTCTGATTCCACTTTTTCAACCTTGTTCTTTACATGGGTTGTGAGAAAGAACAATTAAACCACTGATCAAGGGCGGTTCATCATAAGGGCATGAAGGCGCGTGCTACCCTAAAAGAAATCTTACGGAAATAAATGAATGATGGCATTTCGACTATTAAGGACAGTTTATTTTTAAAATATGAGAAAGCTTCATAAGGTGGTTAAAATGTCTTCATACCTACAATATATGATTCGGTGCACTAAGATTAGTGCTGGCCTGTTGCATTTCCATGTAACAGAAGACATGCAGCTCTGAAAATGGCAAGGGAGTGGGGGAAGGACTTGAGCCTATTCTTATACAGCACGGTTCTGTTCGCGCCTAAAGCAGTCCGCAGAGTAGTTTTATATTGCTAAACTGCACGGGTTTCTTATTTTAGTGTTCTTTGTGGAGTTAGGAACATTAACAGTGGGTTTATAAAATCCGGTGACTAAAGAATGATGGATAACTTTGTAAAATCACTAATGGAAGTGCAATTTTCAAGGATGACTCTTGAGGCACCTTAGTTCTAAGGTCATGTGTGAGAAATGTGACTGGATCTGTGGCTGTGAAATTCTCCTTTTACTGATATCTGTATGTTTTGTTTGCTCCTAAATGTGTCAATTGTTTGTGGACAGTTAAGGGAGTGAGTAATATAAAACATTTAACAGAAAAAAACAAAAAACAAATATGAACATTCAGTGCACCATATGTTTAGGTACGTATGTCATTCCTAGGAAAACAAAACATTGCATCATGTCTTGACTCAGTGTTTAAAGAAAATGTTAAGAAACATAACATCCAAGTGAGTAAAAATAGACCAATCCAGGGGTGTAAAGGGGCCTCATTGACTATACAGCTGAACTGGATACAGTGATGAAGGAACATTTAGAAACAGCTACAGTATTCAGAGGAACTTCAAAAACAGTGCAGAATGATCGATTAGACTGCATGTTGAAAGTCTATAGGGAGAAAAATAGAGCAACAGATATGAGTTTCTGAGTTTGTTCCCATTCAGTGTGATGAGACAACTGACGTTTCAAATCACTGTCAGATGGTTTTGGTATTCCATTACGTATATGAGGAATTCGTAAATGAGAGACTTTGGGCTTTTGTGAACCATGAAAGAAGTGATGTGGAATCTCTGATTAAGTGCATAAAGAATGAGCTCTACCTGCCTCTTGGAAATACCAAAGAAAAGCTTATTGCTCAAACCTTTGACGGGGCCAGTGTTATGAGTGTAGTACAGGCCAAAATAAGGGAAACATCCATATGCATACTTTGTCCATTGATATGCACACCAGTTGAATTTAATCATACAAAAGGCAACTAACCCTAATTCCCAGGTACGCGTGTTCCTTTCAAATTTGTCAGATACTCCAGCATTCTTTTCCAATTTCTATTTGCGATCTGATATTTTAGAAAAAGTAGTGCAAGTAACATTGCCCAGAGTTGCTTTAACAAGATGAATTACAACATTCCTACCATCAATATTATTTACGAAAACATAGAAAACCTAAAAGATTGCTTCGAAATTATTGAAGAGAGTTGCACTAATACAACCACAATAAATGAAGCCAGTGGCTATAGAAGAGCTCTTGAAGATCCAAATTTTATTTTTTGGTTAAGAGTTTTCCACAAAATCCTACCTCATGTAGACATTTTGTACCAGCAACTTCAAATGAAGAGCAAAGATAGTGTGACATTACAGAATGACATCCTTCTATTTAAACAACAAATGGAAAAGCAAAGATTGAATGTTGATGAAGTACACAAAAACTTAAGTGAAGAATTTCCGCAGCCACCAATGAAAAGAAAAAGTATGGAATGTGAAAGGGTTGGAGATGCCCAAGGAGGTGTGCGACGTCACCACAACTACTGTCACAGATAGATCTGAATATAATGGACATCTAGGAGCTGCATCTTTGCTGTGTAACAACTCATTTAAGGATTTTTGTGAATGTTTCCCGCAAGAAATTTTCACACGAGTGATGCAATGCTATCCTTATCTACAGCAAGGAAAACTGTGCAGAGAGTTGCAGTTAATTTAAAGACGAAATAACAACATTCAAGAAGCACTGAAACTTCATATACGAAAATAAACTTTCGTCAGTGTTCAGTGAAGTCACAAAACTTTTGAAAATTGTCATAACGCCAATGAGACTGTGGAACCTGAACGTTGCTTTTCCTTTTAAGAAATTCAATGACAAACGACAGACTCAATGCTTTAGCAATGCTGTCAAAAAATAAGGCTCCTATCAGTAACATGCAGGATTTTGATGAAAAAGTGATGGAAAATTTCATTAAATTAAAGAACATACAAATAGGCCAAAAGTGTAACTCATGATAAACTGAACAAATGCCAAATACGAGAATGAATTGTACATTCAGTGATATGCGCATTAATCTGTGAAAAAATTACACTGGTGTGGTGGCAGCCTATGTGGATTTGCGTGAGCTTGAATGATGTTCTAATAACATCCTTTTATATGTTGCATGCATATTGATATGCACTTTTGGGCAAAGATTGTGTTGGGCTTCTTGCGCTTATATCTGAGGTATATATCAGAACTTGAGAACCACTATTTCTGTGGGTTATAGAGGTAGAATTGAGAGAGAGAGAGAGAGAGAGAGAGAGAGAGAGAGTTCTTAAAATTTACCAGTGTAATAATTTATTGTTGTCAATGTTTAGCAAGCAAAACCGTCTCAGCACCCCCCAAACATTTCGACCATGAGCCGCCATTGCCACTGATTACACTAATTCCTTTTCATATCAATTCTTGGAGAAATAAATTATGTTATATTCAGTAAGATATAGAGGTTTCTGGGCTTACTGGCCATGGTCTAGTAGGAAAAACTGAAGTTCCTGATGTTTCACTTGTACGTGCATCGAGCATCCTCAGAGGACTCATGGCAAACTAGAGTGGCTCCAGCATAGCGCACCAATTATATATAAGCAGGAGAGAGACTGCCTACTTTCCTCCTATTGGCTACACGTCAGCCAGTCACAAGATGGCTACTAGGCCTATGTCACGGTTTGTCCGGCTCATGTGAATGGTTTCGTCCTTGTGTTTCGTAACACGGGAAACCAGGTTTTGTGCAGATGTGCTGCTTCCTCCTTCCTTCTTTGTGTTTGAAGATTTCAACAGCCTCCCGATAAAGTTTGGTATGATGCTGGGCTGTGTTGTCGAGAACCTCTGTTTCATGGAACTTTATATCATGTCCCATCAGAAGGGCATGTTCTGCAACAGCAGATTTTTCAATATGTGCCAACTGGCAGCTGCTTAGGTGTTCCTTAATATGGGTGCATACGCTACGGTTAGTAGTGCCAATTTACACCTTGCCGCAAGGGTCTTTAAGTGGGCTTAAAGATGGTTCTTATGTTAAACTTTCCACCAAGAAGTTAAAAGACTATCTTTGATTGACCCTTTGCCACAAAAGGGATCTACCATATTCCCTACAGCTGCAGCAAAGTGTACATTGGCACTACTAAACATAGCATACATACCAATATTAATGAACACCTAAGCAACTGCCGGTTGGGACATACTGAAACATCTGCCATTGCTGAACATGCCCTTCTGATTGGACAACATAGGTTCTTGACAACACAGCCCAGCTTCACGCCAGACTTTATCAGAAGGCTATTGAAATCTTCAAACACAAACATAATTTTAACAGGAAGGAGGAAGCAGCACATTTGCACTAAACCTGGTTTCCAGTGTTACAAAACACAAGGACGAAACCGTTCACATGAGCCGGACAAACCGAGACACAGGCCTAGTAGCTGTCTTGTGACTGGCAGACACGAAGGAAAGTAGGCTGTCCCTCTCCTATTTATATATAATTGGTGCGCCATGCCAGAGTCACTCTAGTTTGCCATGAGTCCTCTGAGGATGCTCGACACACGTACGAGCGAAACGTCAGGAACTTCAATTTTTCCTACTAGACCATGGCCCGTAAGCCCGGAAACTACATCTTATTGGATTGATGACAGTCGTAAAAGCCTAAGTTGTTACATTAAATATGTTATTAAATTTTAGATGAGTCGCGTTTTTTACACATCTGCTTCACTTTCGTACCTATTTTGAGGACATGTTTCGCAAATCTTCGCTTGCATCTACGGCTCTTGTGCGACTGACGCTAGATCCAGCGGTGTGGGTAATTCTGGGGTTGTTGCTGCCATCTGTTGATTTAGTGATGAACTGAAATGTGGGATTCTCTTCTAGCGGGATTTCAAAGTTCATTAGTTGGTTTTTATGTTTTTCTATGTATATCCTCTCCCATATGACGAGTTCACTATGTTTTTGTACGTATTTTAGTAATTTTGTGCTATCTTCAATTTCATGATTTTCAGACCAGAAATGAGCTGCTATTGCGGACTTATCAATATTTTTGTATCTTAAGTGCCTGAAGTGTTCTTTCTTTCTAGTGCCTATGTTCCTTTTTGTCCTTCCTATGTAAATTTTTTCACAGTCTTTACACTTAATTTTGTAAATGCCTGACTTTTCCTCTGGTTTTATCTTATCAGTATTATTACTGTGAAGTAGGATTTTAATGTTGTAATTGTTTTTTGGTGCCAATGTTATATTGTATTTCTTGAATATTTTTTGGAACTTTTTTGTGGCCCAGGGGTGGTAAGTAAATTTAGCAAATCTAGTTTCTTGTTTTATTGGTGTGAGAGCTGTGATCTGTTTTAATTTCTTTTGAAGTTTGAATAATTTTAGTTTTTTATCTACAAGGTTTTTTCCATATCCATTTTTGATTGCAGTTTTTAAGATTTGATGGTATTCGTTTTGATATTCTTGCTGGCTGAGAGGTAGATTTACTAATCTGTGTGTTAGACTGTTGATGGTTGCATGTTTGTGTGGAATTGGGTTGAAACTATTTGCTTTGATGTAATTATCTGTGTGTGTTGCTTTTCTATGAATGCCAAATTCTAGTTTTTCATTGCCTTTTTTGATTTTAAGGTCTAAAAAAGGTAGAGTACAGTCCTCTTCAGTTTCTACTGTGAATTGTATGCTGGGTTCTTGCAGGTTGAGTAGTTTCAAAGCATCATCTATTAGTTTGTAGGGCACTATTGCAAAGATGTCGTCTACGTATCTGTACCATGTTTTAAACATATGAGGGAAGGCTTTAGTAATATGTGTTTCGAAAAAGCTCATGTATAGATTGGCCAAAAATGGTGATAATGGGCTTCCCATAGCTAGTCCTGAAATTTGTTTATAATATTTTCCATCGAAGACAAAATAATTTTGATGTATACATAATTCAGTCATTGCCACATATTCTTCTATTGCATTGGCATCCAGGTTTATAGAATTTAGCCATTTTTTCAGTTGAATCAAAAGTTTGTCTAATGGAATGCTAGGGAAGAGGGAGCGGACATCAAAGGATACTAAAGTGTCATGAGGTTTAAGTTTAAGATTTTGAATTTTTTCTACCAGGTCTAAAGAGTTTTTTATACTCTGAGTATGGAATTGTGGAAAGGACTGAAATTTTTTGGTTAGCCATTTTGCCAGAAGGTAAGTAGGAGTGTTTATGTAAATATGTTGTTTCACTACAGATACACATATTTTTTAAATAACAGATTGCTCTATAATCATATCAGCTTACTGTTTAAGAAACTGAGAAACTGAATTAAGATTACTAAACTAAAAAGAACTTGAACTTAAATGAACATAGATTTAAATATAACTTCAAGAGAAGAAAAACATTTAGATTAACTAATAGGATAATTACCTCACTTTGATCTTCTGATTATCATGTGCTTTAATTCTCAGCTCACCATCTTTGAGCAGCCGCCCATAATCTTTCAGTTCAGTGTTTTCAGGTAAACGCCAGCCTGAGATGTTGTTCTAAAATAAAATGTTACATAACATTAATTTTGCATTCTACTTTAAAGTACTCAAATTCATAGAACTATACGGTTGAATTCTTAATTTAATGGAGTTATGTATCAAACACCAGGTAGTTAAATTATAATTGAACCCACTCAAGCTTCGCTCTATTCTGTGAGAAGGCTGGCAGTTGCTGGGGAACTTATGCTGGCAGAAGCAGATTAGAATCCTTACCTTATAGCAGACGCTGAGAATACTGACCTTCTGCTCTCAAACAGGCAGCATGTAAATGTTACATGCTCATGTAAATATTCTCACCCCTCTCCAAAGCTCAGCAGAAAGTATTCTTGCACATTTCCTTAAGTTTTTGTAGTGTGCAAGGTTTGGAAAGATACATTTTGTCTTTTAAACCCCATAAATAAAAGGTGCAACTTGTTAGGTCAGGAGAACAAGGAGGCTACAAATCAACACTATTCTGTCATTCAAACACCTCTTTTACTGCATTTAATGATTCGGCAGATGTATGTGCAGAATTTTGTTGGAACTAACCATATGATTTCTCTTCTGTCAAGCGCTTGAAAAATGGCCTCAGAATTAACTTCTGATATTGCTGTGCATTTATTGTTTCATCAAATATCGCCCTATTATTCTTCTAGCACTTATCACACACCACACACCAATTTTCTGATCATAAAAAGTGTTTCATCCAGTAGCACAAGTTTTTCTGAAGCCTCTGTTGTGAGTATTCACACGTCCAGTTAAATGAAACCAAGATTCATCAGTGAAGAACAAAAGTTGTCGTTCAATGAAACCCTTTTCTATGAATTGGAAAAACCAGTTACAATAATTAACACATTTGGCGGGATCATTTGGCTTTAACGCTTGCATATATGTGTAGTGATAGAGCTTCAGTTTCAACAGATGTGTAGCATTTCTCGCAGAACATCAAGATACACCTGTTTGCTGTGCTAGTTTTTTCAGCGATTTTCGAGGTGAACTCTCCAAAGTGTCATCCAGTTTACTTTCAGTTATAGCTGGCCTCTTGCTCAATTTTTTCTTATCCAACACTGAACTCAAAAGCTTCAAATTTATTTATGACAGCATGTACAATTGAACTTGCAGATGGTACAGAGTTCACAAACCTATCAACAAACACCCTGTGCATAAGGCAAGCAGATTCTTGCTTGCAGTAAACTTTACAAATAAACACACATTCTTCCACAGATAAGTGATGTACCATGTTACTATATGACATTTGACTCACATTGAATGACTGCACGGAATGATGCAGCAATACCAATGAGAATTAGTGCCAGCTCACTTTCCAGTCCGAAGTCCTGGCAGCTGGATATGAATAGCCAAAGAGAGAGAGGCCACGAGTTGGTTTGACTATAATTTAACTACCCTACATTTTAGAAAACTACAGAGTAAATTTTAAGTGAGGGAGTGAAAAGCTATGAAATTCAATGATTATGATCGTCAATATTGATTACTAGCATTGGCAATACTGGGGTCATACTGCTTGTTTCCTGCTATTGATATACAATTCCATTGGGCATAAAGTGCTATTTATGGCTAATGAAGCTGCACTAGAGTCATTCCATGTCAAAACGAGCACATCTGAGACGTGAGATGTATTTTCTCCATTTTTTTTTTTTTTAAACGTAACACCTAGAAGAGATTAAATAACCTGTCTATTTTGTTTTTGGTGTGGCACGATTATTTAGAGGTTTATTGAATATTATATTTTCCCTATATTTGCCAGCTGTATTCTATGAAAATCATTATAACAAAGATTATATGAATAATGTAATGTTAGTGTTTGAGACATTATGAAGTACAAATATTGCAGTTTAATATGTTATTTTTTTTTAGGTTAAGTGAAAACAAAAAATTGGCTTCATTTAGGGGGGTAAGTTTTTCAAAATGTGTTTTAATTAGCAACTTTTTACTTTATAAAAATGGAAAAAATATAATTATAATCTTTGAAATATTGTGCATCACATTTCATTGGTTTCACAATGGGATTGAAGTAAAAGGCAGTGTTATAAATACTTTACTGGTGGCACGTGAGGTGAGTCATGTGGACCGAGAGTGCTGTGAATGCGTGGGCGACCTATCATTTTACTTCTGCTGTTTACTGTTCAGATCCATAATAGTTAAGTTGAAACCTCAGTATGTTGTCAACTGACATTTCGTGTAAGTTCTGAAGTGTGGAAGTTGTTTTCCATCATGTCAGATTTGGTTCAAAGGAGTTATTGTTACTGTTTTAATCCATTCAAACTGGTTAACCACAGAGCAGGACATAAGTTAAGGCCAATAACCTCAGCAATGCTCATTAAACTCAAACTGGAAGGTGTAAACCTATCTCGCAATTTGAAAGTGTGTGACAATTGTTGCAAGAAAATTTCAAAACTTCCAAAGCAACAAAGTACAACTGAGTTATGTGTACCAAGTGCTAGTGAAAGTGCAGTACTAGAAGAATGTGAAAATACAGATAGTGATAGTTTTTCCTCATCTTCCAGTGATGCAGTAAATATGGACACTAAAGACGCAGCAAGAAAACAGATGAGAGTTTAGTGGCAATAGGAGAATCACCTATATATAAAAAAAAAAAAATTGTCGCAAAAAATCTATCCTCGGGATAAGTTTTAGAAAATATCGCAGGCAATGAAAGATAAAGTATTTCATATTGCAGACTCCACTTCAAATGAAAATTCATATCATTCTGAAATAATACAGAAACTAATAGATTATTTCCATGAAACTGATGACAAAACTCTCAAAATACAAATACTGACGATTTTTGACAGCTGGTCTTACAAGAAGATAAAACAACATTTTGATGTGTTAACTCACATGATACGAATATCTAAACAAATGGCTAAAGAAAAAGGAATTTTAGGAACTCCAGACACCAAATCAGGAAAAAGCCTTGACCCATCTACATTAAAAAAGGTGTCTGCATTTTATAATTCTGATGATGTGAGTAGGGTTATGCCTGGCATAGAAAATGTAGTTTCTGTTAAAGGAAACGGTAAGAGAATCCATAAACAGAAAAGATTGATACTTTGCAACCTTAAGGAAACTTACCAAAGCTTTAAAGATATGCATCCGGATGTCAGAATAGGGTTTTCAAAATTTGCAGAATTAAGGCCTAAGGAATATGAACTTCTTGGAACTAGTGGAACCCATTCAATTTGTGTTTGGGCTCATCATGAAAATGTCAAATTAATGCTTGATGGTATCAGTATTTATCGTCTCACTGCAAATTCAAATAATATTTTAATCAATTATAATGTTGCGAGCTGTTATTTACGATCGCACAGCTAGTGTACACAAAGGAACTGATAGGCGGTTAGTGTTCACAAAGAGCCAACAATTAACGATAGCGCTGATAAACAAGAGACAGATATTATTTGAAGCAAAAGGTTAGAAACAGTTATGTATTTAACATTTGAAAGTAATGAGTCGGTAATTCAAAAACAAACATCACTTAAATTATCCTTACTTGGACATGTTTCGGAGAACGTTTTGTCCCCATCGTCAGCAGTTATCCGACTAGTTGGATCCATGGTTTCTTGAAGTGAGCTGGTTGTCTGTGGCGGCATCTGTTGTCTGTGAGATGAACTTCCAAAGAGAGTTTTCAGGTATAAATTCGAAATTTGTTGTTGTTGTTGTTGACTAATGGCACTGGGGATTAGTTGATTTGCTTCATTTTCCCCCTAGCTTCCCAATATAAAGCCTGTAGGTTCCCACTTTTGAGACCATTACATTTGTCCAAATGGTGTTTGTTCATGATGAAATCCTCTTTACAGATAGTACATTTGGGTGTAGGTATGCAGTTTATTTTATAAAGGTGTTCTGCAAGACAATCATGGCCAGTTTCCATTCTAAATAGGGCCACTGCAGTTTTTCTTGGTAGTTTTTGTATGTCAGTTTTGTCTCCAATGTTCTTATAATCCTTGTCTTTTAGTTTATCTTCTTCATCAAGTCTCTGCTGTCTTTTAAAATACAGCTTAATGTTGTTTAATTGTTTATTAATTTCAGTTTGTCTTACGGGTTTTATATTTTGAAGTGCACCTTTTTTTGCTAGTTGGTCAGCATGTTCACTACCTAAAAGTCCAATGTGGGCTGGAATCCATTGCAGGGTGACATGGTTTCTTGATTCGACAGCTTTAATTAATGTGTGTTTGGAGGAATTTAGTAACAGTGACGTCAAAATTAATATAAAAATTATTTGTGGTTGGTTTATTGACACTCGTCACGTAAGTGACGAGTGTCAATAAACCAACCACAAATAATTTTTATATTAGCTTTAATTAAACTTATTTCTTTGATGTTTCTTGTTTTGTTTTTGTAGTTTACAATCCCATCTATGGCTGATTTTTAATCTGTTAAGATAACTATGTTTTGCTTTATGTACGGTCTGTACAGGACATTTTGCAGTGCTGCTTTTATGGCTGTTAGTTCTCCATCATAATGGTTTGAAGTTTCGTCTAGTGTTAGATACTGTGCAAAATGTTTGCAGTATACTCCTGCACCAACATCTTGTTTGTTTAAAAAGGATCCATCTGTATATATTTGGAGCCATTCTTTTTCTGGATATCTTTCACTTTCTGTGGCTATTGCTATTGCTCTCATTTCATCTGGTAAATTGTTTTGCTTATGTATTGTATATAACAGGTCATTCTTATAAAGTATGTCAATGTATTCTGTTGGGCTTGTTTCCTCTATTGTTGTTATATTTGTTGTTATTATGTTCTTGTGTTTTGAGTTATTGATGTATGTTCTGAAGCTTGTTTGGGTTTCAAAATTTAAAGTATACTGTTTGTTTTTTATAATTAGCAACTTTTCCCAAACATTGAGTTCGGCTGCATTACTGGCTGATTTTAATAGTTTTATATTTGGTACAATTTCATGATTGGTAAACCAGAAATGGTGAGCTATTGCTAATTTTTCTATTTGTATTTCATGCATCTCATATGATCCTGTAACCTAATATGTAAACTTCTTTTGCTTTTTCCTATGTAGAACTTATTGCAATCTGAGCAGCTGATTTTGTATATACCTGATTTCTTGTTTTCAGGTACTGGTCTTTCAGGTTGTTGCATAATAAGTTTTTTAAACTGAATGTATTTATTGGGGCTAGGGTGGTGATGTACTTCTTGAATATCTTGTTGAATTTATGATCCATTCTGGAATGATATGTGAATTTCCTGAACTGTGTCTTGGTTTTTGATTCTGTTAATTTTGTGGTATCCAATATGTGTTTCTGTTTCTTGAATTTCCAAATTTTCTTATCTATTGTTTACTGTATCCATTAATTGCAGCTATGTTAATCATGTGGTTATATTCTTTGTTGTATTCATTCTTTTTCAATGGGATGTTGACTAGTCTATATGCTAAGCTGTCCAAAACTGCATATTTGTGGGGTTAGGGTTGTAGCTATCATTCTTGATGTAATTATCTGTTTGTGTTGGCTTCCTGTATATGCCAAAAGATATGTTATTTAATTCATGGATTATCTTCAAATCTAAGAAAGGAAAGTAGCTATCTTTTTCTATCTCTATTGTGAACTTTATTGCTCTATTCTGTATGTTCAATAGTTTCAAGGAATCTTGTATGAATTTGTGTGGAACAATGGCAAAAATATCATCAACATATCTATACCAGTATTTAAAGATGTTTGGGAAGGATGATGTAATGTGTTTCAAAGTAGCTCATAAAGAGGTTGGCTAGGAAAGGTGAAAGTGGATTGCCCATTGTTAGGCCCGAGGTCTGTTGATAGAATGTACCATTGAATGTATAGATATTTTGATGTATGCATAAATGAGTAAGTTTTGTGAGATCTTCTATTTCTTCTGCTGAAATGTTAGTTTGTATGAGCCATTTCTTGAGGAGTAACATGAGTTCAACTGTTGGAATACTGGGAAAAAGAGAGGTGACATCAAATGATACTAGTTTGTCTTCTGTGTCCAAATGCAATTTTGAGATTCTGTCTACTAATTCTAATGAATTTTTAATGGCTAGGCTGTGGAACTGTGGCAGTGATGCAAATGTATGTGCTAGATGTTTGGCTAACTTGTAGGTAGGTGCGTCTATGTTGTTGATTATGGGCCTCATTTTATCTCCTGGTTTATGAATTTTCGGCAACACACAAAGTCTCGGTAATATTGGGTGGTCTGGTTTGACTTTAGATTTCTGTATGTCAGATAATATCCGGACTTCTTTTAAGGTTCTCTCGAATTCTTCCATACAGAGTTTTAGTGGATCACTTTCCAATTTTGAGAATTCATTGCTTTGTAACATGTTTTCTACTCTAGAGATATAACCTGATCTATTTAGGATAACTATTTGGTTGCCTTTGTCCGCCTTTGTGTATATTAAACTTATGCAACAACCTGAAAGACCCAGTACCTGAAAACAAGAAATCAGGTATATACAAAATCAACTGCTCAGATTGCAATAAGTTCTACATAGGAAAACCCAAAAGAAGTTTACATATTAGGTTACAGGAACATATAAGATGCATGAAATACAAACAAATAGAAAAATCAGCAATAGCTCACCATTTCTGGTCTACCAATCATGAAATTGTACCAAATATAAAACTATTAAAATTAGCCAGTAATG
The DNA here is from genome assembly GCA_030765055.1 of Mantis religiosa. Classification (NCBI taxonomy): domain Eukaryota; kingdom Metazoa; phylum Arthropoda; class Insecta; order Mantodea; family Mantidae; genus Mantis; species Mantis religiosa. Next base: position 95,022,162 of record CM060947.1, on the reverse strand, counting down.
CAGCCGAACTTGATGTTTGGGAAAAGTTGCTAATTATAAAAAACAAACAGTATACTTTAAATTTCGAATTGCCGCCTGAAAACTCTCTTTGAAAGTTCATCTCACAGACAACAGATGCCGCCACAGACAACCAGCTCACTTCAAGAAACCACGGTTCCAACCAGTCGGATAACTGCTGACGATGGGGACAAAACGTTCTCCGAAACATGTCCAAGTAAGGATAATTTAAGTGATGTTTGTTTTTGAATTACCGACTCATTACTTTCAAGAGACGGATAGTTTATCAAGAGGTGAAAGACTTGCGGCCCAGATAGGGTTTCACGTTTCTGGAAGGTGATAGAATATTCGGATTACGTCATTAGATGTCTTGTTTATTCCAGAAACATCTAGTGATTGTACAGAACAGTCTGGAATTCATGAATGGGTGTATAAAAAGAAGCCATGGCTAGTGATGAGTCAGTTGTAACAAGAGTGTTGTTGTAAAATGAGAGTGAGCTGTGGAATGTTGTAAACTGAATGTTGTTTATACAAATAAAAATATTTACTCATTATTTTCCACTTATCTTAAGAAGTTGATGACAATACTTCTATCTTCTCTATACGAAATTAATTTCATGGACATTTGCCCACATCTTCAGTCAACACACTTTGTTGTCAAGGATACCATGTATTTACGTATTACCAACATCTGAAGATGAAACAAACCTAAAAACAGAATCAACTGCCGGTATGTCAAAAGTCATTACACGATTTTCATTTTTTAAAATAAATATTTTTTCCCAAACTATTAAATCTGTGGGAACATTTAATTGTTTTAATAATTTAACTTCGGGATTTATTTTATGGTTAAATGACCAAAAATGATCTGCCACGGCCGATTTATCAATTTGTTTATATCTAATATTACGATAATGTTCTTTCTTCCTGGTTTCCAAACTACGTTTCGTCTTTCCAATATAAACCTGATCACAATCTAAGCAATTAAATTGAAAAATATCAGATTTTTTATTATTAGAACATTTTATCTTTTTTAGAAAATTGTAATAAATTTTTAATACTATATTTATTCTGAGCAACTAAAGTTATACCAACTTCTTTAAAAAAATATTGAAAATCTTTATTAACCCAAGGATCGTAATTAAATTTGTTAAATTTATAATCATCTTTTATCTTTTTAAGAGTAGAAATATCAATAATACTTTTTTGATATTTAAATTTTTCAATTTTCTATTGTATAAAATCTTTATTAAAACCATTAATTAAAGCAGTATTAATAATATGTTTAAATTCTTTATTAAATTCTTCTTTATTCAGGGGTATATTTATTAATCTATAAATCAAACTATTAAAAATTGCAAATTTATGTGGAAAAGGGTTAAAATTTTTATTTTTTATGTAATCATCAATATGAGTAGATTTCCTATAAATACCAAAATCTAATTTGTTATTATTTCTTATTATTTTCAAATCTAGAAAAGGAAGAAATCCATTAATTTCAGTTTCTAATGTGAATTTTATAGCTTTATCTTGTAAATTTAGTAATTTTAAAGCATCATTAATTTGTTTTTCAGGAACAATAGCAAAAATATCATCAACATATCTATACCATGTTTTAAAATTTAAAGGAAAAGCTTTAGTGACTTGAATTTTGAAAAAACTCATAAAAAGATCAGCAAGAAAAGGTGAAAGAGGATTACCCATTGCTAAGCCAGAAGTTTGTTGAAAAAATTCACATTAAAAGCGAAAAAATTTTGATCCAAACAAAAATCAGTAAGCTTAACAAAATTAACTATTAAGTCCTCATATAAATTTATTGATTTCAATAACTTTTTTAAATAAATTAAAAGTTTTTCTCTAGGAATACTAGGAAATAAGGCAGTTACATCAAAAGAAATAAGTGTATCAGTTTTAGATAATACAACACTATCAATCTTTTTTATTAGTTCAAAACAGTTTTTAATACTTCAACTTTCTAATTTATCAAAATTACTAAATTTTTTGTGTACCATTTTGCTAAATTGTAAGTTGGTGAGTTTATACAATTAACAATAGGTCTCATTTTATTACTGGGCTTATGAATTTTAGGAAGGGCATACATTCCAGGTAATGGTTTTAATAAAGATTTTATACAATAGAAAATTGAAAAATTTAAATATCAAAAAAGTATTCATGATATTTCTACTCTTAAAGAGATAAAAGATGATTATAAATTTAACAAATTTAATTACTATCCTTGGGTTAATAAACATTTTCAATTATTTTTTTAAAGAAGTTGGTATAACTTTAGTTCTTCAAAATAAATATAGTATTAAAAATTTATTACAATTTTCTAAAACAGGTAAAATTCCTAATAATAAAAAATCTGGTATTTATCAATTTAATTGCTTAGATTATGGTCAGGTTTATATTGGAAAGACGAAACGTAGTTTGGAAACCAGGAAGAAAGAACATTATTGTAACATTAGATATAAACAAATTGATAAATCGGCCATAGCAGCTCATTTTTGGTCATTTAACCATGAAATAAATCCCGAAGTTAAATTATTAAAACAATTAAATGTTCCCATAGATTTAATAGTTTTGGAAAAATAACAATAATAAAAATATTATTAAATAAAACAACAATAAAAATCGTGTAATGAATTTTGACATACCGGCAATTGATTCTGTTTTTAAGTTTGTTTCGTCTTCATATGTTGGTAATACGTAAATACATAAATACATGGTATCCTTGACAACGAAGTGTGTTGACTGAAGATGTGGGCAAATGTCCATGAAATTATTTCGTATAGAGAAGATAGAAGTATTGTCATCAATTTCTTAAGATAATTGGAAAATAATTACTAAATATTTTTGTTTGTATAATATTTATTATTCCACTGTAACTAGCTTCATTTTCTGTGTAATGAATGTTGTTTGTTATTGTCATCGACCTTGGAATACTGTGCATATGTGATGTAATGTTGTTACGTGAGAATTGAACAGTGTATTTTGACGGAAATAAAGAACATTTAGAATTTCGGCAAATTGGACTTTTAATTCTGCGAACCCACAAAGTCACAATAAGGACTGCTTGACACACTTCGTCTGCAACCCCCATCATCTAACTGTTTTTTAAAGATGTGTAAAGCTTGTCCAGGAACTGAAAATATAATAAATCATTTACAACAACTGCTTGATGAACAAGATACTCATGAGATTACCTACAGACAGTGGGTGACTGTGGATTGCACAAATTTAGAAACCTTGATATCACTTATAGAGGATTTTCTAGGCAAATTATCACCAAAACTTAGCAATTTACTTCCACATACATTCATAGTTCAGCAGCAGAATTTATTTTTGCGGGAGTGTAAAGAAACTCTGGCATTAGGTGAATGCATAGTGATAGCCGATTTCTTGGAAAATTAGGCTTTTGTTATTCAGGATTCTGTTCAGGGGTTACACTGGAACAAAAGTCAGGCCACAATTCATCTTTTTGTGGTATACTATAAAGTCAATAGTGACATAAAATATTTTAACTTTGTTGCTATTTCTGAATGCTTAAAACACGACACCAGAGCTGTCCACCTCTTCCAAACTAAACTGCTACTGTTTCTAAAACAGCAACTCAAGAGTACTGCATAAAGTAATATATTTTTCAGATGGGTCGAGTGCTCAGTATGAAAATAGAACAAATTTTTCAAACATCTGTTTACACGAAAATGACTTTCAAATTCAAGCAGAGTAGCACTTTTTCGCCACATCCCACAGAAAAGGACCTTGTGATGGCATCAGTGGTACTGTTAAAGACTTGCAATGAAAGCTAGCCTTCAGCCAACTCCAAGGAAACTGTTCACCTGGACCGAGAAGAACATTTCCAATGTAGTTTTCAACTTTTTCTCCGATAGTCAACATAAGGAGCATAATAATGTATTTCAATCAAGATACCAACAAGTGAAAGTGGTGCGAAGCACCTTACAATTGCATTCTTTTGTACCAATATCTGTATCTCAGGTAGTAATAAAAAAACTATTCATTGCAAAGCGAAGGGAGAAAGGTGGATATTACAACTCCTTAACCGATCTATGATTAATTTTAAAACAATGCAACAAAATAAGTGGTGACTGCAAATGTAAATTTGTAACTGGAATTTAAAACTACGGAATGTTGTGTGATGAATGTGTTCAGAGAGAGCTATTAATAGTATCATCACCGAGCTTTTGGAAACAGAAATAATAATTGACAGCAGTGCAACGCAAGATATGCAGTCAGCTGGCGCGCTGTGCGCGTGCGCATGCGTGTGCGTGTGTGTGTGTCTTGACCTTGTAAGCAGTGCTGCACGACTTGGTAAGCTACTTAATTTCTCTCTTATTACTTGGAATCCCAATCTGAATTTTTTCCTGAGGTTATATGACATCATGAGGTAAGTTTTAAATTTTTTTCGGAATTACTTTAGTAAAATGCTAGTATTGATAATGATATTTGTAATCTTAATGCTTTTGTGAAAATATAAATATTACACGAAATATTTTTTGTTTAATGTGTAAATGAAGTATGCATTTTAATTTAGTAAATGAGCCAAAAATTATATTTTTCTGCCAAAAATAACCAGATATATTCACATTAATGTAGAACGATGCACGCAAAATACCCAAATGTTTAATGCTTTTTATTGGCCAAAATAATTAAACCAGAGGACCAACAAAAAAATATGTGTATCATTTTTTCCTTCATAGAACATATAAACTCAATATCAATGAAATCGCAGACATGAAGGTAAATTTTCCCCAAAATTTGTGCGATTTGACATGGAATGACTCACTAAGGAAAACTTGCTTTGTCAATTATTCAACCATTTGATCCATCATCACAACCTCATCTCCAATAAATTAAAGGATTCAAACTGAAAATGCACTACAACTGTTCTCTTCCACCTTCACAAAGAACTGTTACCAAGTGAACATGCATTGGAGATCACTTTATAAATTTGTATAATTACTTTTTTTTTAATGTGATGACAAATACTTGGAAATAATATAATTTGTCACCATACATCCCTACAGTTATCATAAATTTCACTTTGTATATAGGCTGGAATTATCTGGTATAGAGAGAATAATAACTGACAATTTACAAACCTGTATTGATCTCATAATCTGTAGCATGTCACTGTCTCGTTTCACTTCATTTATAAACTCAGCAACATCTACCATTGCCTCTTTAGCTCTTTCCAATCCCCGATAGTCCTCATGGTTCTAAAATAGATAGTTATTCCATGTAATGTGGCCATAAACTGCTTTAAATTCAGATAGATTCAGTCATAGGATTTATCAAGGTTAGAAATGAAAGCTCTTTCATAATTAACCATATTAATGCCCAATTTCACCAACAGCTGTTAAAATCGACATTAACAAATGTAACGTAACAATTGTCACAGTGCTAACACTACTGTTAAATTTCTTGCATTTCACCAACCTGTTTTATGAAAATGTTACCAAACACGTGTTAACACCAAGAAACTTGTAAATATTACAGCTATAGACGGCTATGGATAAGTCATATTATTTTCTGAACGTACTGTGATGTGGAGTGCCATTGATATTCTATATTCTATGTACTGTGATGTGCTTTTGTTTTCATTTTCGTCTGCACACAACTGAAAAAATGGCGGGTGAATAAAATCATATACAAAAGCTGTGAGACAAATTCCTCATCGATTGAGAAAAAATGGTTAATTGAATTGGTGATGAAGTGTAAGGACATCGTTGGAAATAAGAAGTCAGATGCGGTGGATGTAAAAGAAAAAGATGCCACGTGTGAAAATATTGGAAACAAATTTAATTCCAATGCATGTGTCACTACTACAAGCATCAAACAACTTCGTCAGTATTACGTAAATTTAAAACGAGGTGTGAAGAAGGACAAGTGACTTGAATGTTTCAAGACGGGAAATGGACAGTGTATTATCCACATGATTCAGTGAATTATAAAATTGCAAAGTTATTAATACTTGAAGCAAAGGCAAGATCTGAAAATTCCTTTTGATGCATATTCTAACTCAGTATTACGTAAATTTAAAATGAGGAGCAAAGACGGACAAGTGACAAACGTTTCAAGATGGGAGGTGGACAATGTATTATCCACATAATTCAGTGAATTATAAAATTGCAAAGTTATTAATACTTGAAGCAAAAGCGAGATTGGCATATTCCTTTCTATGCATGTTTTAACTCAGTATTACATAAATTTAAAACGGGGATCAAAGAATGACAAGTGATTTGAACGTTTCAAGACGGGAGGTGGAGGATGTATTATCCACATAGTTTACTGAATTATAAAATTGCCAAGTTATTAATACTTGAAGCAAAGGCAAGATCGCCATATTGCTTTTGATGCATTATTACGTAAATTTAAAACGAGGAGCGAAGAAGGTCAAGTTACGAGTGACTTGAACGTTTCAAGACGGGAGATGGACAGTGTATTTATCCACATAATTCACTGAATTAAACAATCGCCAAGTTATTAATACTTGAAGCAAAGGCAAGGTCAGCATATTCCTTTCGATGCATGTTCTAACCTTTCTTGTACTTCCACAGTAACCTTCATAGCAACTTATTTTGACAGTCTATAACTTTGTACAAAATTTTCTTCTAATAGCTCCTCAAAATCATTTCTCCTCATAGGCTGTACTCTATTATGAATGCCATTTAGATGGTCTTAAATATAGCAAATCAACATCGACAGCTGAGTTCATGCCCACCATCTTGACTATTTAGAATTGTTAAGGACTTAACATCAGAAATTTCGCTTGTTAGTTTAACAAGAGATTTAAAAACGAGTGTTATGCTAACACTTGTTGGCGAAATGCAATTTTTGTTTTAACTATTGCTAAACTCGTGTTAAGTCTTAACATCTGTTGGTGAAATCAGGCATAAATATACATAGGGTTAACAAAACAATGTAAATAAAATAGAAAATAATTACTTACAGGCTGTGTTTCACTTATTAATTTATCTAGAAGTAAGTGATATTTCAATATCCTCTGCATTGGCACTGACAATATATCACGAAGTTTAAACTTGCCATTATTAGCTTCTTGTTGACATCTCTGAAGAAAAAGAAAAAACAATGTTTACTAAAAGGAAAACTTAGGTGATATGAACAGTCAAGCATATTGTGTAATTTTCCATATTTCATATGAATAAACCTGAGCAGATTCACATTTTATATGAATACAACAGTGTACATCCTTGTTTGGTGGAACTTTCTTAAATGGATGGTCTTACTTCAGAAGGTAACAAGTTTGCAAAGTGTGTTGCAGCACAGTTATGAAACTTGTGAACATAAGCCTGTGTATGTTTTTGATTTGTTTATTCAAAACAACAAACCTCTTATTCTTCATCTAGTGATAACTTAGATTATTTGTAACTTTCTTTAAATGTGCAATTATATTCCCCAGAAGGATTGAAAGGTATGGGCTACTAATGATAGAAAAATGCAGGAATCAACATCAATATAGTTATAAAATGCTTATAACACTGAGATCAATATACTGCTTTTAAGTAAAAATCATAATAGAACACTCTGAATAGAAATATTAAGCTTCCATATGAATTATTTTCAGTGCACTTAACTGATTTACACTAATAAAGACTGTACACTATACTGAAAATCACAAATTAGTAGAAACTGATAATATCCAGACAGATGAAGCTAACATAGTTACATTTCTTGTCATATACCTAGATTGTAAACTAAAATGGGATGAATGGATTGGTGAAGCTTGCAAAACATTTTTGTTATACACTTAATAGCCTGTAAAATTTATTTCAACTGTAAAACACTGATAAATATGTATCAAACACAGGCCAATCTACTTGTACCTGCAAGAAAATTAGCAATAAGATAATTTCTGCAAATATTAAACAAATAAAAATATTTGTAAAAGAATCTTCACTTAACTTAAGAAGTTGATGTTATTACTGCATTTAAGCACAAGGTGAAACATCTGCTATTGCAACATTGTTTTTACTCAGTTGTTGAGTTTTTCAATACTTTTCCATGAACCCCTTCTGGGTGTGTAATTTATTATACTGGGTTGACAATATCTGCACTTCCTAAACTGTGTGATAAAGTTCCTGTTAGAACATTGTTTTCATAGTATAGGTGATTTTTTTTTTTTTTTTGAATATCAACTACAGATAAATTGTTATATTGTACATACAGTTTCTGAATTTTCATTTCTTAACTTGTGTAAATGTTTACTGTATAATTTTTAGTTATAAGTACTTGACGTGTCCTATACCATGTACTATGATCAAAAGGATGAATAAATTTACTTCCTTCTTCTTTATAATAGTAGTTAGTCAATAGTAGTTAGTCATGCAATATAAAGATTTATAGTACTAATGTATGTAAATTATTGTACAGTTATTTATGTTTAATGTATTTCTGATGAAGCCTTGTAAACATTTTTTGCAAATGGTGAATAAAATCTGAATCTGAAAAATAAAATTGATTTCAATGAATAAAATCTGAATCTGAAAAATAAAATTGATTTCAAAAGCATCTTGCTTTTGAAATCAATTTTATAAAGAAGAAGGAAGTAATAACATCAACTTCTTAAGTTAAGTGAAGATTCTTTTACAAATATTTTTATTTGTTTAATATTTGTTGCTTCACTGTGACTAGCTTCATTTTCTGTGTGATTTCTGCAAATGTTTAATTCAAACAACATGAAGTAGATAGAGGAATTACATGTCTGTATAACAACAGTTTGTATAAGAGTAGAGAAATTCATGTGAGTGCAACACATCAGATTCTTTATGTACATGCAGCAGATTGTGGACATTAAATTTAAGGTAGCACTATTTATGACACTAAACAATAAATCTGGAGATGTTTGCAGGTATCATCCTACACTATCGCACATAGAGTTAGTTATATTTTGTGCTGTTGCTGTAGATGCAAAACCTTGTAGGCTTTCTGCTGTAGTTTTGTTAGCTCTTGACGGCAAGTCTTTATTGAAACTGTGTTCATAGTATAAGCAATGTTGTTGCATTTCAATTGAGAAAATTGATGCCATTGTCTTTTTAGATATTAGTGACCTTCAGTTGGTTCTATTGTTTCTTATAAGACTGAAAACAGATTTACATTCTGCATTACTATGAAGAACAGTTAAAATTGCCAACACAATTGACACATTTTATTATATTTTAACATTCCATCAAATCCACAAATACAAAGTAATCCTGCCCAATTTATCTTCCCCACAGAGGGATGGCTGATATAATGGGATCTGAGATTTGCATTCGGGAGGTCCTCAGTTCATTTCCTGTAGTACTGAACACCCTAACATAGAACTGTGTCTTTTCAGGTTGGTAGGGGAATGCTGGGATGGATTTTAAACCAGCATATATTCTTATGTTCATGACTGGTGGTATTTGGTGAATACAATATATGTGCTTTAAGAAGACAATTTATTTCTTCTCTGGTGTGTACACACCTGCAAATTTGTCTGTTCATGCATTGTTGCACTGCTCTTTGTACTCTCTCTGTAATCTGTTTCTCCTGTAGGTTTTTAATCCTACAATCTTTAGTAATTTAAAATAATCAAAATGCAAATTTTACCACCTTATCTGATTTCAACATCCAAGAGAATTCTATTTTATAAGAATCTTTGAGAACCTTAATAGTACTGCTTCTTTCTCTGACATATGCTGAAATTCTTCCTTGTACTACGAACATGTACTAAATAGCAAATAAAATAACTTTCAAGGCTTTATAGAGATATCTAGTCCATATCTTATTCTTCAGTACATGAACTACAAATAAACTGTCACTTTTTTTTAGTTTGATTTATGAGTCACTATGTTTACACTCAAACTTCACTTACTTGTTGTTGTATAACTGAAACGTTTTCAAGATCATTTGATCTCATCCTCAGCTGTTTGGTGCCTAAATGAACTTTCCTCTTCTTCCACTACTACGGAGCTCCGATCACTCTGCCATCTGGTGTTTGGGGCACTAAGTTTTAATACTTCATTTAATGCCGGGATTTCAAAATTTATAACTTTATCACGGTTTTTGGTTGTGAATATTTTTTCCCAAATATCCAATTCTATGGGTGTACTTAAAGATTTTAACAGTGGCCACAACATTTTAAGTACACCCATAGAATTGGATATTTGGGAAAAAATATTCACAACCAAAAACCGTGATAAAGTTATAAATTTTGAAATCCCGGCATTAAATGAAGTATTAAAACTTAGTGCCCCCAACACCAGATGGCAGAGTGATCGGAGCTCCGTAGTAGTGGAAGAAGAGGAATGTTCATTTAGTCACCAAACAGCTGAGGATGAGATCGAATCATCTTGAAAATGTTTCAATTATACAACAACAAGTAAGTGAAGTTTGAGTGTAAACATAGTGACTCATAAATCAAACTCAAAAATGAAGAATACTTCACTGTTAATAATGCTTCTGCTTTTAATATTTATAAACTGTCACTTGTTACAAGATTTAACCGCTTAAATGATGGCCTTTTAAACTCTGGACAAGCCGAGAACAGATACCCAATAAACAGAACAAGACAGTTAAGTTGTTAAATGCTGTAAAAATGTTTCTTAAATAGGCATTTGTATCTTCCGTACTTATTTTAAATGAAACAAAAACTGGTTTAAAACTCATTACATATCTATACATCTACAGTATCAATAAGTAGAGTGTATTAATAAATCGTTGAAATGTTACTACTTTGTTTCACGGTAGCAAAAGCCATTCTTTGCATTGAACCTACCTATTATTTGAGTAATTTTGTTTTGTGCGCATGCGAATGGCAGTATATATGTATACCTGTGTAAGCAAGTTCTCCAGTTCAAGATTTTAGACTTTAGTTTATACTAACCATGTGATAGCCATTGTATATGTTGTGTGAAACATGCACTGGAACGAAACAAACCTCTCTGTCAGCATCTCTATATGCTTATTACAGTATTTCACCACCAAAGTTTATGCTAGCTTTATGCAGCTATATTTGTTATTTATCCTGACAGGGTGTTCCGAGAGATTTCTTATAGCTATTAAGAATTAGATGAAAAGCACATTTGAAATTGTTAACTATGGCTTATCCTAGTAGTGTAGCAAATAAATTAGCTTGCAAAGCATATGTATGGGCTTCTGAAAGAAAATGTGGAGAACTTTTTGCGTTTGACATGATTTCGATATTGATGGCAATTATGAGGGAGGTTACACAAACAACTATTTGCAACAAAAACTTCACTTATCTTATGAAAATGATGTAATTTTTTCTAATCAATTAATAAGAAAAATTTACATTATTTTCTTAAGATAAGTGAAGTTTTTGTTGCAAATAGTTATATTTGGGTAATATTTTTTTGCTTCACTGTAGCTAGCTTCAGTTTTTATGTAATTACGAGGCAGGTGTTGATACAGGTCACAATGAGGAAGAAAATGACCCACTTCCTTCAGGTGTTCGTGAAGAATCAAATTGTGCAGCAATCAAAATAACTCTAACACACATAGACATATGTATAGACAAATAGACATACAGACTGATTTTCTGGTGTACAGCTAACTTCTGACAGTCAACCAACTGACATTTTCACAAAAAAAATTTCTGCTACTTAACGTCCCTCATTGTTATGGGAACAAATATATTATGTATGTGAGTAGGGTGAAGGAAGTTCTGACCTCTAAAGGCAATTTAGGGCCTAAGGTAAACCTACATTAGACATGTACTGGTATACAGATGGCATGATAGCTGCTCCATTTTTAGGGGAAATACTGGGTCAAATATGGAAGGAGTGGATCAGTTATTACAAGATTTCCCTCTTTACGAAAAAGTTAAATATTATAAAAAGTATTTTTACACCAGCTGGATGTGACCATACATAATTGTTTAGTAATTTGCAGAACTCTAAACTCATGCAAGACAATGACCTAACTGGACCGTACATCAATAGCTCATAACCTAATTGAGGCCTCTTCATACTAGGGTTAAGAAATCCACCACTACAGCACCCTCATACTTGAGAGAAAATACTTTCCTGAAAAGATACCTCCCACAACCAAAAAGTTGCAACCATTTCGAAAATGTCTAGTGTTTCGTGAAAAAGAAGTTCGCAAGGAAACCAGTATTATTTGCCATGAATCTGAAGCTGTGCCCTTGTGTGTTTATCCAGGTTTTGAGGTGTACCATTCAAAAAGAAACCTTTAAGGGTAAGTTTTCATCTCTTATATAACTAATTTAAATTTATTGTTAAATAGGAAGATTAAAATAATTGACCTTAAATAAGCATTAAATGCATGTATGAGCAGGATGTCTACACATGTCCATATCGATTTGGCACATTTTAACTTGGACGTCATATGACGTTCATAACAGTGAAAGGGTTAAGTTTGTTTACCAGCCACTTAGTAATGTGTTAGGTAGGTGAGTTGATGCCATTGATGATAGGTTTCATGATAGTCATCTTTGTATACATTTGATAGGCGGTATACTCTCAATAATGTGGAGTCTGAAGGTTTTATATTATACTGTTGAATTTTTGTTAGTGCATTGTTGACTGACAAGATTTTTATTAACTAAATTTTTGAAAATGTCAGTCAATAGCTGAAGATGAGGATGTTCTCAAATATGTTTTGTGTTCTAACATTTAAAAAGTGAAGATGGGTATAAATAAGTGTGACTCGACTATTTCAATACTCCAACAAATGAATACTTCAGGGTTAATAGTGTTTCTGATTTTAGTACTTAAAACAATTTTATTTTAAACAGATCAATCAGACTCCAAGCTCAAACAAATTATAATCTAATGTTTATTTTGAAGATACTTAAAGTTTCCACTACTTCAATTGTGCAGGAGCATGTTGTCAATCATACCAAATTAATGGTAAGTTTCAAATAAAAATAACTATAGTTCATAAAATTTTGAGCTCCATATATTTAATGTTTATCTAGAATATGTTTTATTAGTATCTTCCTAATATCGTCAGTAACTGTTGAATTTTGATTTGGTGTATTCCTTGGAACCGATAGGGGCATCTCTATTGGCATCCTGATGAACTTGAAGATCGGATTCTCTTTTCCCACATGACTAATGCAGTTGGTAAATACTAGTTGGTAATATGGAGCATGGCGTACTACTCCTTACTCATCAAGAATACCTACCTGGCACTTATAACATGGTGTATTCTATTTAACCAGCAGTTAGCAAACTATAGTCTATTAACTAGAGATCATAACACAAGACACAAATATGAATATCAATTGTTCAGTTCCAAGAATAGAAATTTTAAGATTGTTTCCACTTGTTTAATTTTGTGAAAAGATACACAAGTAAAAAGTGGATTCTTTAGACATTATAATATAAAGGGCATTAAACCCTATCTCTTTCAAACACAATGGAGGAGAATCATTAAAGGGCATTAAACCCTATCTCTTTCAAACACAATGGAGGAGAATCATTATAGCTCTTTAATGTTTATTTTTTTATACTATAAGAAAAAGAAAGACTTATCAAAGAACAATATTGCACTCACCGTCACTTCTTGGTTGATCATACGATTAGAGCTACAAATGTCCTGAATACGAGCTTGAGCATTTGTGAGATTAGCACAGTACTCTCCGTATACTAGGAACTTCTCCCTCCAATTGAGGAACACTTCACTGAGTCGATTTGTGCTGCCTGGTGTAACTGCCTTTTGTAACTGACTGTGAAAACCTGCATGTACTTCAACAAGCTCCTGTAGAACATCCACAAATCTTTACATATAATGGAGGTACTTTATGCCCATAAGGTAAACATTTCAGGTCAGAAGTAAATCAAAATGTTTAATTTATGAAATGTGAAGTGATTTCATATTTTAGTATACACTCTAACCTAATCAATTTTCATATGAAATCTAATGAAAACATAATTAGCACATTATATGTTTCGATCTGAAAATAAAAATATAAAATATTTCTACTGCACAATTTATTTTATAAATGCAATTTGCTTAGTATTTAATAGCATTATAAGGTCTAACTTAGTCTTCCATAGTATTCATGAGGAGAGAGGGACAGAGAGAGGAAGGAAGAGGGGGAGTTGTACACAAAGACAGAAAATAGAATGGATAAAATGTTCTTGAACACTTGACAGGCTGAGATGTGTTTCAAAACTCTTATAAAAGAAAAGTTCACGACATCACAACAAAGTGCAGCAGGAGAGACCTGTGATCAGCATGCCACCTTTTTTTTTTTCTGAGATCAGAACCTCTGCTCTTATATCAATGGCTCGTCAATTGGCCTGCAAGGACCTCATAAGGTTGTGTGCAATCCACATTAGGCTCTCAACTGCAAAAATATCACCAAGTTGATATGAGGGTCCCGAATATCACAATGCTGTCATGGTGCTATGATACCACTTGCTTTTCTCAAGAAAAATGTGGATTGACTATAATTCTGTGAATTTGTGGGTTAAAATGACAGTTTTTGTGGTTTAAGCACAATCCTTAAAGCACTTTCAGGTGAAAATTTTAAAACAGCACAGTTACGTGAATTAACACCCAACAATCTATAGAAATTTAATTATCCTGGCTTCCGTCCAGGAGATCCATGGTTCAAATACCAGCCGTCATTGAATTTTTCATGTTGACTCTATTTATCCAAAACCTTAGTCTATATATGGCTAATGTGAAGAAATGATTAATTTCCATCAATTAACTAAAATAATAAGAGTTAAATGATGAAGCCTGGAACTCAAGTACTTATGATAGTAAGTCGCCACAAACAGTGTATCTCGGATGCGAGAGCCCCTAGTGGTTTACCAGGGAAATATACGAGTGAAATGGAGAATTTAATGTCATGAGCGCAAGTTGGCCATGGTAGCTCAATGGGTTAGAGCAATTGGACAGAAATCAGGAGATCCGTGGTTCAAATCCTGGCTGTGGCATTGAATTTTTCATGTTGACTCTATCAAAAATATTAGCCTATATACAGCTAGTGTGACGAAATGATTAATTTTCTTCAATTAACTAAAATAATAAGAATTAAATGATGAAGCCTGGGACTCAACTACTTACGACAGTAAGTCGTCACAAATGGTGTATCTCGAATGCGAGAGCCCCTAGTGGTTTACCAGGGAAATATACGAGTCAAATGGAGAATTTAATGTCATGACGGCAAATTGGCCATGGTAGCTCAATGGGTTAAAGCGACTAGATGGAAATCAGAAGATCCGTGGTTCAAATCCCGGCCGTGGCATTGAATTTTTCATGTTGACTCTATCAGTAACTCTTTCATTTAACCTGGAACTAAGCCTTCTAAATGCCAGCTTCACAACCAATTACATAAGCAAGGGGTGATGAGTGATGAAGTGGTGATGAAGTGTAGTTATGAAATGAATAGCACTTTACCTTGATCAGAAAGAAAAGTGGGAAACAAAGGTACTAAAATAGGCAAGGGTAAGTTTTAAAATACAAAGCAACTATTGAAGAAAATTAAACATAAGTTATAAAAATGAGGTAGTATATCAGGTAATTTTAGTTAGGAAAAGATTAAATTTTGGTAATCAGAATAAAACTGATGAAAGATAGACAACGGGAGAAGAAAGACAGGTGAGGTATAGTGAAATAATGAAACTGGGATAGAAAAGATTAAGGAAAGTGTATAATGAAAATTGAGTAATAAGGGCTGAGCAGAGATGATGAGCTGAGAAGAAAGGAAAGTACAGTAAATAAAAAGGGGAAATAAAATAGAAATCAAAAGGGAGAGTGGGTGCAATAAAGACTAGAGAAAAGGTTGGAAATAAATGCACCCAAATGGAAACTGAGATGTGGAAGGGTAACCATGCACAATATGATCACTGTGTTCAGCTGTATGGGACCCTAAGATTAACTTACAGTACTCCAGTTAAAGCAAAAATGTAAATGTAATCAAATGAAGACAATAAAAGTTCATTCATATTACATAATGCAAACGATGGAGAAAATAAAATTTGATGTAACAGTATGTGGATATATTAGGTAAGTGAAATGCTCTGTATTCTTTTGTAGGAAATATAGTACATAAAGATGCAGAGAGATATATGAGAAAGCTAAAGTAATTCAGTTTTGTAACCTGTACACACCTAAACATTGTTTGGAATAAACCACCTCATATTTTTTCAATACCTTTATGAACCTCTATACAGCACAAATTAATATTGAAAACAATACTGAAAAAAATATTTAAACATGTTTAAGTACATAATATAACATAGTATGTTATATATGTAAAATACTGATCCTAAAGTTTTAATTGTGATACATGGCAGATTGCCTTAAAGAAAGCGCATTATTAAGTCCTTATTTTTCCATATTAAGATGTTCTCCCACATTGACAGTCTGTATTGGTTTTCATGTCTTTTAATAACTTTGAGTCAAGGTCCGGTTTTTGTTCCAAAAGTGAAATGCTACTACTGACTTATCTCCATGTTTCAATTTAATGTTTCTAAAGTGCTCTTTGACTCTGGTTTTTAGGTTTCGTTCAGTTTGCCCCATGTAGCATTTTACACAATCCTTACAACTTTAACCGCTTTGCCGATGGCCATTTAAACCATGCACAGCTAGGAACGGATACCCAATAAACAGAACAAGACATTTAAATTGTTAAATGCTGCAAAAATGCTTCATAAATAAATATTTGTATCTTCCGTATTTATTAAGTTATTTTAGCGAAACAAAAACTGGTTTAAAGCCCATTAAAGGCAGTATACATCTATGGTATCACTAAAATAGACACTATATTAATAAATCGTTTAAATTTCATTAATTTGTATCACTGTAAAGAAAGCTATTCTTGCGTCGAATGTGCCTAATGCTGAGTATTTTTGTTTTACAAACTATATGTGTACATCTGCTGAATAAATGAAGTGTTGGGTTCAAGGTTTATAGATTTCAGTTTATGCTGCACGTAATAACTGTATATGTTGCATTACACACGCTGGAAAGAAAACTCCGTCAGCATCTCGCTATTTGCACAACCAAAGTTTATGGTAGCTGACGTAACTGTTTTCTTCGCTCAGTTCATATAGTAATTTTGACTGTGTCAGAGTTCCAACCGATTTCTTTAGCT
This sequence comes from Mantis religiosa, assembly GCA_030765055.1. NCBI lineage: Eukaryota > Metazoa > Arthropoda > Insecta > Mantodea > Mantidae > Mantis > Mantis religiosa. The sequence continues at coordinate 95,005,061 of CM060947.1, read as the reverse complement.
AAAACACATTTGAAATAGTTTCCTCAGTGCTAATCATGGCTTCAACTAGTAATGTAGCAAATAAATTAGCTAGTGTAGGAAGAGTGCAGGCTTCTGATATTACATCAGAAAATGTGGAAGATTTTTTGCTGTTAGACAGTGATTTGGACATTGATGGCGAGTTTTCAGATTTTGAGGGGGGTGTTGAGGATATAGGTAGCAGTGAGCAGGAAAATGACTCATTTCCGACAGGTGTTCGTGAAGAATCAACATTATGGAGGTGTCAAAATACTCTAACAAAAATAGACACACATTCACGAGCACAACCTCTGGTGTACAACCACATACTCAGCTAACTTCTGACAGCCAACCAATTGACATTTTCACAAAATTTTTTACTACTGACTTACTGTCTCTCATTGTTTTGGAAACAAATGTATATGCGAGTAGGGTGAAGGAAGACCTGATTGCTAAAGGCAATTTAGGACATAAGAGTAGAATTCAGAAGTGGACAGAAGTAACAATGAATGAGATTTACAGACTACTTGGTCTAATTATGCTAATGGTAGTTATTCGTAAACCTACGCTAGACATGTACTGGTCTACAGATGACATGCTAGCTACCCCATTTTTTGGGAAATGTATGTCAAATAACAGGTTTACTTCCATTTCGCGCTTCCTTCATTTCACCTGCACAGAAAATGTGAAAGATAAACTATACAAAATCAGACCATTTTTTGATTACATTATTTCAAAATTCAAAGAAAATTATGTGCCTAGTGAAAAGATCACTGTTGATGAAAGCCTGATGCTTTGGAAGGGTCATTTAGGTTGGAAACAATACATCAAAACAAAGAGGGCCAGATTTGGCATAAAGAGTTTTGATGTATGTGAAAGTAAAACAGGATATCTTTACAATAGCTGCAAATACACTGGCCAAGGGACTGATAACACCGGAGACAAAGATTTGGGGTTATCTGGTTCCATGGGCCCAAATGACCTTGTTGTCGACGGGCCCTAAAACACCACACACTCACTCACTCTGGTTCCATAATAATGCACCTGGTGGAATCTGTACTTGATCAGGGTAGGACTGTATATTTAGATAATTGGTACAGTTCCCCTAAATTATTCATGGCCTTACACAAAAGAAAAACAAATGCAATTGGAACAGTACACTCAAATCATGTTGGTTTGCCAAAAGATGTGAATACAAAGGCTCTAAGAAGAGGAGAAATGCAGGTGCATCAGCTCCCACCCTTGACCTATGTTGTTTGGCAACAGCATTATCCAATTGCAGCTCTAAGATTTTGATGATTGATACTGGCAAAATTGATGCTCGTAACACAATGTCAATTTTCAAGCCCGATATTATCCAGGAATATAATATGCATATGGGTGGAGTGGATCTAGTAGATCAGGTATTACACGCATATCCCTCTTTGCGAAAAACAATCAAATGGTTTTAAAAAGTATTTTTACACCAGCTGGTCATAAGCATATACAATTGTTTAGTAATTTGGAGAGCTCTAAACCCACGGAAGACAATGATGATACTGGGGGTAAAAAATCCACCACCCCAGCACCCCTCAGACTTGAAGGAAAACATTTTCCTAAAAGGGTACCACCCACAGCAAAAAAAGTCACGTCCCTTTAGAAAATGTCTGGTGTGCCGCAAGAAAGGTGTCCGAAAGGAAACTAGTACAATTTGCCGTGAATGTGGAGAAGTGCCCTTGTGTGTTTATCCCTGTTTTGAGGTGTACCATTCAAGAGGAAACTTTTAAAGGTAAGCTTTTACTTCTTATAGAATTTATTTAAGGTTTAAAAGAATTATCATTAAATACTCATTAAATGCATGTATGCACAGGACGTCTATACATGTCCATATTGGTTTGGGGCCTTTTAACTTGGACGTCATATGACGTCCATATTGGTGAAAGGGTTAAGTTATAATAAACCAAGTAATGAACTTGGTAATAGTAATAAACCAACTAATGAGCTTTGAAATCCCACTGGTTAATATATTTGGATGAAAAATTTTTAGTTCCGCTACAGAGAGAAGAGAGCAGACAACAACATATGATAGACCTTTGAGATTAAAAATGGAAGCAACAGCTTGTGAAACTAGTCCCTCAAAAAATAAAACCGTAAATGACAGTGTGTTAAAAACTAACTACAAATAGTTTTTTCAACCTTTGTCTATTTTTACTCATTCAGTTATTTTAGACTCATTTTCTTACTGCTCTTTCCCCATGTTTTTATACACTGCTCTTTACATAATTTTATCAGTTATAGACTGAAAAGCAAGAGTTGAGTGAGATTATAAGGTGACACAAGCCAAAGGATTACTAGTGCTGATCATATAGTTTCTTCTATGTAATTTCAAAATGCCAATACAGACAAAGAAAAGATTTAGCCACCAGAAGAATTAAGAGATAGTCATTTTAAGATGTACACCTTCATTTTTGTTGACCATGTTGCTGTACATCTCTATAGTAGTTTGTTCATTTTAATATTGTCCTGAACGCGTTGTTGCAGTGAGGCGGCACGCCCGACGCATTCAAAGAGATGGACAATGCAGTGCAGAGATACAAGCTTGCCGAAACGGTGGGGGGAAGGAGATGGATTTCTGGAGAGTTCGTCTTTCTTCTAATGCTATGCTGATTGTTGGAGAACATTCCACGAATTTCCGGAATAGTGTGTAAGCTATAAAAGGAAACCGCCGCCCGCCACTGTGGAACAGTTGTTAATTGGTGTCGTGTGCACGAACAGCTGTGTTTTAAAAGTGAACTTTGTTTGTGGTCGATGACCTTGCAAGTTGTATTGTGTATGTGACATAATTCTGCTACTGTAAGTGTTGACCAAAGTGTGTTTCTACGGAAATAAAAGTAATTTTTAGCACACAAATAAAAATATTTGTTAATTAATGTCCACTTATCTTAAGAAGTTGATGTTAATACTTCTTTCTTTTTAAAATCGATTTCATGAACATTTGCCCACATCGTCAGTCAACACACTTTGTCGTCAAGAATACCATCCTTGATTATATCCTTGGGTCTGTAACCTGGACTTTTAATTTCACGAACTCATAAAGTTCTTCTTTTTCACAGCAATACATTCTCACTTATTTCATATGATTAAAGAATTACAATTAAATTGGTGGCATGCAATCTGTATGTGTTTTCTTTTTTTAACTAATATGCTTTAACTTGTTAGGTGAAATGGGTGAAATGATGCTCAAATGAGTCCAGGGTCCATAAAGCTTAGAGTTACAAAACATTTATTTTTCAGGATAAGGGAAAACCCTGGAAGATGACCAAGATTTGAAATAGGAACCTCTTGAGCATGAGGCAGACATTCTATCACCTATGTTACCGTGTATGTGTTCATCTGTGTGATGCTCCTAAGAATTTGAAAATAAATCATTGATCTTCTTACTTCCCACTAATTACACTATATTTTCTCGATTTTTGAGAATTTCACACAGAGTTAGGTGATCAATGTTCACTAAGGCTGGCACTGTAGCTCAGTTGATACAGCACCTGCCTGTTGTGCAAGGGGTCCTGGGTTCAATTCCTGGCTTCCCCATCTTCTCCAGTCTGGAAGTATGAATGTAGTGCAAATGAAAGCGTGATCTAAGGATTAAAAAATTTGAAGTACCAGCAAGCAGAATATACGAGTCAACACCATCGCCAATAGGTGATATGTTCCAAGGGAGAATGGCCACTAATATGATGATTGCAGTTAAAGGCAATGGAAAAAAAAAAAAATCACTAGTCATCTTTAGCACTTAAAAGCACTGTTGGGAAGTCATCAATCCAATCTTGAACAAATATCATTCAGACAACCATGGCCTGTGATTACTCTGAAGATTACAACACATAACTTTTTAGATAGATCTGGAATTTATTTTATTTTGAAGATCCTTCCACTTTAATTTTTTCAGAGGAAGCATTTGTTGTAATTGGTTATGAAAACATTTTTAATTTCTTATTGTTTCACAGGGGCTATTTCATTTCATTGTTTGAGCAATTTTGGAACCCTCTGCAATGACAATTATGAATATTACACTGCCACAATCTCACACATATAAATCATAAACCATATACTTAACTACCCTCTTACGTGGGTTAGGGTATTCTTGTTTCTCTTAACCCTAATGTGGGTTGAGAAACAGAATCACTGGTTCAAAGAGAGAGAGAATCCAGGATGGAATATTAGGCTGATGCCTGGTATGAGAGTGACAGAAGTGATGACAAAATAAGGGCGAGATGAAATGATAGGAAAGATGGAGCAATTGGGGAATGCTGGCAGAGGAAACTGGGGGACCAGGAGAAAACCTGCCCCACTGCCATATTGTTCACCACAAATCTCACTTTTCAATCACCTGGGATTGAACCCGGGTCACCTTGGCAAGAACCAAGCGGTCTAACCACTCAACCATGGCATAGCCTTTAAACCATTTGCAAGTGCTTCTAATATTCTTGTAAAACTTCAATAATATTTTTGTGATTGTGTTCAACATTAATAATGTTATTTTTACTGGAGTAATATAATAATCATTCACATAACTTTTGAAACATTGTTAAAACTACAAACATATTCTTCTTTAAAATTTTAAGTGCTTTTTATGAAGTGTTATACAAAAATTGCTGATGTCATGACTCCAAAAATGCTGTTAGACGTTCCTCTGGATCTTAGGCTTCATTCATTCTGTATTTCTTTTGCTCACTATGAAAAGAAGTCCCATTATACACCACACTCTTGCTAATTCCTTGCAGACTTGGGTGCCAGATTAGTGGAAGTACTGGATTATTGATTTTATAATGTTTGGCTATACCTTATACTTTACTAATCCAAAGATACATAAATGTTTATACAAAAGTTATACATTTGGTGTGCACACACAGTATCACTTACTTATGGAACATTTTACGAATGTTTAGTAGCTGCAATGATAATACCAACAGCAGCATGCTTTATCACGCAACCACTTTACAAGCATTACATCGCTACCTCATGCATCTGGCTGGTTCACCTTATCCAAAATTTCAACTTTCTCTTTGAGGTTTAGCATTAAATGTTTCCCTTTAGAAGCCATTGCATGTACTAATTACAATGAAATTATCGACACATTAACACACTGCTGCATTTCTGCTTTTGAATTTTGCGACCAGATATGGGCCGGATTAGCAACAGTTTAATGTACTAAGAGAAAAGTCATTTTCAGCATTCTAAGCCACATTTTTTAAAATTTTCAATTGGACAGAGAGATCTTAAAATATAAACATATTTAAACCTACCTTTATTTTACCAAATACTATTTTGAAGTCCTCTTCTTTGAGCAAATGACTTAAAGGTATCATAAAACACCTGTGTAATGTTGTCAAAACTTCAACATAATTCTTTTCTGTTTCAACCAGTTCATTTATAACATAGTCACGTTTCTCAAAACTATGTGCAATAGTGGACGGGATCTGTAATATAAAAATATTGCATTGTTATTTAAATGATGTCAAAAAATGAGACTGAATTAAAGAAAGTCTGCATATTATTATAGGACTGAAAAGATGTAATTGTTGACTACTATATATTTGATCATACAAGTAGGACACAGATACATACACATTTTTATTTCCAAATTTCAGCTTTCTTCATTTGTGTGAGGAATAACTCTGCAAATTACTATACTTTATAAAGTAGAAGATTCAATGATTACAGGAAGAAACACAAAATTGAAATTATGTATACTGAAGAGTGTACATGAAACTTGATGTTGCTTACAGTTATAGTAATCGCTTCCTTATATTCAATTATAAAGAAACCAATTTTAAAATTAATATTCTAGGTTTTTCTGTATTTTTAAGTAATTACATTTATTATTTGCATTTCTCTTCTAGTCAGTTTTTGAAGCAACACTGCTGGAGCATATAAGAGGCCTCCCATAAAATAAACCAAAATCTATCTATGTTCCTTTTATTATAATTTGGAGTGTTTTCATTTTCCATCCACCTAGAATAGTTCCCAATGATTTAAGAAAAGAATACCTGGTAATGTACTTATGTGGATAAGAAACATTCAGTAATGGTGTTTTTGTAATTGCAGGTAGCATATTATGTAGTCTCCAAATATTACACTACAAATTATATCAAAATTATGGTTACTATTTCTAGGTGTTAATAGCATTTAATATTTTTGAAACACTAATGATATTATTGCATTCAGTAGATCTGATAGTATAGTTTGTTTCATTTGGTTTGTATTTCATAATTTTAATATTCATAAGCAACTGGTTTACTTTCTACCACAATATAAATATATATTTTTTGATATAATTATTCTCATCATTAAGTCATTTGGAATGCATGTCTTCAGTCCGACAATAAGAACAAAACAAACATAAAGAAACAAAAAAAGCATCTTGGCTACTCTCACAACTGACTGGACTGAATGGAACATTAGTGCAAATGAACCTAGGATCAACTGCGTTAAAGCAAAAATTTTAGGGCAATTAATTTTATCATAATCAAGGCTAATCATAATAAGCCTGTTTTGATGAACTACAAGTATCACATTCTGTACTTTTAATAGAAGCAAAACTGGTGCTACAGAAGAGTCAAAAAGGTGACTGTCTTGGTCATTGTACTTAGAATTAACTACTTCATTAACATTTTAAAATAATAAATACTTACATTAAATACAATTTTAATTAAGTTACTATTTGTTACAAAATCAACATTCTAAGGAACCATGTCCATAATACATGGGAGACTTGATTGATATTCAAGAGGTTCTGAGTTTAAATCTTCATTGAGGTGAGATATCTGAAAACTTTTTTAAGGGTTTTCCCTTATGCTCGTAAGACTAACAAGTCCTGAGACTAATTTGGACATCATTTCATAGTATAATTTACTGATGTTCCTTAAGCTTGACACGCTTTCTATTAGAGAAGTCATAAGCTTTATTACTGGACATGGAAAGTTCAGAAAACACCTAAAACAAATAGGACTGTATCATGTAGAATCCATTTGTGTCTATGTCAATGAGCCGAAGAAATAGCCAAAACACATTCTCCTAGAATGCAAATTCACAGAACAACTAGGATGCCAGATTCTTGAACCACTGCAAAACTAGAAACAGGCCCTAACTTAGCAAACCAGATTCGACAGATAACTAAAAATGAGAATTTGATTACTATGCTGGAAGTCAGCAAGCGCACAAAAAGTATCTTTAGGCTGAGGTGGTTTAAACAAAACCTGCTTCCAAACTACTGCCGCCACCACTGCCACCACCAATTAAATGATAAATGTTATGAACATAAGTAAATAACAATATTATAGAAAATAACTACAGAGAAGGATGTTGTGGATTGTTGTGGATGCCAAGGCACATGACTTTCAACTTGAAAATATTAATAAAACATCAAGATTAGTTTAATGATGCAATCTTTTTACATGTGCTCTGTAAATCAACAGCATAAGTAAATAAAAAGGCTGAAAGAACATTGGGTCAGCAGTCACCAACCAAAACTCAATAATATACTTTTATTTTTATTATTATTAGATATTATTATTAGATATTATTATTATTATTAGATATTATTATTATTATTATTATTATTATTATTATTATTATTATTATTATTATTATTATTATTATTATTATTATTATTATTATTATTATTATTATTATTATTATTATTATTATTATTATTATTATTATTATTATTATTATTATTATTATTATTATTATTATTATTATTATTATTATTATTATTATTATTATTATTATTATTATTATTATTATTATTATTATTATTATTATTATTATTATTATTATTATTATTATTATTATTATTATTATTATTATTATTATTATTATTATTATTATTATTATTATTATTATTATTATTATTATTATTATTATTATTATTATTATTATTATTATTATTATTATTATTATTATTATTATTATTATTATTATTATTATTATTATTATTATTAGATTTGCGAGGCGCCTATTACGTGGCGAGACAGAGAATTGTGGAGTGAGGGAGACGGATAATGTTAAAACCACGCCTACGCCCATGTGCAGCGCTAATGACGTGCCGAGGAGAGATGGGCTGGGGAGAGAAGAAACAAGGGAAGTTACTGGACCAATCCTTCCCCTTCACCTGCAGCCTCGAAAGGGCATGAAGCTTCGGGAAGTTTCGCCAGCCTTCGTGAAATAGCTACTAAATTGTGTATAAAAAGTGAGCTAGGTCTGCTAGCAGTTCAGTTCCGGCAAGGAGCCGATTGAGTAAGTTGCAGTGTGGACCTGCGGCAGACGGACTGCGTACGTATGTGTTTCGTAATTCTGCTGTAATCAGAAGTGTAGCAAGTGTACTTCTACAGAAATAAAAGGTGCTTTGAATTTCTGCAACTTGGACCTTTAATCTTACGAACCCAGTCACAATTGGTGTCCAGAGTGGTATATACCACGATGGAGGCTGCATTGGGAATAATTTTACAGAAAATGAAAGAAATTAGGGCCGAATTAACAACGAAGACGGAAACGGCAAATAACAACCTGGCCGCGAAGTTGGAGACCACAAATAACTCCCTGGCCGCGGAACTGAAAGAAATGAAGACGGCTAACAACTTCACCGAGAAGAGGAAGAAACGAAGGCCGAATTAACAACGAAGACGGAAGCTGCAAATAGCATCTTGGCCGCGACGAAGACTGCAATGAAGGCCGAATTAACCACAGAAATGAAAGCGGCGAACGACAGCCTGGCCACGGAAATGAAGGCTGCGAACGATGGCCTCGCCGTAAAATTTGAAGAGCAGTTGACCGGCGTGAGGGATGACGTCCCGGAGCTGGGCAAGCGGATGAGTCAAGTAGACGAGCGCGTTAACGACCTAGAGGCCGACAATAACACCAATTCCCTCGAAGACCTGGCGAGCCGCGTTAACAACCTAGAGGGAAAGGCCGACACCAACACTACGTCTCTGAACGCCATGGTAGAGGACATCGTCAGCAGGAGGTTGAAGGGCTTAAAGGCCGACACACGCCAGGACGCAACACAACATCTGCGCGCGTCAAACCTCCTAAATACGACGGCGCGACGACTTTCGAAGTCTTCCGCCGCCAGTTCGACACAGTGGCCAAGTACAAGTGGTCACCAGAGGAAGAGGCCGTACAGCTAATAGCCAGCGTCCTCGGACGGGCCGCACAAGTCCTAAACGCGTCCAGTCAGCGGCGACACTCAAGGACATCAGGCAGGCCCTGGAGAACTGCTTCGAAACCACCGCTTAGCCGCAGCCTACCGCAGCCAATTGAAGTCAAGGTCACAGCAGTCAGGGGAGACGCTACAGGAGTTCGCCCTGCCAACTGAGCAGCTCCGCAGCAAAGCCTTAGTCGACCTCACACCCTAGTTTGTATCCCGAGATGCTGCCTATACATTCGTTAACGGGGTGCGAGACACAGAGGATGGAGGCGGCCAAAGTGACGGCTACCACGACTTCGAGAACTAGGAGTGTCCGCTACACTGGCGACTGAAGACCAGCCGAGGGACGGCGTCGAAGACCTAGTGGCATGTGTTGGGGGTGTGGCCAGCCGGGACACCTACAGAGAGACTGCCCACTCCAGGGGGGAGCCGGAAACGGAATAAGAGCCGTCGTGGCGAGGGGCACGACGGCGCCATCACCACCATCCCCTCGAGTGACACTGCGCGACGTCAGCCTCATCGCGGACGGTTGGGTGAGAGGAAGTCATGCCGCGTGCTCGTAGACACCGGGGCAGCCATGACCATCAGACCTGACGTGGCCAAAGGTTTGCCGTTGAGAAAACCGAGCCGACCATACCAGCTAGTGACGGCATCGGGTTACACCTTGCCTGTGGAGGAGGCTCTACTGAAGTTGACCTTGGGACGGAGTGCCATGCGTCTGTGGGTGTATGTCGCGAAGGTGGCTGAGGAGGTGATACTGGGATTGGATGCCCTCAGGAGCCACGAGGCGACAGTCGACGTCGGCAGGAAGGTCCTGCGGCTCAATGGAGAGATGATATTCCGGCAACCCGAAGAGCGCCTGGGAATTTGCAGGGTCCTCCTGATAGAAGTGGTTGTCCCCATGAGAAGCGCGGTGGTGGTGACGGCGCGACTGGAAGGCCAGAAGACGAAAAACATGATGCTGGACTAGAAGACGCCTGTGCACGAACTCTGTGTAGCCACGACATGTTGCCGTGCCGAGAGGTGGTGCCTCGATAACGACATCCAGGCCGGGACGGAGTTGGGGAGGTGCGAGCCGTGGTCAGCGTGACAGCAATCGACAAGACACAGGAGCCGGTGCCGACGCAACACCTGGGGCCCCAACTGGATGGCTTACTGGAGAGGGCGGCCGACCACCTGACCGCAGAACAGCTGGAGAAGGTTCGGCAACTGCTTAGAGTATGCCAGCGCGTCTTCAGCCGAGGTAACAGTGACTACGGCAGCACGGACAAAGTGATTCACCGCATCGATACCGGACACGCCCGGCCTATTCGACATCCACACAGACGCGTTCCGCTGGCAAAGAAAACGGCGGTACGGGACATGCTGGAGGACATGAGATCCAGGGGAGTGATCGAAGAGTCTGACAGCCCTTGGTGTGCCCCTGTAGCTCTGGTGATGAAGAACGCGAGCTACGCTTCTGCGTGGACTACAGGAAGCTGGACGCTGTCACCAGAAAGGATTGCTTCCTCTTACCCCGGACTGACGTCACCCTGGACACGCTTGCTGGTGCACAGTGGTTCTCGACCCTGTACCTGAAGTCGGGTTACTGGCAGGTAGCTCTGGACCCGAGAGACAAGGAGAAGACCGCATTCTCGACAGGTGACGTAGCCCCTGTCAGATAGGAACACTTAGAGGACATATAACTTGATATCAGAAAGACATTAACATAAACAAACGAATAAATATAAATAAATGACTATACCAGAATACATATGTCATGCTAGCATATATTCCAGGGACGGCCACACTGACAAGGCCACTCTGCGAAGGTCAGTAAACTCCCTTTGCAATCCCTGTAAACAAACAACCCTACTCTATTGTCTGTTTGCCCTAAAGGAAAACTTGGTACCACCCAGTTGCAAACTAACCCATTGTTAAAATAACATGCGTGCTTCTGACAACAGGCTTCAAGATTTTGACCGACGCTCAGAACGCATGCTTCCGCATAAATTTTGGCATACGGGGAGTTAGAGAAAGCGTCTCTGATATTAGGTCCGAAACTGGAAATTCTGAACACTGATCGTCGGTGGGGATAGGTACCAGCCAAAGGAAAATTAATATTACTTCACGTTATTTTTCAAACTCCAAAATATATCTAGGGTGGGGGTAATTCAAAGTGATGGTTGAAAGTATGCTTTTTTTTTTTTTTTTTTTTTTGTAAGAACACTTCGGTTCTGTGATTTACGTGAGACGGGCCACACAGTCTCAGCTACTGGAGTGGTCACAGACCCGGAGAAGACACAAGCCGTGAGAGATTGGCCTCGGCCGAAGGATAAGCGGAAATTGCGCAGTTTCCTGCGGCTGTGCAGTTATTACCGCCGTTTCATAAAGGGGTTCTCCAACATCGCCAAACCCCTCACCCACCTGACGGAAGAACACCGGCCTTATGTGTGGATGGAGGACACCGAAATCGCTTTCCAGCAGCTGAAGAAGACACTTTGAAGTGCTCCTATTTTGGGATTCCCATAACCTGGTGGCGCCTTTATTGTGGACACCGACGCCAGCGTCCACTGCATTGAAGGCGTCCTGTCCCATTTCCAGGATGGCCACGAGCGAGTGATAGCCTACTACGCAAGACGCTTTCCAAGGCAGAGAACTACTGCGTCACCCGCGAGAATTACTGGCGGTAGTGAAGCCCTTGGAGCACTTCCACAAGTACCTGTACGGTCAGCCACCTGAGGAATGACCCCTCCGCCCTAACCTGGCTATTGAGCTTTAGAAACTTGGAAGGCCAGACAGCATGTTGGGCCCAGAGGCTGCAGGAGTACGACTTCACCTCTGAATATCGTAGAGGGAAAAGCCATGGCAACGCAGACGCCGTGTCCCGAAGACCCTGCTCAGAAGAATGCGGCCAACGCACAAGAGTGGAAGAGAAGGAGCGCGCCGCAGCTGTCAGAGTGGTTACGGCAGTGTCTGCGACGGCTGGGATAGCGCAGGCCTGAGGGAGCAGCTGGCGGGCGCAGACTTGGGGCCACTCTTGAGAAAAGTGGAGGCCGGGACAAGACCAACCTGGGAGGACATCGCAACAAGAAGCGCCACATAAAAGTCGTACTGGGCCCAATGGGACTCGCTGAAGGTCAGAGAGGGCGTACTGTTCCAGGTATGGGAATCTCCCGATGGAAAGACGAAGAGATTTGACGCTTCCCCGGATTAAGGTTCCAGAAGTCTTAGAGGTACACGCCGGTACTTCAGGACACCTGGGAGCGAACCGAACGATCGAAAAACTCCGACAGTGCTACAGTGCTACGCTGAGAGATGGTGCCGTCAATGTCACGTGTGCGCGGCGAGTCGCAGCTCCCATACTAGGAGCCGCGGTCGCATGGAGCTATAACGTCGGAGCGCCATTGGAACGCATCGCTGTCGACATAGCTGGACCATTCCCAGTGTCCGACCGAGGCAACAAGTACCTGATGGTCATGGACTACTTCGCCAAGTAGCCGGAGGTATATGGTATTCCGAACTAGGAGGCAAAGACAATCACAGACTGACTTGTGGAGCAACTGTTCTGCCGTTTAGGGGTGCCATTAGAGCTCCACAGCGTCAAGGGCACCAATTTTGAGTCTGACCTAATGAAGAAGGCACTGGAAAGGCGTGGGGTGAACAAGACCCGAATAACAACCCTACATCCGCAGTCGGACGGCATGGTGGAGAGGTACATTAAGACCTGAGGAAGGTCGTGGCCAGCCATCAGCGAGACTGGGACGTCAAGGCGCCACTGTTCTTACTGGCTTACCGCTTGTCTACACACGACATCACTGGGATGACGCCAGCCAGCTTAATGTTCGGCCGAGAGTTATGCCTCCCTTGTGACTTGGCTTTTGGGAGTTTCCCGGACACAAAACAGCCAGAAACTGAGTGTGTGGAGAACCTCATGGACCATCTCCACGACATGCATGAGATGGCTCATCAGATTATCCAGAAGGCGAGCGACCGCATGAAGACCCGATACGACAGGCAAGCCAACAGCCAAAGGTTCCAGCAAGGTGACCTGGTCTGGTTGTACCGCCCTATCCGGACCAAGGGGTGCTGCCGCCAAACTTCAACAACAATGGCAAGGACCGTACTGGGTGGTAAAGAAGATTAACGACGTGGTCTACCGCATCCAGAAGGAGCCCCGAGGAAAGATGTTGGTAGTACACCTGGATCGTCTGGCCCGCTAGGATGGTGCTGTTCGGGACGACCAACCTTGAGGAGGGAGCAGTGTTGCGAGGCGCCTATTACGTGGCGAGAGAGAAGAGGGATGTAAGGGAGACGGATAGCGTTAAAGCCACGCCTACGCCCATGCGCAGCGCTAACGACGTGCCGAGGAGAGACGGGGAGAGAAGGAACCAGGAAAGTTACTGGACCGTTCCTTCCCCTTAGCGTGCCATCTCGATAGGGCGTGAAACTTCGTCAGCCTACAAAATGTGAGATTCACTTACAAAATGTGAGATTAGAATTTCGTAGTCTTAAGAGGGACATGCTAGAATTGAAACATTATTTTAATATTGCAATTTTTTCATCATTGTTGCTTTTAGTGCAGTTATTTTAGTATACTAATATTGCAAGTATTATAACATTTTAAACATTGTACTCATGTTGAAGCAGTAACAATGTGTGATTGTGAACAGGTTTATATGGCTAAAACCAAACATAATTTGGAGCCCAGAATAAACGAGAATTTTAGAAATATGTACATATAAATAGATTGATAAGTCAGCAGTGAGAGATTATTTTTTAGATATCTAACATTTTAGGCCCTGGGAATAGGACCGGTGCCCACTCAGAATTGCGAGGAAATTGAGGAGCTTACGAGCGGCCCTGGTCAAGAAATTCAACTTTCCTGCTAGGAGTGCCGAGATGCTGACCACATCTCCTCCCCATATCGGTTAGATGATCGCCCACCTCTACCTTGCGTCTGTGAGCATGAGGCCGGCAGTCGGATTGGCAGGTAGGGTCGCAACTGGACGGAAACCAGGAGATCCAAAACCACAAGCAGTGTATCTTAAATACGGGAGTCTCTAGTTGTTTATCGGGAAAATATATGAGTCAATTGGAGAATTTAATGTCATGATGTCAAGCTGGCCATGGTAGCTCAGTGGGTAAGAGCGACTGGATGGAAACCAGGAGATCCGTGGTTCAGATCCCGGCCGAGGCATTGAATTTTTCATGTTCACTATCTATCCAAAACCTTAGCCTATATACAGCTAGTGTGAAGAAATGATTAATTTCCATCAATTAACTTAAATTACTTTTAACTGGTTTACATAATCCTTTTTTTATTTTTAAATTTTAATTAGATCTCTAAAGAGAGAGAGAGAGAGAGAGAGAGAGAGAGAGAGAGAGAGAGAGAGAGAGAGAGAGAGAGAGAGAGAGAGAGAGAGGTAAAGGAAGGAAAGGTAGGAAAGAAAGAAAAGATAAAAGATGACATTCAGTAAATAAGGAACTTACTAAGAATGGAACTCTGTATAGAAGGTGTTGAGTAAAACATGAATAGCCGTTACTTCAGCATCAAAATTTGTTGTGTGGTATCCTGCTGGTTGATAGAATGAGAATAGTGCACATGTAATTCATGCTCCTAAGTTGTTGTCCAAGTTAGATCCATCTGTGTAGATATGTAGCCATTCTTCAGGTGGTATCTATAGTTCACAGTTTCTAACATTAGCGCTTTTAGTACAGGTTTGGGAGTTTCAATTTTGTAACTATTTCTTCTAAATTTAATTGAAAATTAATTGGTTCAAAAGTCAGGGGGTATTCTTTGATTAAAGTGTTCTCTTTGGAATTAGGAAGCTCAATCAGTGAACATGTTATAAATTTTGAAATCCCACCACTTAATGAAGTGTTAAAACTTTGCACTCCTAACACCAGATGGCAACAGGATCACATATAGGAGAAGGAAGAGGAAAGGAAGGGGGAGAGTCGGTCACTAAACTGCTGAAGAAGAGGGCGAATGTCCTGGAAAAAGTTCCAGCATTTTTTTAAAAATAATAAGTGAAGGCGAGTGTAAACAAGTGTGACTCAACAAAACTTCAACAAAAAACTCAGATCTCTTTTTAATTCCGTAACTTTGTGCAGGAAACTTGTTTGTTTTCATCTTGATTGGTTGTAGTAATCTTTTCTCCCATTTTGTTTTTAACCGCAACATTTTTTTCATGTTGTATTAGTGCTTGCTCCTATAAAGTTAGACATATTGGGGAGTTCTGAGTTAAGGCTTGCATTGCCATGATTGGAGTTGATTTTGCTGCACCAGTTATTAGTCATAGGGCCTGATTTTGGCATACTTCTAGATGATTTATGTTAGAACTGTTTGCTGTAAGTATTACCTCTGGAAAGAAGCATTGGCTTGATGAATGTTTTGTATGTGGTGTTCAGTGTCTCCTGATTACTGCCCCACTTGGATCCAGCTATTCTTTTTAAAATTAAAATTTTTTTGTTATGGTAGGGTCTACAAAAATCCCCATGCTACATTTCAGAGGTCACATCAACTGAGATTTGGTGTTAATATGTGGGCCAATGTTGTGGATAACTTCTTAACAGGACCATACATTTTGTTGACCCAACTCACTGCTTACAATTAGTTATTATTTCTGTAACAAGTTTTGCCTGATCTAATGGAAACAATTTCGCTTCATAACAGCCAGGATATGTGGCTCCAACACGATGGGGCACCAGTACGTCACTGAAGTATGCTATCTTACAGCTTCGTACGGCAATCACTGGATAGGCAGACCTGGATCCATTGCCTGGCCAGCATATGCTCCCGACCTTCTTCTACTTGACTTCTTTTTGTGAGGACACATGAACACTGTAGTGTATGAGACAACTCTTAAATCTGTAGAGGACCGAAATCAGAGAAATAGCTGGTGTCTTTGCAAGCGTACAGTAGAATATGGTACACCGATGCACTCTTTGTAGTAATCGCAATGGGCGTGCATTCCAACATTTGCTTTGACATTAGCTCGTCCAGAGCTTAAATGAAGCACTGCAGCGAAAAGCGTTCCTTAACAAAAAGTGTTGAAAATAATGTTATCTATCAGACCCTCAAGTTTGTCGGTTTAATTTTGGGATGTAATTCATAAATATATTGTATACATTTATAAGAATAAAGAAGATTAATACAGATTTATGGAAAATATCAAAATATGTATACCAGATGCTCCAACTGCCCCATCTTTCAGATAAGCAGATGTTTCTTTGTGCATTAGAACATTTGCAGAACACAATGGGGTAAATCCAGTTAAACAGATGGCAGTGGCATGATACACATTTGTTCTGAAGCAAACGAAAGGCAGTTGCCAGGCTTGAACTTGTCTGTGTAGTCTGTGACAATAGAAAAGAACAGTGTAAATAACAAAAAAGGTCTTAGACTGTTTTCCATTTATGCTTCAGAATCTTTATTTTTCAGAGAGTAAACTCACTTTTTAGATTGGTAAATAAGTGAGGAAATTTTATTTGACCTGTCCATGGATAATCTTAGCTATTTTTACATTACCTACTATGTAATTACAGTAAGTAGGGGAAATATTGTATGCCGCCCACAAATCTGATTGAGATTTTATTACAAATACAGTAAAACTTCGTTAACCCGGACCTCTTTAGCCTAGATGCCCAGATAACCCCACAAACTTTTGAAAAAAAAAGTTTGTTTAGCAGAGTAAATGAAGATTTGTTTAACAGACAGTAAATTGCTATTCTGAGAATGTACATTACTCAAATTCTCTTACAGCAGGCAAATTTATTGCACTTGCCCCAACTACTTGGGACCAGGTTGTAAGAGAAACTTTGATAAAGTAATGGAAAAAAGTTGTGGCTTAGTGTGTAACACTTGCCAGAAAAGAAGATCGAAGAAGAAAAAATAAGTGTGGAAGAAGATTTTATAAACATTTTTAAAAATACTGATGGCTGTTCCAATGCTGATGAAGAAGACATAGACAACTGGATGAAAATTGACAATGACGGGGGTTATAAACTGATTACAGAGGAAGGCATTACTGCATCATGCAGAATTACTGAAAAAGAAAATGAAGAGGATTCAGATACAGTGTTGAACTAGCTGTGGTTATGACCCATGTACAGCAGTAACAAACATATAGAAATTGATGGTTTATTTCAAGTGACAAGCCGAAACATTTCCAAATGAATTTGCTCATAAGTGATACACCACACTGAGACAGAAGGAGATAACTGCCTTTTTTACTACTGGCTAGTTTGCACCTATATTATGTAAATTGCAAATACATAGGTATTACAGTATGTGTATTACAGTGTATAGGTATTACAGTGTCTGTTTTTAGGTAATAGTGTGCCAATTGTAATTTCTTAATCCATTAAGAATACTTTGGTGATGTACAAGTCCTTTTTTTATCATTTTTCCATTACTCTTGGATAACCCGGAATTCTGTTAACTCAGATCAGCCTGGTCCCAGTTGATCCAAGTAAATGAGGTTCTACTGTATGAGGTTTGTGGACCCCTGCTTTCAAAAAAGTATATTTAGAAACAGATCTATGCCCATGTGTGTGTGTGTGTGTGTGTGCATGCATGCATGCGTGCGTGCGTGTGTGTGTGTGTGTGTGTGTGTGTGTCTGTGCATCTGTGCTTGTAAACACGATAACTCAAACACAAAAAATATGTGAAATACCACACTTGGTATTTTAATTCAGCATCTTCCAAGTATGTTACAAGATGATTTTCAAGAAACTCCCTTCAAATGGAAAATTTTTCAAAAATTTTTTTCTCAAAAATGACCCTAACATTTCTATTTAAAATATATGTTGAAAATATTTTCATGAAAATGAAATGTATATCTTGAACTTTCTGGAAATATCTTCAGAAGTCCTCTACATTCTCTATAACTTTTGTTTAACTCAAAAATCTTAAGAGATAGACAAAATCTTACTATACAAATATGTACATAGATCTGGTTGAAACACACTCAGGATCTGATTTTTAGTTTTTATTTGTGGAGTGAACAGTTTCAAAGCTACTCCATACTACAAGTATTTGTCTGAAGCTCCCTATATTTATACTTTTGATCAAATGGAAGCCGATATTCATATTTGAACGCTTGTCTATGCAAAGATAATGGAATGTCAAAGACATCACAAGTGACTGACCAGCTGTTTAAAGAATTGACTAATGCTTAAAGCCTACAGCATTCCCATATTGACCTTGCACCTATAAGAAAATTAGTGATAAGATAATGGTTATCTTGACTGACATAGAGTTGAAAGAATAATAAACATTTGTACTAGGTTTACAAGAGTAGAGAAAGTCATATGGGTGCAACACATCAGGTCTTTTACATTCTGTTTAGGATGGTATTATCTAACGTTATGAACTATATACACTGCAAAGAATGGTACAGGAAACCATGCAAACATTGTTTCAATGGCATTTGCTTGCTTTCTATTACTGCTATTATTCTATTACTATTTATATTATTATTGTTATGTTTCTTTTCATTATTATTAATATTACTAGTCATTATTATAGTTATTACTGTTAACTCACAATCTATGTAAAGTACATCTAAAGATTTAGGCAACAGTTCTGCACACTTAGTTCACTAAAAACAGAATATGAAACAATCTAGTGCACCTGTAGTTCTGCGATTTTGTATGCAAACATATTTAAACTTTGCTTAAGCCTGCTGCTTTGTCTTATTCAATGCGATTTAAAGGTCCTTATTATAGGCTAAATATGTGGCTGTTTATTTTATAACTGATGAAGTTCTGCACACTATCTCTTGTGTTCCTTAAGAGTCATTTGACATCTTAGCAGCACAGTACAGAGAGGCTTATGTTTACATAGCACAGCCTGAATGGCCGATAAGTAACTGTGTCTCTCTCATGCCTCAGCCCAAGACATCATAAAATGTTTTAATTTAAACAAAGGTAAAGAATCGATCATTCAATTGTTATATAATCCTTGTGATAATATGGCATCACACAACAAGACAAGGATATTGTCCCACTGTACTTCCACTGAAACCTCAGAATTGAATTTTTGGGTGGAATGCAATACATTCCCTACATACTGCATGTACGCAGTGGAGAATGTAAAAGTATCTATGGGTAAATACAGACAAGTCAAATAAAAACACCTCAATAAATAGCCAATCTAGAAAGTGAGCTTATTCTTTCAAAAATAAAGACTCCTTAAAATAAATGGAAAACATTCTAAGACCTTTTCGATTGTTTACACTGTTCTTGTCTATTATCATGTACTACATATTGTCACCCAATTAGCGGAAGGCACGACCGGCGACAGCTGGAAGGGACCCGAGGCAGCCGTGCCACACCCCCCCCCCCCATTAATCTCAGTCACTAACTGAGGGGTGATTAGGGAAATGTCACTTGTCCCTGGACGTTTCTCTCCCCTTCTCCTGTCCTCTGGAACTTTCGGGTGATTCGCGGAAAACCAGGACTTCTAGAAAAACAGGATATTCCTATAAAAAGGGCTTCAATGAGGAGTCAGGCAGTTCTTCTTGGCAAGCAGCGGAAGAGTGCAGCGCTAGTGTAAGGACGAGAAGACTGTGTACGTGCGTCGGAGTTTACATAATTGCGAGAGCAAAGTGGAATTGTAACGGACCAACTGGTGAATCGTAATTGTGTGCATTACGTAATTCTGTGTAATTGGCAAGTGTTTAACTGTAAGTCGGTGGAAATAAAGAACATTTTTGAGTGGTGTAATTGGACTTTTCATTTCACGAACCCACAAAGTCACAATATGCTAGTTCAAGTCTGGGAGCTGCCTTTCTTCGTTCACTGCAGAACAAAATTCGGTCGTGCCACTGCCGTCCGTTTAACTGGATTTGCCCCATGGCATTCTGCAACTGTTCTAATGCACAAAGGGATATCTGCTTACCTGAAAGACAGGGCACTTGAGCCACCTGGTATATATTTCTTTTTTTCAAAATATGTGAGAGGAAAGTAGGTCAGGAGTAGATGTGTGAGGGTAAATAGTGACAGGAGATTCAAGGTTGTATCAATGCCAAGTGATAGCTTAATACAGATTGGAGGAGACTTCTGGAAGTGCAGTGAATATGATGGTGCAAAGGGTGAGGAGTATCTGGAAGTACTGTCTGGCAGTGGCATATTAGCAGTTGGAGAAAGCTTAGAATTAGAAAAGCAAATTTGATGCATTTAGATTTCAAAGTAGACCGCAATAAAATGAGAAAGAAAGAGGTAGGTGATGAAACTTAGTTTTCAGAATTGTGAAGGGTTACAGAAAGGTTTGAGAGGAGGCTTTTCTAAAGAAATTTTGAATAACATTCATTTGTTAGCAGTAGTAGAAACTTGGTTGGATAGCAGTGAGCATTAAGGTGCTAGGATATAATTTTATAGCAAATTAGATGCATTTAGATTTTGTAGTGGACCACAATAGAATGAGAATGGAAGAGGTAGGTGAAGAAACTTGGTTTTTGGAATTATAAAGGGTTACAAAGAGGGCTGAGTGGAGGCTTTTTTAAGGAAATGTTGAATAAGATTCATTTGTTAGCAGTAGTAGAAGCATGGTTGACCAATGAGATCATCAAGGTGCCAGAATATAATTTTATAGGTAAACAGGGAGAGGAGGAATATAAAAGGTAGAGTTTCTGGAAGAATAGGTTTATTACTAAGGAATTATTTGATAAGTAAAGTCAAGGAGAGGAGGTTAAAAATAAATCAAATCATGTGGGTGCTTATATGCGAGTGGAATATTTGCATTGGAGTACTGTATGAGGGCTGTTCAATAAAGAATGATCATGATTTTTTTTTTTTTAACAACATACCTTTACTCATCCTCATAATTTTCATGGTTCTTCTCAAAACAGTAACCCTTGGATGTGATGCACGTGCCCCAGTGTTTCTGCTAGTCTGCAAAGATATGCTGGAAACTGTTTTTTTGAGAGATCTTTCAAAGCAGCCTCTGCAGCCTTCAATACTGCTCCTAATAATGGATGATGCTCCCCACGAAGATGTTTCTTCATATTACGGAATAGGAAAAAGTCACATTTGGCTTAATCCAGACAATGGGGAGGTTAAGGAACACACTTCACATTGATTTTTGCAAGATATTCAGCAACAAGATTGACAATATGAGGCTGCATGTTATCATGGTGTAGCATCCAGCCTGTTTCATGAAAATGTAGTGTTTTGCACCTGATATGGACTTGCAATGTTTTCAGGACTTCCCTCTAGTATTTTCCATTTGCAAATGTGTGTGCAGGTACAACATGGTAATAAACCATTCTATGAATACCAAATAATGAGATGACCATAACTTTTCCAGCAGAAGGACCACTTTTGCTTTCTGGAGGATTGGTGAACTGTGCTGTACAGAAAAAGATTCTCCATAGGCTTCCTGAAACATTGTATAGGTCTTGGCTGAAGATTCATTGAGACGAAAGCAGAATTTCAAGCTGCACATTGTTCCTCACATGTCACCTTCATTATTGCAGTAGGTGATACTGAACATGCTTCTGTTTGCCCACCTCTCACAGGTGGGAACTAGGAATATTAAGAGTGAAACTACTATGGTGTGTTTGTTACACATTAAGTTACTAACATCTTGACCATAAAAAATTATGATAATTCTTTATTGAACAGCCTTAGTACAACACGCTGGTGAATTTCAAGTTTATAACCCAGACCTCTTTCATCAATTAGAAAAGGAGCTGTCAAATATAAAAACAGAATTTCCTTTGATGGAACTTGAAAATCTGAACTTGTGTCACTTGGAGATCTGAATGTAAGAATAGGAGAGTTGGACACTCAAGGAATTAAATGTATGGGAGGTCTTGGGTAGGGATAAGTTTAGCAAAACTTGGGTTAGGCATAGTAAAGTTGTCAACTAAAAAGGATTAAAACTGATGCAGTTCTGCAAGAATCATGAATTCATAATCAGAATGCTTGCATGGGGAATGACAAAACAGGTGAATTTATATTTACTAGCACTTGGAGCCAAATTATAATAGATTCTTTCTAGTGTCCATAGCATTTTATGTACAGAATTTAAGGTGATAAACATTTGGTTTGAATTCACATTTTCCACTTTTAGTGTCATGGCATAGTGAAGAGAATCTTGAGAAAGGAAGAGGTGATAGACAAGGGTATGGAACCAGGATTATTAGGTATAAATGGGCACCAGAAAAAGCAAATAGGTTTAAGGGGATGCTGGACTCAGTTATGGGTAAGATATGTATTGACAGCATTCAGTTTCAGCTTATTCTAAAAATCAGCTAGGCCAAGGAAAGAATGGCCTTGATTGCAATACAAAAATGCTTTTATCTGATTCCAGGCATGAGCATTAAATGATGACAGATTTTATTCAGCCTTGATAGAATTAAAATGGATTTAGGGAGGACAAATCTAGGAGGTTGATGAGGGTTGGAGTATAACAATTGAATATTAAAACTTTTCTGTAAACTAATTATGGGAGTTCCCAATAATACTGCAAATGAAGGAGCTTTAAAATAATTAGGGAAGGTGGGTTTGAGAGAGTTATTGATGGAAAAAGCACTGAAATATTTACATCAAGTGCAGGAATTACTTATTGCAGACATAGTGAAAGTGTGCCTGATATATCCAGAAGAGCACATGGGTACTATCCAAATTATGTGGCTGAAGAAAATTAAGGAACAGTTATTTAAAAATAGAGTAGGAAATTATGTAAAAAATGAAGCTAGCTACAGTGAAGCAATAAATATTACACAAATATAACTATTTGCAACAAAAACTTCACTTATCTTAAGAAAATGTCAATTTTTCTTATTAACTGAGATCATTTCACGAACATTTGTCCGCATCTTCAGTCGAATGTTTTCAATTAATAAGGATGAAGTGTGTCGACTGAAGATGCAGACAAATGTTCGTGAAATTGATCTCAATAAGAAAAATTGACATCATTTTCTTAAAATAAGTGAAGTTTTTGTTGCAAATAGTTATATTTGTGTATGTTTAGGAAATTTTGGGCTTAATATTGTTTTAGAAACAGTTTTTTGTAGAAAGTGAGATTGGGATTAGAGGATATGGATAGGCAAACTTTATTTGCCTAGATGAGGGAGGAAAGTTCACTGTGGTACTACAGGAGAAAAAAGATGACTCACACAGGAAGAAATATTTGTCAATTTGCACAAAAAATAAGAGAGGGATCAGCTTGGTTTAGATAGGTGTTTGAAAACTAAAGGGAATGAGAGAAGTTAACTCAGGAATGTGCCCCATCTGTAGAGATAAGGAAGATGAAATTCACATTATATTTCTATGTAACGCCACAGAGAAAGAATGTCTAATTGGTAAGAAATGGCTGTTTAGAACTAAAGAAGTTGCAATTAGGAAAATCTTTGAAGATCTAAAGCAAATACGAAAATTAGTTTTTAAGGAAGGCAGATTAAAATGGAGATGGTCAGGAAAGGCATATAAAGGGATAATATAGGGTAATATAATATGTATTTTGTAAAAAAATTTGTAATATGTAAAAAAACTTTGTATATTGTATACACAAATTGTATTTGTAGAATGTGTATGACTGGCCACAAGCCTGGGCAGAGTGCCAAGTAATATTTATAATATGCAATAACTTAGTACTTAAATAAATATTCCCAAATATATCATTTTATGTGAAATAAGATTTTATGATTATGCTCAGCATCCTTTCCTAAGTTTTCCCTTTCCTGTGAACATTTATAGATTTGCACAAATGATACTTATTTACCTAAGAATCTGTTTCCTACTGTTCATACTGATGATGGTGAGAAAGAAGTAGGTCTAAAATGATGAAGTGCTCCAAGTGTACTTGAGGTAGTTAAGCTGTTAGTAATTACATTGTTTCTTCATCAGAAAGCCTAAATGTTGACAATACTTTTTTTGATAAGAGCATACAACTTATGACATGGAAAACCTACAGCAGCAAAGAAAAAATGACAATTTCTTAAACCAAATTGAAGCACCAATACTGTGAATCATTTTGCTTTTTTCTCCTCTTTTTGTTTGACTTTTGAATAGAAGTACTGATATAAGTACTCAAAATAGTGATTTATGTTTAATAATTGTGTGTTTATTTTATTTATAGCTTTCTTATATAAAAAAGACATAACTATGTAATAATATAATAAAACAGTTTCAGTTGTAATGGGAAAGTCACTTAAATTTACTCATTTACGTATTATTTTTCACCATTTACCTTTGACCTGCTATAACTAAGTGTAAGTATAGCTACACTTTTACAATGAGGTTCAAAAGAAAGGGTGGTAAGCTATTAAGAGGCTTCCACCCCTTTCTTTCTTGAATTTTAATGAATGTACTCCAATTGGATAATTTGGCATATTACTTACTATTCGTATATTCCTTGGGAACCCTCCTTAAAATAGTGTGAAGCTAAAGAGTTAGCATCTAAAATATCTGCAATTGTTACATTCATTCACTTTATAGGATATATTTTAAGACATTCTATAAAAGAGGTACAGTTTTAATGAAAAGTAAAGAGTAATGCACTTTAACTTCCATGTTTACACACAGAAATTAGAGTTTAGGTTTTCTGTTGTCTGTAAATTTTTAGCAGCATTACACTCCCAAATGGTAATGCTTATAAAAGAGATACGCAAAACAGTTTGAGAGAGAGAGAGAGAAAGGGAAGAGGGGGGGGGGGGGAGAAGCTGTGCACGCACACTCACACAATAAGAAGGAATAAAAACTAATTTATAGACTAAAGTTGGGGTTTAATGCTTGGAAAGATTAAGATTTTATAGTTCACAGATAAGCAAACTTGAATGGCAGGGTAGGTGAAATTTTACACAGTCCATAGAATTTACAGAAGAGCATTACTTAGCTATTTTTATTTTCTTTCAAAAACATCTTTGGTAAACTAGATCATTTACTGAATATATGCAAAGCAGTAATATTATAAACAACTTGCAAGCATATTTTCATGCTACAAGAATGCAATCTGCCAGCTACATATTTTTTTTAATAATTCTAAATTATGCAATTTAATTAGCTAAAAATACTGCCACATCATGTATAAAGAATTGTTGTTGTTGACTAATGGCACTGGGGATTAGTTGATTGCATCATTTTCCCCCTAGCTTCCCAATATAAGGCCTGTAGGTTCCCACTTTTGAGACCATTACATTTGTCCAAATGGTGTTTGTTCAAGATGACATCTTCTTTACAGATAGTACATTTGGGTGTAGGTATGCAGGGTATTTTATAAAGGTGTTCTGCAAGACAATCATGGCCAGTTTCCATTCTAAATAGGGCCACTGCAGTTTTTCTTGGTAGCTTTTGTATGTCAGTTTTGTCTCCAATGTTCTTATAATCCTTGTCTTTTAGTTTATCTTCTTCATCAACTCTCTGCTGTCTTTTAAAATGTAGCTTAATGTATAAAGAATTGTTTATGCAGAAATTCAGAGAACTGGTTCACTCCATATAAAAATACATATTTTAATAATCAATGAAAACTTTTAATAAAAATTCAAGAAACATTAACGTTATTGGGCAAAACTTGTAGATTGTATGGAATATTTGTCTTGAAATATATTTTGAGGTTATTTGCTAAGAAATTTATTAATTTTCAATCATTTGCAAGAAGGAAATCACTGAGAAAGCTAAACTGAGAGGCACAGTTTGCCATATAAATAAGCTAAGGTCTTGCTTTTACTGGATGGCACAAATGGTGCAAATTATGTCACAATATACAGCAAAAGATGCATTTAATCCTCTGGACTAAACAGATATGAACATGTTAAATTATTAACAAATTGTCAACAAGGAATAGCTTTCTTTTACAGTTGGATCTTTAGTAACTCTATTCTTCCATTACAAATATGCTGATACATAGCATTATTTAGTCAAATAACTATTTAATGTGACAAAATTGGATTTCTGGGATAGCTTCTGTTATTTGCACTAGAGCCTATTCTGTGCAATTATCTGGTGAGCAATTTGACAGATTTGTCTTCAATTGCTTCACTGTGTTACATTTGTTTTCAGCATTAAGACAATTTACCTTAACTTTACTCCAGGTAGGAAAACATAAAATAAATAAAATAAAAGTGAGAAGGTAAAAGAAAATGAAAGGTCAAGCAGCATTTCGTTTACATCTGCATGCACATATAATGAAGTGCAGTAGAATAACTGATACCAACAAAAACATTCCATCTTCTTGAAAGACTGTGATAGGAATAAATGTTAGCTGAGCTGTACAATTGAATGAACCATGTCTTTCTTTCATACTTTTGCCCCCTCTGATGAATCAACTGCCATGCTACAGTACTCTGGGCAACACTGCAACAAGTACAGCAGCTTATCTGGTTTTACTGCTGTTACTCAGGGATTAGGCTCTGACTGGCCTACAACTTGACCAATCTCAAGAAATGGTGGAATTTACTTTTCTTTATGGGCTATGTTTCGAAGGCTCTTGACATGGCATCAAATGGGCAGCTTGGATAACAATTTTCCATTTTGCCTATATTAAGAAAACGTGTAGTTACAGTGAAGCTTAATTATAACTAAAATTATTTATTTTACATAAAGTAAAGCACTTAGCTACTGATTTACTATAAATTACACATTTGTAGCTTTCACGTTTTTATTTAGTGCTTCTACTTTCTTTGACAGATTTACATTAAAACATATTTCTTAAATTACAATTTATTTGAAAGCATCTTTCAGGTTTCATATTATTTTTTTTTTATTTTTCATACTAACCAAAAGGAAAAATTAAACATTGCTAATTTTGATTTGTAATAAAGCAAAGTTTCTAAAATGATAAGCAAATAAATTGCTAAACAAAAGGTGCTGCTAAATGTAAAATAAAATTTACAATTTAAGTAAAAGTTAAGCAGTACAGAATGCCAATCATCCAGAATTTAAATTAATGATTATTAGGTTGTAAAAATAAACAAGTGCTTCTAACCTTATATGCTAGAGTATATTATGATGTGCTTTTGTTCCTTTAGTAATGTATAACATACATTTTGGTGCATTTCACAGAAAATAATGACTGCAGCAGAAGCCATTCATAAAAAGAAACTACATTTAATCTAGAAATAGTACAATATAATATTAAAAGCAATATTAAAATGATAAATAAAAATAATTATACACTCAACTCCAATTCAAACTAAGTTTCTAATTAAAACTGTTATGAAAGGTGTTGCTCAAATTAATTTTATTAAATTATTTGAGAAGTTAAGACACTGTACCTGGTTTGTTTGTTCTTTTGTTTTATAAAGATGAGGATACTACATATTTGGAGGGTTGGAGGTAACTAGCATAAAAAGAAAGAGATAAAAAAACTAAAACAGCATAAAAGAGACCACAAAGCCACATAACTTCTGAAACATAGTAAATACTCAGAGAAATCTCAGGCAATTAATTCTTTTTTCATAAAGTACTAATTTATTATACACTGGTGTTTCAGCAAATTCATATATATATTAATGCAATTCTAGGCAATGACTTCTCATAACTATTTCTTCCAAACCTCAGGTAACTTAATTGCTTTTGTTTTAAAATCTGTTTTATTATTTTGCAACCCTTATTGCAGTGATAAGGAAAATTTTGAAGTGCAATAATGTTGTAACTAATACCAGAAGTTGACTGCATGCCATATGACACATTTAAGATCATTATTCCATTAAATAATAGATTAATTGCATGTTCTCTGTATGTCAACTTTAAACCTCTACTTTTATTTTATGAGAGAAACAGTATAGAAATATGCAATGACTAAAACAGTGTACCTACAAGGGTACTTCAAAACTTACAAATTATTATGGTAGGCCAAGTTAACTTCCATTGAATGATGCACTACAAAGTAACACAGGTACACATTATTTTTCAACACAGTTACCAAGTCTCACTAAACAATGGTATGAACGTTCTACAAACTAGTTTTTTGATATCTCTTCATAATAATAATAATAATAATAATAATAATAATAATAATAATAATAATAATAATAATAATAATAATAATAATAATAATAATGAGACCATAAAGACCAATAACTAACTTCTTGCACAAAAGATAAGGACATGAAGTTCATGCAATGGGCAGATTTTGAGTAAGACAAGTCCTATAATGCATGTGTCACTATAGGGAGAGTCTTTTCTAAAGACACATCGTAACTATGAAGATGTAGACTGAATTAATGTGGCTGTCAACTTTGTTCCACTGTGCTTGTTGGAGAACTACAATTCTGAATAAGTAATAGTACTTTATATAGAATAAAGAGAAGTATTTCAGAAAGTGGAGTGCCATAGTTACTAAAATTAGGCAAATGAGTTAACATTGTATACACTTTTCTCCACTTTATAAGTTTTTTAATGAAGATTAGTTTCTGGGAACTTCTTCCCTATACTCAGTTCTGTGGTTGACTGATGATGCAACTGGTGTCTACGTCTGACTTGGTGTCGTGTTGCCACCTGATACTCTGGTAAGTTTGATGACGTCATCTACGGCGGGAATTTCAAAATTCAAGAGGTTTTGTTTCTTTGTAATAAATATGTTTTCCCAAATCTGCAATTCTAGAGGTTTCTTTGCTGTTTGATCAATTCTATTTCTTGCTTTATGTTGTGATTCTCAGACCAAAAGTGATGTGCTAAGGCAGACTTGTCTATGTGTTTGAATTTAATACTTCTGAATTGCTCTTTCATTCTTGTTCCTAGATTCCTTTAGGCTTCCAATGTTGCAATCCTGGCAGCTCATTTGGTATATGCCTGATACTTAAGTTTTGGGTGTGCTATTTTTTAGAGGGTGTTTTAGTAAGTTGCGGATGGCAAAGCAGTGCAGATACGGAAACTGGCACTGACTGGAGAGCAAAAATTCTTCTGCATGCTTAACCTGCTGTAAGAAATTATGATTAACTGTTCAGTGGCTATGATTAACTGTTTCAAACCAAGTACTGATAGATCCACTCATTGGAAAGTTCATTCATAAGTAAAATATCCAATTCTGAGATTCAGGCTGCATACGAGTATATAGATATACACAAAATTATCTATAATAGCTGTCCTTCAATTGGAGAAGAGACGGTGGCACAAGTTCATACATGTCTTGCAGTAGTTCACATAAGGTAGCAAGAGAACTTCATCAGAAAAAACTGTATGTAGAGTTCTTTACAAATATTTACAACTGAAAACCTACTGCTTGCAAGTGCTTCAAGGCTTAAAAGACAAAGGCTCTATGTTGCAGGCATCCTGTGCTTATCTCCTTGAACAAATGGAAAAGGATAGATTCACATATTACAAAGGGTTTGGTTGATTATTGGCTTCATGTGTGTTGTGTTATGTGGGGAGCATACATAAAATATTTGTGATATGTCAAGCAAAATTTGAGAGTTCACCTTCCAAATAAACATCTCATAATACAATACATTCATTATGTTAAATTACTGAATATGGGCTCATTATTTTAACTTGTCCTGTATAAAAGTTGACCTGCAATCTTAACTTCATTGTGGAGAATAAAATTGTTGTTCTATTTCCTCAAAATTCAGTTGATGAATCAGAACATTTAAGTTACTTTTAGCTATTGTGATAATGTAACAGTAATAGAATCAGGCATGAATTTTGCTATGTTAATTCTGCTAAGGTGTAAGAGTTCTCCTCTCCTAAGGATGAATATAAAGTATAATTAGCGCTTTCATTGCCTAAATCCTTACTTTTGGTAAAAGTGAATTTGTCAGTTCTGCAAAATTAATTTTAAAAGCTCAGACTAATCGCAAAATCTTTATATCATAAATACTTGCAAAAATTTGATATTCAGCAGTGTTTTCAACAAATTCACCTTCTGGCACACAGCATATCCACCTTAATAGAACAGATCTTACCATTAATTTGGTAATACCTAAGACAAGTTCTGGGCCTATAAATGGCATCAGTGCTCCCCTGTTGGCCAGTCTGTCTGCATTTTATTTCCATGTACTCCAAAGTGGCCAGAGACCCATGCTAGAGTGAGTCTATTATATTCCCCTAACCTTTCTAGAACTTCTCAGCACTCCTCAATAGTTTTTGAACTCGTAAGGGATGCTGACAGTGCCTAAACGTTGCCTGGTTATCTGAATATATCCATGAAAGACTTAGTAGTGTTCAATGCCCATTCTTAACACATAAAGCACCACAGGTGGGAAGCAATGATATACATGAAATAGAGGCTCGAGAAAAGAAATTTGGAAATAAAGGATCTTGGCCTAAGTTCTCCCCAACATTTGCCAGTTATGAGGGTCGAGAAAAACTGGGAAAAAACAATTGATCTTGGTTGGATACGAAGCATGGACTCACAAGTCTGTCTTAAAGACCTTGGCCAACCATGTTCATATGACAGAATGAAAATTACAAATTCTAAACAATTTCAAAGAACGTTACATTACAGATACAAACATGAGGGCTTGTTTTTCTTTATTCAGTTTGTGCTTATCATGAAATAAAAATTCAATCCTGTTTAACAACACTGGATAATTGGCATTATACTGCTATAAACTTTTATATCACCTGTGACTCTGTGCGCTGTTGTTTGATTGAACAGAGATCCTGGTAAATCTCTTCGTTGTGGATACTTGAATAGTAACTGGCGTACTCCTCATCGTCCATAAGAGAACATGAAGGCTTGTCATCACTGCTATAACACATGCACACGCAACACAACAGATTTAGTTGACATGCAACAGCTTTATAGCTTCATGCAGTGCCTCTTGCTTGCATCTAAACTAGGCAAAGTACATTACCTAGCCATATTGCATTAGTTCAAAAACAACTTATTAAGCTGTTCAAATACAAGCACTGAATTCACCCAAAATGTGCAAGTAAATGATGCAATGTGGATTGTGAAGCAAATGTAAAACAAAACTAAAACGTGTGCAAAAGGCCTACATAAAATATTTCTTTATAATTAGGGACCAGATTAACTTGCATATGCATTTTATTTTCTTGTGATCAAATAATAGGCAATGATACTTTGCAATTTACAGAATTAGCTTGACTCTTCTGCATGATTTTATAATGTAGGCAAATGCATATTTTTCTAAAATTATTAAAAATATATTTTTTGAAGTAGTGTTTACACGTAATGTATAATTACATGCATTCACAAAGTTAACTTTCAGAAATAATATTGGAATTAGCACTTAAAATAGTTCAACTGCAATGTCAACATAATTTATCTCTTGAAAATTGAATTATATATATTAACATTTCTGTTACAGAAACAACTCCATGAAGAAAGAAATATTAACATCTACTGTAATATTAAGCTCCATTTATAATACAATATTTGAGTGTGTCATCCTACTGTAAGGGGGAAAAAATTGTTTCACATAGCTCTTTAATCCCAATACAAAACTTTCTTTCAATGTTGTGCTGTCTTTAAAGAATAGTGGTATAATTGTGCTACTTTAAAGGTTAATAAGCAGCACACCAAAGACCACATGTCAATGGAAGGCATGTGTCATAAAATGCAGCATTGTACATTTTTCTCTAAGAATGGTTCGCAGTTCATGCCTAGAGATTTATTTCTTGAAATACCAAGGTGTACAATTAGGAATGTATCTTATTATGTACAATTGGATTCCTAAACATGCAAATAAATATCAAACCACATTTACTACTTACATTAATGACTCATTGCTGCTATCATTTTCACTCAGCCCACATAAGTGTACTGTATACACCTTCTCTGTACATTCTCTTAATAATCTTAAAGCACTGTAACTTGATGAAACAGTCAGGACTTTCTTAAAACCATTTAGCTGAATTGAATGGGGCAGCAATATTAAGGCAGGCAAAGGAAAAAGTCACACCTGTGATCTTTTGTTATTTAACTTATTAGATTCTTTCTTCACATGGGCTTCCCAATTTTATCCAAAAACATGGCTCGTATATGAAATGGACAAGATATTTCCAAATATGTTCTGCCATGAATTTGGGCACTTCATCTTTTGTCCTAAACAAGGTAGAATTCTGACCTTTAATAATGAACAAATAATAGCATTATTTAATGTAATAGTATGCTTAGAAAAAATATTTTCCAAAGGTGTATTCATGAACCAAGCTCCAAATATTTCACACTCATTTAAGGATGTGAACTAACTAAGGATTCCCAAATGAAATATAAAACAAATGCGCATGGACACGCGCACACACATACCAGGTGAGTCATCTACCCCTATTTATTTTTTAATTTATGCAACGTGCTAAGCGACATATGTGACTTGCGCCAATCTTGAATGCCTTCTAATGGATGATTTGCAGAACAGTTTATAGAGAAGGGGTAGATAATTCAGTGCATAAATGTTGTATGGAACAGAAAGCAATCACTGTGGTGTATGTTGATTCCAAAAACATCATACCCAGATACAGAGAGCTGCCATAATAATTTGAGACAAGTTTACAAACTTTTATTCATTAGTGTACATTCACACACACACCTTTAAGCATGCCTCTGAAGGAACAACCTATCGCATGCATTGATTGACAATAACAATGGGACACAAAATGGCAGATCTACAGAGTGGGATCAATAGGATTTAAAACTTCAGTCAACATGTATTTGTTGTACAGCCATGTCAAAAAATGCTAAGAATTAGGTAGATAGTTTTCGCTTCTGACACACACGCACGCACGTCCGCCCGCTCGCCCGCGCGCCCGCTCACACACACACCCACCCACCCACCCACCCACCCACCCACACACACACTGTAATGGCAGATGGTTTTTTATTTGTGTTAAAACTACCAAAATGAGCTCAAAACACTATGAAGCTGTAAACAGCATGTAAGGATTCGAGATAGGTTCTGAGGTCAGTGGATACTTATTCATATAGGAACCTTCTCTCGCAAGGTAGCATTGGCTAAATGGTATTATGCAAGTTACTTCACCACTCTGCCACTACAGGTTGGGTTCAAATCCTTCGTGATGAGCTCAAAAATTGTATTACCCATTTTTTACCTCTTGGGGCCCATAATTTGGTATTATAATACAAATAACATTTTTATAACGTTATAGGTGTTCACAAAATACTATAATAGCAATGTTTTCCACTAGCAGATAGTTATAAATTTATAGTTTGTAATCAATATTTTATTATGGTCAGTATTGGGCTTGACCCATTCAACCATATTTCAAACATTTCACAAATGTGAAATGAAACATAAGGTTAAAGCATGAAACAAAACCTATTTGTTTTAATGTTGTCGACATGCTCCTAAAAAATTAAACCCAGCTATGTAACATGGTTTACACCACTAGATACGGTACAGATTATAAGGGTCACGAACTGAAACATGATCCCTAATAAAAGATAAATATAGCCGTAGTTACCCTTTGAAGGGCAAGGACCTCAACTATTGTACCTGCCGTTAGGGTGAGCTCAGTGCAAATTATATGGTGAGCTAATCCTTGTAGGTTCCTAATTATTGGATTGTAATTCTTGTGTCTTTGGCAAGAGGACCAATAGCAACAATGAGTAAATTAATAGCTAATATACAATAATGACTAGGAGAAAAAAAACCAAAACAATGTGAAGTCACTTCAATTCTAGCCTTTGTATCACCATATTCCAGCCGCTGTTCCCACTCAGCCAGCTGTCATGTATTCTATGTCGCTTTTGTTTATCACCTTGCTTAGTTAGTTCATCAACTTGCTAGTATTATGACAAGATGTTATTTATTTAAGCTTTTTGGTCCTCATTCAGGGCTGTAAGTATTAATGCTGGGTGAGTATAGTAGCGAATAGAAGGGCAGAGTGACAGTAACGGTTTTTATGCTAAAAGGGTCAATGTTTTCACATTAAACTATAAACTGCAGGTTGCATATATATAGGGGCAGCTGACTCACCTGGTATTATATATACGCTTCTCTTAATCCAAACCAGATTACTACTAGTATATGGTATACTATTTTTCCAAGGGACACAGTGGTTGGAAGGAGCAAGAGAAACCAGTAATCACAACCTTTTCTTACGTTATAAATACCATACTATCAATCATTTAAGTAAACTGTAAGATACTCTTCTTGCCTGAGATAATTTCGCCCACTCAAATTCTGGTACCTCCCTGACACAATCCTTCATTCCATAATCATGTAGTCCTTTTATTTATTGTCTGAACATGAAATCTTACTATAGTATCAATTTTTATAGTGGATCTCTTTGTATGAAAATTTGCACATGCTTTTAAGTTAGTTCAATAAGTCTTATCACTATTGGTGCCTGCTCATTCACTGGTAATATGAGGGGTTTGGAAATGATTTACCATTGGGTTGTTTTAGAAATAGTGCTGAATCCATAAGCATGTCCTCTTAAAAGACAACAACCTGATACTAGTACACATGCAGACACTAGATAGCAATTGCGAGTACAGTCTGTAGTGAAACGACAACACTTGAAAGTAATGAGTCGGTAATTCAAACACAAACATCACTTAAATTATCCTTACTTGGACATGTTTCAGAGAACGGTTTGTCCCCATTGTCAGCAGTTATCCGACCGGTTGGATCCGTGGTTTCCTGAAGTGAGCTGGTTGTCTGTGGTGGCATCTGTTATCTGTGAGATGAACTTCCAAAGAGAGTTTTCAGGTGACAATTCAAAATTTAAAGTATACTGTTTGTTTTTTATAATTAGCAATTTTCCCCAAACATCGAGTTCGGCTGCATTACTGGCTGGCTTTAATAGTTTTATATTTGGTATAATTTCATGATTGGTAGACCAGAAATGGTGGACTATTGCTGATTTTTCTATTTGTTTGTATTTCACACATCTCATATGTTCCTGTAATTTAATATGTAAACAGAATGAATACAACAAAGAAAATAACCACATGATTAACATAGCTGCAATTAATGGATACAGTAAACAATTAATAAAAAACAAAATTTGGAAATTCAAGAAACAGAAACACATATTGGATACCACAAAATTAACAGAATCAAAATCCGAGACAGTTCAGCAAATTCACATATCATCCTAGAGTGCATCATAAATTCAACAAGATATTGTCACCCAATTAGGGAAGGGACGGACAGGCGACAGTTGGGAGGGACCCTAGGCACTGGGCCACGCCCACTCATCGGTCTCTGTCACTAACTGAGGGAAATGTCAGTTGTCCCTCGAAGTTTCTCTCCCCTTCTCCTCTCCTATGGAACGTTCGGGTAATTTGCGGAAAACCAGAGACTTCTAGAATAGCAGGATATTCCTATAAAAGGGACTTCAATTAGGAGTGAGTCAGTCAGTGTTTGACGT
Organism: Mantis religiosa; assembly: GCA_030765055.1. Classification (NCBI taxonomy): domain Eukaryota; kingdom Metazoa; phylum Arthropoda; class Insecta; order Mantodea; family Mantidae; genus Mantis; species Mantis religiosa. Next base: position 94,969,636 of record CM060947.1, on the reverse strand, counting down.
GCTAGCGAAGGACGTGTTAATGAACGAGAAGACTGTGCGTGCATCGGAGTTTACGTAATCGCGAGTACAAGGAAATTGTAACGGACGAACTGGTGAATTGTAATTGTGTGCAGCACGTAATTCTGTGTAATTGGCAAGTGTTAAACTGTAAGTCGGTGGAAATAAAGAACATTTTTGAGTGGTGAAATTGGACTTTTCATTTCACGAACCCACAAAGTCACACTGGTGTCAGGAAGCGGGAAGATAACATCACCGAACATTACAACCATGGACGCGGCATTGGAGAAAATTTTGGAGAAGATGATGGAAATGAAGGCGGAACTGACAGAAATGAAGACGGCCAACGGCAACATCACCGAGAAGAGTGTGAGTGAGTGTGTGTTGTTTAGGGGCCCGTCGACAACAAGGTCATTTGGGCCCCTCACCGAGAAGATGGAAGAAATTAAGAGCGAATTGACCACGGAAATGAGGGCAGCGAACGAGGTCCTCGCCGCCAAATTTGAGGAACAGTTGGCCGGCATGAGGGATGACGTCACGAACCTGGGCAAGCGGATGGGTCAAGTAGACGACCGCCTTAATGATTTAGAGGAAAAAGCCGACACTAACGCCAAGACCCTGAACGCCGTGGTGGAAGACGTCGAAGACCTTGCTAACCGCGTTAACAACCTGGAGGGAAAGGCCGACAGCAGCGTCAAGTCCCTGAACGCCATGGTGGAGGACGTCGTCGGCAGGAAGCTGAAGGATTTGAAGGCCGACGCGCCGGGACGCGACACAACATCTGCGCGCGTCAAACCTCCCAAGTATGACGGCGCGTCAACGTTTGAGGTCTTCCGCCGCCAGTTCGACACAGTGGCCAGGCACAACAGATGGTCACCGGAGGAGGCCACACAGTTAATAGCCAGCCTCCAGGGACGGGCCGCGGAAGTGCTAAACGCGGTGCAGACGATGGCGGCGCCCAAGGACATCTGGGAGGCCCTGGAGAATCGCTTCGGGAACCACCGCTTAGCCGCAGCATACCGAAGCCAGCTAAAGGCAAGGTCGCAGCAGCCGGGGGAGACGCTGCAGGAGTTCGCCATAGCCATCGAGCAGCTGGCTAGCAAGGCCTTGGTTGACCTGCCACTGGAGTTCGTATCCCGGGAAGCCGCCTACAATTTTGTCGACGGGGTAGGGGACACGGAGATTCGTCAGCGCCTAATGCTCGGCGAATATAAAACCATACACGAGGCGCTGACAGCGGCATTAAGGATGGAGGCGGCCAAAGTAACATCTATTCCGACGTCGAGAACGAGGAGTGTCCGCTACGCCGGAGACAGGAGACCAGCTGAAGGACGCCGGCGAACACCTAGTGGCCTGTGTTGGGGATGTGGACAGCCCGGACACCTACAGAGAGACTGCCCACGCCAGGAAGAGCAGCCGGAAAACGAGTAAGGGCCGTCGTGGAGAGGGGCACGTCGGCGCCATCACCACCATCCCCTCGAGTGACACTGCGCGCCGTCAGCCGGCGTATGGATGACAGCCTCATCGCGGACGGTTGGATAAGAGGAAAGCCGTGCCGCGTGCTGGTGGACACCGGGGCGGCCGTGACCATCATCAGACCTGACGTGGCGAAGGGTTTGCCGACAAGGAAGCCAAGCCGGCCATACCACCTTGTCACGGCATCGGGTGACACCTTGCCTGTGGAGAAGGAGGCCCTGCTGGAGCTGAACTTGGGACGGAGTGCCGTTCGTCTGTGGGTGTTCGTCGCGAAGGTGGCTGAGGAGGTGATCCTGGGACTGGATGCCCTCAGGAGCCATGAGGCGACGGTCGACGTCGGCAAGAAGGTCCTGCGGCTTAACGGAGAAGAGGTTATACTCCGTCAACCCGAAGAGCGCCTTGGAATGTGCAGGGTCGTCTTGGACGAAGACGTGGTTGTTCCCGCGAGGAGCGAGGTGGTGGTGACGGCGCGACTTGAGGGCCAGAGAACCAGGAACATGATGCTGGACCAGAAGACGTCTGTACACGGACTGTGTGTAGCCAGGGCATTGCTGCCGTGCCGAGAGGAGGTGCCAGTGAGACTGCTAAATCCAACGGACACCGATCACGACGTCCAGGCCGGGACGGAGTTGGGAACGTGCGAGCCCGTAGTGAGCGTAACAGCAATCGACAAGACACAGGAGCCGGCGCCGAAGCAACACCTGGGGCCCCGGCTAGAAGGCTTACTGGAGAGGGCGGCCGACCACCTGACCGCAGAACAGCTGGAGCAGGTTCGACAACTACTGGGGCGATACGAGCGCGTCTTCAGCCAAGGCGATAGTGACTACGGCCGCACGGACAAAGTGCTTCACCGCATCGACACCGGAGACGCCCGGCCTATTCGGCAACCACATAGACGCGTTCCGCTGGCGAAGCAAGGGGCGGTACGAGACATGCTGGAGGACATGAGATCCAGGGGAGTGATTGAAGAGTCCGACAGCCCTTGGTGTTCCCCTGTAGTCTTGGTGGCGAAGAAGAACGGCGAGCTGCGCTTCTGCGTAGACTACAGAAAGCTGAACGCTGTCACCCGGAAGGACTGCTTTCCCTTACCCCGGATTGACGACACCCTGGACACGCTAGCTGGTGCACAGTGGTTCTCGACCCTGGACCTGAAGTCGGTCTACTGGCAGGTAGCTCTAGACCCGAGAGACAAGGAGAAGACCGCATTCTCGACGGGCCAAGGTCTTTGGCAGTTCACGGTTATGCCCTTTGGCCTCTGCAACGCACCAGCTACCTTCCAACGCCTCATGGAGTCAGTGATGAGAGGGCTGACTTACGATGCCTGCCTGCTATACCTGGACGACATCATCATCGCCGGGAAGACTTTTGAAGATCACCTCGAGAATCTGAGTAAGGTGCTACAGAGACTGCAGGCGACCAACTTGAAGCTGAACGCGAAGTGCCAGCTCTTCCGCAAGAAAGTGAACTACTTAGGCCACAGTCTCAGCAACCGGAGTGGCCACAGACCCGGAGAAGACACAGGCTGTGAGAGATTGGCCTCGCCCAAAGGATAGGAAAGAGTTGCGCAGTTTCCTGGGGCTGTGCAGTTATTACCGCCGCTTCATAAAGGGGTTCTCCAACATCGCAAAACCACTCACCCGCCTGACAGAGGAACACCGGCCTTATGTGTGGGCAGAGGACGCCGAAAACGCTTTCCAGCACCTAAAGGAGACCCTGTGCAGTGCTCCAATTTTGGGTTTCCCACAACCGGGTGGCGCCTTCATTGTGGACACCGACGCTAGCGACCATTGCATTGGAGGTGTCCTATCGCAGATCCAGGACGGCCATGAGCGGGTGATAGCCTACTACAGCAAGACGCTATCCAAGGCAGAGAAGAACTACTGCGTCACCCGACGAGAATTATTGGCGGTAGTAAAGACCTTGGAGCACTTCCACAAGTACCTGTACGGTCAGCCATTCCACCTGAGGACTGACCATTCCGCCCTAACCTGGCTATTGAGCTTTAAGAACCTGGAAGGCCAGACAGCACGTTGGGTCCAGAGGCTGCAGGAGTACGACTTCACCTCGGAACATCGTAGAGGGAAGAGCCACGGTAACGCAGACGCCATGTCCCGAAGACCCTGTCCAGAAGAGTGCGGCAAGTGCACAAGAGTGGAAGAGAAGGAGCGTGCCGCCGCAGTCCGAGTAGTTGTGGCAGTGCCTGCGGACGGTTGGGATAGCGCAGGCCTGAGGAGGGAGCAGCTGGCGGACGCAGACTTGGGGCCACTCTTGAGGGAAGTGGAGGCAGGGACAAGACCAACCTGGGAGGATATCGCACCAAGGAGCGCCACCTACAAGTCGTACTGGGCCCAATGGGACTCGTTGAAGATCAGAGAGGGCGTGCTGTTCCGGGTATGGGAATCACCCGATGGGAAGACGCAGAGAGAGCAGTTGGTACTTCCCCGGAGTAAGGTCCCGGAAGTCCTGGAGGAAGTACACGCCGGTACTTCGGGAGGACACCTGGGAGCGAACCGAACGATTGACAAACTACGGCAGCGCTACTACTGGCTGAGGCTCCGAGCAGATGCTGAGAGATGTTGCCGTCAGTGCCACGTGTGCGCGGCGAGTCGCGGCCCCCAGACTAGGAGCCGGGGTCGCATGCAGCAGTACAACGTCGGAGCGCCATTCGAACGGCTCGCCGTTGACATTGCTGGACCGTTCCCAGTTTCCGACCGAGGCAACAAGTACCTAATGGTGGTCGTGGACTACTTCACCAAGTGGCCGGAGGTGTATGCCATCCCAAACCAAGAGGCAAAGACAATCACAGACTGCCTCGTGAAGCAAGTGTTCTGTCGATTTGGGGTGCCGTTAGAGCTACACAGTGACCAGGGTACCAACTTTGAGTCCAACCTAATGAAGGAGGCATTACAAAGGCTTGGGGTGAACAAGACTCGCACTACGCCTCTACATCCCCAATCGGACGGCATGGTCGAAAGGTACATCAAGACCTTAGAGGAACACCTGAGGAAAGTCGTGGCCAGCCATCAGCGAGACTGGGACGTCAAGGTGCCACTGTTCTTGCTGGCCTATCGCTCGTCTACACACGACACAACTGGGATGACGCCAGCCAGCTTAATGTTCGGCCGAGAGTTACGCCTCCCTTGTGACCTGGCTTTTGGAAGCCCTCCGGAAGCGAAACAGCCAGCGACCGAGTATGTGGAGAACTTGGTGGACCATCTCCACAACATGCACGAGATGGCTCGCCAGAACATCCAGAAGGCGAGCGACCGCATGAAGACCAGGTATGACAGGCAAGCCAACAGCCAAGGGTTCCAGCAAGGTGACCTGGTCTGGTTGTACCGCCCTACCCGGACCAAGGGACGCTGCCCGAAGCTCCAGCAGCCATGGCAAGGACCGTACCGGGTTGTGAAGAGGATCAACGACGTGGTCTACCGCATCCAGAAGGTTCCCCGAGGAAAGATGTTGGTGGTACACCTGGATCGTCTTGCACGCTACGATGGTGCTGTTCGGGACGACCAGCTTTGAGGAGGGAGCAGTGTCACCCAATTAGGGAAGGGACGGACAGGCGACAGTTGGGAGGGACCCTAGGCACTGGGCCACGCCCACTCATCGGTCTCTGTCACTAACTGAGGGAAATGTCAGTTGTCCCTCGAAGTTTCTCTCCCCTTCTCCTCTCCTATGGAACGTTCGGGTAATTTGCGGAAAACCAGAGACTTCTAGAATAGCAGGATATTCCTATAAAAGGGACTTCAATTAGGAGTGAGTCAGTCAGTGTTTGACGTGCTAGCGAAGGACGTGTTAATGAACGAGAAGACTGTGCGTGCATCGGAGTTTACGTAATCGCGAGTACAAGGAAATTGTAACGGACGAACTGGTGAATTGTAATTGTGTGCAGCACGTAATTCTGTGTAATTGGCAAGTGTTAAACTGTAAGTCGGTGGAAATAAAGAACATTTTTGAGTGGTGAAATTGGACTTTTCATTTCACGAACCCACAAAGTCACAATATTCAAGAAGAACATCGCCCTAGCCCCAATAAATAAATTCAATTTAAAAAACTTATTGTGCAACAACCTGAAAGACTCAGTACCTGAAAACAAGAAATCAGGTATATACAAAATCAACTGCTCAGATTGCAATAAGTTCTACATAGCAAAAAACCAATAGAAGTTTACATATTAGATTACAGGAACATATGAGATGTGTGAAATACAAACAAATAGAAAAATCAGCAATAGCTCACCATTTCTGGTCTACCAAGCATGAAATTGTACCAAATATAAAACTATTAAAGCCAGCCAGTAATGCAGCCGAACTCGATGTTTGGGAAAAATTGCTAATTATAAAAAACAAACAGTATACTTTAAATTTTGAAATGCCACCTGAAAACTCTCTTTGGAAGTTCATCTCACAGACAACAGATGCCATCGCAGACAACCAGCTCACTTCAGGAAACCATGGATCCAACCAGTCAGATAACTGCTGACGATGGGGACAAACTGTTCTCCGAAACATGTCCAACAAAGGATAATTTAAGTGGTTTGTGTTTGAATTACCGACTCATTACTTTCAAATGTTAAATACATCACTGTTTCTAACCTTTTGCTTCAAATAAGGACAACACTTGTTTATCAACATCGCGATCTCCAAGGACAGTTGTGTTACGGTTGTGTCTTAAACATGGCTGATTGGTTTTTTTAGTTAACTGATGGAAATTAATCATTTCTCCACACTAGCCGTATATAGGCTAAGGTTTTTGATAGAGTCAACATGAAAAATTCAATGCCATGGCCAGGATTTTAACCACAGATCTCCTGGTTTCCATCCAGTCGCTCTTAACCTTTGAGCTACCATGGCCAATGTGCCATCTTGACATTAAATTCTCCAGTTGATTCGTATATTTTACCGGTAGACCACCAGGGGCTCTTGCATCCGAGATACACTGTTTGTGGCGACTTACTATCGTAAATACTTAAGTCCCAGGCTTCATCATTTAACTCTTATTATTTTAGTTAATTGATGGAAATTAATCATTTCTCCACACTAGCCGTATATAGGCTAAGGTTTTTGATAGAGTCAACATGAAAAATTCAATGTAAATTCAATAAAATTCAACCAGGAGATACATGGTTCAAATCCCAGCCATGGCATTGAATTGTTCAGGTTGACTCTATATATGGCTAGTGTGGAGAAATAATTAATTTCCATCAATTAACTAAAATAATACGAGTTAAATGATGAAGCCTGGGACTTACGTACTTACGACAGTAAGTCTCCATAAACAGTGTATCTCGGATGCGAGAGCCCCTAGTGGTCTACCGGGAAAATATACGAGTCAACTGGAGAATTTAATGTCAGGACAGCACATTGGCCATGGTAGTTCAAAGGTTAAGAGCGACTGGATGGAAACCAGGAGATCTGTGCTTCAAATCCCGCCTATGGCATTGAATTTTTCATGTTGACTATCTATGGCTGATAGGTGTTTAATTTTTTATGAATTAGAATTGCAGAAAGAACTCAACTTGTACCCTGCATACCATTATCCATGATGATTTCGATATGAAAAATTACATTCCAAAGGATATGACACAGGCCGAGATGGAGAACAGAGTTGAAGTCTATTGTTGAACACTGAAAATGAACAATGATTAAGATTTTTTTTGAGAAACTGGTGACAGGTGATGAATTATGTTGATGCTTCCATACGTTTGAGAACTAAGTTCATGCAATGGAAACAACCTGGGAGTCTCCAGCCCAAGAGATTTTGTGCTGCTCCATCTGCAGGCAAGAAGATGCCCTCCATCTTTTGGGACACTTGTCGGATACTGCTAATGGACTGACTTCTATAAGGAACAACTGTCAACAGCAGGGTGTACTGTGAAACCCTTACATGACTTAGATGTAGGATTCACAAATGGCAAAAGGGAAAGCGGTCAAAAGAAGTGCTCCTCCAAGCATGACAAAGCACAGCCATATATCAGCAATGCAATGACTGCAAAGTAGATATCACTGGAGTTCATTGTTGTACCACACCTACCATATTCACCAGATCTTGCTCCATCTAATTATGCTCTATTCAAAAACATGAAGTCATGTAAGAGAAAAGCAAGGAATTACAGGCACCTGTCTACAAGTGGGACATAGCTCCCCAAACAATGGTTCCATAGCGATAATGAAGTTCCCAGAAAGGTGACAGTGAACTACTGACATCAGTGAAGAATATATTGAGATCTCATGTACACTAATTCATGTTCATCATAAATAAGGTACTAAAAACCATTACTGTAAATCATTTCTGAACACCCCTCTTAACATCAATCTTCCCTAACTTTGATCTTTTAATCCTCTTTTTTGGCATTTTGGAAAGTAGCTGTACACTTTACTATCCACTTAAGCCTTTGCTTTAGCCACTTTACTAATAGGTACTTTCCCTATTTGGTAACTTTTTATACAGTCGAATACATTGTTAATTGTTTGTTGGGATTGTTTACTTTATGATCCTAAAGGTGGCTTGCTGCAGATTCTTCCTTTTCCTCTCTCTACACTACCTTAGCCTGTCGCCCCCACAAAGGAAAATTGAAACAGAACGATCACTGATGTTATGACTATGAGAAGAACTAGCGATTTCCCAAGGTAACAATATATTAATGGCACGCAATAAAGCACTATTCAAGTAAAATTTCTAAAGAAAAGTTAACAGAATGACAGAAAAGAGGTAGATTTGTGTTATTGTGTTCACTCCAAGATTAAATAGGAAACTGCATTCAATATTTCTTTGCTCTCACTGGCTGAAGCGACATGCTAAAACCCAGCATGAAAAGGCATTGACCAAGAATAAACAATGCTTATACTCAATAATATCTAATTTTTTTCACTTAAGACTGTGAATAGGATGAGGGTTGGAAGATAGAATGAGATTGAAACATTCAATGCTATAGAGAGGAAACCAGAAGTCCTGTAGTTCAAATTTTGGTTATAGCACCAAATTTTTCAGTCTGATTCTACTTTTCAATGCATACAGGGTTTGTTGACTTCTGAAAACAGCAAGCCACATGTCCACCTTTACAGTAGGACATTTATACATTATGAACTGCAATGGCTAATTCAGAATTTAAAAATTAACTTTGATAGTCATCTATAAATTATGCAAATCTGCCTACATATTTTTATCAAATATAGGAAGCTTAAGTGCTGACTGCATGCATATTTCAAGAAATTTTAAAGCATGAAAATCTAGTCCCGTTTCATGGTATGGTCAACGAACTTCCTTGTATAACAAGCTTATGCACATCAAAGTATGCAAATAACAGTGTCTTGTAAAAACAATCTATTTTTGTGAAACTGAGGAAGTAATAAAATTATCATTCAAATGCTTCCTCCATCCCAAAATAATAGTTGCAACTCTAACTTGTTTATTGGAAACAAACAAACGCAAGAATCAAAGTGTTTAATTAGTTCCTATGTCTCTTCATTATCAATAAATAAATACATAAAAAAAATTAAAGGAATATGAATATCATTTTGGAATAGAAGGAATAAAACTTGTGAAATGTAAAAACAAAGTAAAATATTGCACAGATACTTTGGTTAGGAATTCACAATTCCCCACCTTACCAAAAAAAAAAAAAGAGCTATAACTTAACAATTAAATATGAAACAATTTTCACACCATTTTGCTAAATGGAAATAATATAAAACACAATAAGTATATAATAACAGACAATAACAATAAATTAATAAGAAACCTTTCCTTCTTCCCTGTACATTTTTTGACAATTTGAAAGAGGCAAAGTATGGCAAAACATGTATTTTCTATTACAAAATAACAAGATTACACTTTTATCTGTGTAAAGAAACACATTTTATTATGGGACCTTTACTTTCTATAAAACTGGAAAAAAGTCTATAGATATGATATATTACTGTTTTATATAACTTTAAAGACATATTTAAAAATGCTGACCAATGAAGTATATGGACACAACAGTATATGCTCAAAAAGTTCTACATTCAATGATAGGAGTATAGATTTAATAATAAAATCAATAATGATTGGATTTTAAGAAGTACTTGGTCAGAGTTTTAATTATTTAGTGTAGATATTCAGCATACAATTCTTCATAAATAGGAAGTTCACAGGTACTTGATCTATAATTTGTGATTCTGGTAACTGTATTGTCACAATGATGATCATGCAAGTCTGTCGTGAGAAAGTAACATACATTCAAGGACACTTACTGATTGATGTCACGGAGAAGGCTCATTGCATGAGAAATAAACATGACAAGGTCAGCTGATTCAGAAAGCAAGTTGTATTATTACTATGCAAAAGACCTTTCGCAAGTGCAGTTCCATAGGTTTACAAGTCGAAAGATTACTGTACCCAGCAGATATATAAAAGCTGATGCAACACCAACAGAGTCAATATTCACCTACTATATTGTATGAGTAAATTTGCAAAGCAGATAGGTACATTGGTGAATTACACACTTGGGATACCCAGGCAACCTGTAATTGCTCTTCACTCTCTCAAATTAAGTGGTGAATAATCAGGCAGTGTGTCAATCAGTAGTCAGTTAAACAGTGACAGCAGTGTGGTGCTTTATGGTACATTCCAAGGACCATAACAAGGGGTCAGCAGCTGAGTGATGGGCCAGAAGTAGTTTACGGGTCAGTAAGGGCAGCTCTAGGTGAGGAATTGCTGAGCTGTAGAGCTGTACTTGTGAATATCAGAGTTGTGTGCAGAATTGGTGGTGGACCTATGTGTAGGTCAGAAAGATTATAGCAACACAAAGGGGTGTAAGTTACAGAGACTTAAAGGGAACATTGTAGAGATGTTTCGAAGTGTTGTATTTGTGCAATGTACCTTAGCAATGAGTTAATGATTTTGGTGATAATAAAGGAGTTTTGAAGTGAACTTTTTCTTCTTTTGTCAAAGTATTCTAACGGAAAGGTAGAGTCAGACTTTCCATACTTTGTTCTACACACGACTAGCGTAAAAGAAAAATTAATTTCCAAAGTATTCTAATGTTTGTCCTAACATTCTGACCACCAATTTCAATTGACAGATGTTGGAAACTCTCAAAATTTGCCACTGTATAAATTGACATCCAAATTTCCGTGTAGTTTTTAATGGAACTATGACAAATGAGAGCCTTCTATCATTTTCTTCTTTCCTGATTTGTTTACCTTACAAGCTAAAAAGAAAGTTTCTGTTTCACAAAACAATAGATAAGCAGCTAGATATACTTATTGCTGTATAGTTCAGCAGTATTCTAACTTCAGCTTCTGTACCTTCATTTCAAAATTCAGCACACTTTGTTTAATGTTATTTTATTTATGCTAAACAGAGCAATGTATCAATTACAATAGCTGCATAAAAAAGAAATGTAATTTGAAATACTATTACAAAAATTACTAGAACTAAAATTTTATAAAATTATAATAAACACAATACTACAGAGAAGTCAAAGTAACAAAAATACAAATTTGCATACAATATTATACAATTTAGCTGAAAAACTAATAGTTAAATGAACATTATAACAATGATACAAACTGTATTTGTTGTACAGGTGTATTCTTTCGCTTAAGAAGTATGTGGTTAAAACCGTAAGCATTTCATCTCTAAATTTAACTGCATTTTAAATACATTGTAAATGAGTCCAGCTCAATTTTACTCTTAAGTTCACTGTAGTCAGGTCTATTTATAGAGCATCCTTAGGAAGGAATTTTTATGTAATTACATTTGAGTTCAATTGGAGTAATTTAACTAACTGAATTTCGTTTCATTGGCAAATTATTTTGCTTGAGTGATTCTTCATTGTAAACCTGAAATGCACAAGTTTATACAGCAATAGTTCACCCATTAAACTACGATTGGAAAAAAGGAACATGGTTTCAATTGGCAGGGGTCAAAGCACAAGGTTCGTAGGTTTCTAATACACAATTACATAAAAACAGCTTCAATTCAATAAACAAACACTTTTTTCAACACTATGGTACACAGACTCTATAAGTTTCCATTAAACAAGTTAACTGTATTAAAGAATAATAGATTAATAACAGAGTAATACTAAATGGCCTCGCCACAAACCTTACATTCAAAATTAAATGGTTCAAAGACAAAATGAAAGACAACATTCTAGAATTGAAGGTATAGAAAGTATCCAAAAAAACAAGAAGATGTAACTTCAAGTATCATTCATAAGAGATTCAACAAAATATTTGAACCCATCATCATTTTAAAGCTACACGTCTGCAACTTTAGAGAAGGGAGGAAGAAAACCTGCTGTGAGCACCTTTAAAGGAAAAAGTTTTACATTAAAAAAAGTGCGGCATCTATCAGGTTAAACCTGTAAATCGTCACAACACATATAGGTAAAACATGAAGAAATTGAGATGAACAAAAGAAATTTGTTAAAAACTAAACAAATAGAAAAATCAATGATTTACAAACATTTTTGAAAATTTAAAGTTGCTTAAAGGCAGCAGAACTTTCCATTCAGGAAAGACATTAATGTCAAACAAAAATTTATAAAATATGATAGTCTAATACTAAACAACTTAAGACAGATTCATCACATCACCTTATGTTTCCAAGGAAACAAAGGAAGTGATTCACAATATTACCACCAGTCGGTTTATAGCTGAAGAATGAAGGGAGCAACATTAAAAATATCCACAGTGCTGTTTATGTGGTAAAGACGATTTAATGAACATCGATCATCTAACTGTATGTGAAACTCTCCAAAATCAAGAAGATCTAGTCTCCAAATATTGGGAAGCAAGAAGAAAAATGATTTTACTATCAAATTCTGAGCATTACACGCTTGCACATACATACATATTAAAAACATGTTCTGAGCATTCACCAAATAAGTGGGTTTGATGACCCTCACCCCAAAAAATCATGTCAGTTTGACTGGTAAATATATATTTAGGCTTCACATTCATTACAAGGGAAGTTTTAAATATAGGTCATTCTTTAAAGTCTGAAGATTTACTTTTCCTACACATTACAAAGAGGTAAAGAATGTTACTAACCATATTCCGCCCAAAAATTTGAATCAAGATCTTGTCGGATATATATATATATATATGTTTTGAGGTCACCTGTATGAATGAATTACTTAATTAAAAATGGTCAATATATGTGTGAATAGCATAACTCAATCATCATAATAATAATAAAAAATGAAGACACAGATAAACATCAAACTAAATTGAGCACCTTCCAAGATATATCTCAAAGGTTTCCAAGAAAATTCTCCATGCGTACACTATCCTTTACATGCTGTATCACTCAGAACAAATGCTTAAGATTGTCAATATACGAGGTACATTCTTGTTCTTCATGGCTGACAGACCAGATAAGAACTTATAATCATTCGTTTTCTCTAGCTTCATGGTGTGACACCTACTGAAATTCATCACCAGTTGAGTGAGGCATATGGTGAAGGTACCAAGGATGTGTCTAATGTGCGACATTCAATGAAGGCAGAACATTGTATGAAAACAAACCAAGACAGTCACAGCCTCGCACCAGCTGGTCTGACGACATGGTCCAGTGAGTGGAGAATCCTTTACTTTGGCTTTGCTCTGACTTGCTCTGGCTCCTCTTTGGCTTTACCTTGGCTATGCTCTGGCTTTGGCTTTGCTCTCACTTTGCCCTAGATTTCCTCTCGCTTTGCTCTGGCTTTGCCTTGGCTTTACTCTGCTCTGCTCTGTTCTGCTCAGACTACATTCTGGCTTCGCTTTGGCTTTAATTTGACTTCACTTTAAATTAATTTACTTTACTTTATTTAGGTTAAGGGTCGAACACAGATGTGGACCTTGTTTGGGCGTTTAGCATTAGCTCTCTCAACACTCGGAGGCACCCAATCGAGGGAGTTGGCTCGGGACCCCAGGATCACCAATCCTGTACCTACCGCAGTAGGCCCCTGGGGGGATTATTTGGAAACTTCAATTTTGTTGCCATAATGCAAAATGACTGCCCTGTTTCCAGGCCAAAAGCAGTTGATTTCACAGCTTTACACTTGGAGGAACTGAACATTAAAGAGGATGAAGCACTAAAACAGTAGCATTCAGTTTTAGAAACAAGTACCTGAACAAATGCCCAAAATTAAAAGAATGTGCCAAGAAAGATCCTCATTTTGGGACAAGCTATTATGAGTCACTATATTCAAAACTAAATCTAGGTATTAAGCTATTTTAAGCAATGAAGATTTAAATGAATTTGTTTGATACACCTTAACTTAGTCATCAACCTGATATCAAGCAGCTATTGGTTCAAATCAACACCCAAATAAATGAAACTTAATTTTTTATAAAAGGAGTTCAGTGATAACTGATGTACAATTATTTTTTCTCTTACTGTATAAAGCACCATAGGTGGTGGCATTGGTGGTAGATGAAATAATTGGAAGGAAAATTGGAAAGAAGATTTTCCTGGAAGGAAACATTCAGGCCTAATTTTATGGTACTTCCCCAGCATTTTCACTGAGGGGAGGAGGGCCTTGGCAGAATTTGAACCACAGATTTACATTCACAAGTCTGTGCCTAAATGAAACAGACTGCCTATTCACATAATCTTTTATCAAATTATGATAATTACACATACTATCAGTGCCTACTATGTGATTCACTTTAATCTGTAACACTTGAAATCAAGTTAGCTCTCTTCGAAGTGTCCTTCAGACTGTGGCTCCCGAACTCAAGTAATTGCCCACACCTGTAGCATATCCTCTTACATCCCCAGCAAGGTAAAAGAAAAGAACTGGTTCTTAAGCAGAATAATGTTATACACTGGTTTGCAGAACACAATGCCATATCATACAGCCATCCACTAATAACACCCTTGCTGCCTTACATGGAATGGAAAGAGGGTTTTGGCTGAAGCTTTGCTGGCACAATTACTATTGCTATTAAGTACTCATGCACCAAAATTAAACTGCCCCTCTGAGCATTAATCATCCACAATACAAAATTAAAACTCCATTAAAATGGTAAGAACTTACACATACACAATGTTTCTGCTTTAGACATCCCTGAAAATAAATTTTGTTTATGTTTAGACCAGGCTAAAAATATGTAAGTAAGCTTATAGCTTGATTGCTTCTGTTCCCATGATGTGTGTTGAACAGCACCTGGTAGTCATGGAATCTTAAGAATTCCTCTCCGCCATTGAATTTCACCTAAGGTTTCCATATGATCATATACTGTTCCTTTGTTACACCTATTAAAACTATTATAATGAATTATAATGAATATAAGCAATTCAATATACGAGGTATTCTTAAAATACCTCTGTCCAAAATGTGCAACATTTCTAACAGTAGCAAATTCTTGCTGTAAATAATACCTAAACACATCACACAATATAGAAAGCTGCACACCTACTCTACAAAAAAACCTCACATGCTATCAACTGTAAACCGAGGACAACAAAAAGAAGAATGCAAAACATGCAAAACACAACACAATCTTCATTTCTTTTTGCTATACCTCTGGAGGGGAAGAAGACAGAGTAACATAACACAGTTCTTCATAAATTTCCTCTTCATCTTCAAACTGCGGACACTTGATTGTGAACTGCTTCCAGCTAGGATCGTTGTATTCCCAACTTACAGTTTTATTTATTGGTAAAACCGCCCCACTGCTGCAATTAAAGCAATCTTAACAAGCATTCATTTTTATTTAGCGCATTATCAAGTTAACACACAACTCCATCAATGGGGATAGCCAATTAAACATTCTTCCAACAATTTTTAACTAAAATTGAATGATCTTCAAATATAAATAAATATTAAAATAATACTTTGTGCTGACCAAGTAATTAAGTTACGAAAATGCATTGCAGGAAGTAGCTGAACTGCTCAAAACTACAAACAGAATGAATCTTGCAATCTCAAACTGCAAACCAAACTGATTGATTTTATAATTAAGGGGTATGTATAACCTAAGATTGTGTTAGAATATAAAACTGCTAATAATTATTATATGTGTAGTTGTTTAATCTGTTGCATTTTTTATTTAGAAGTGGAAACTGAACATAAAATGAGCCAATTTAACAGTATGGAGAAATTATTAGAACTGTATGCACACAAACTCAGAAAAGTCAGTTATGCAATTCCAATGAGCCACTTTGAAAGTGTAAACTGGATTTTAACAAACAAGGAAGCAACAAAGCAAATTACAGCCTGTGGAAATGTGGTTGTGGTTGTACTAAGTAGACAATAGATTCAGAAATAATGCAAAATGAAAAAATGTGTATATCCATAAATGAATACTAAACTATTTGGTGGGGAACTTGCAAAATAGCTGAAATTGAGATTTAACAAAACCAATACCTGGTATAGACCAAAAACCATACCAAGTGTTGGCAGAATATAAAGAAACTCCATAGATTTAAATTCCTATAGCTTGTGGAACTAGAACAAGAATATTATAAACTGTGTAGTTGTGATATGACGGAACATTCTGCACCAGAGGAAATAGAATCAATGAAATCTTGGTAGTAGAATCCTTCCTCATAATTACAGTATTACTTCCCTTCGTAGTTGTGATATGACGGAACATTCTGCACCAGAGGAAATAGAATCATTGAAATCTTGGTAGTAGAATCCTTCCTCATAATTACAGTATCACTTCCCTTCCTTAACATTATTTCACATAGTTTGATTGTAAAGATATCCATTATGAACAACAATTAATTTAAATTAATTTAATTTATCAAAATCACATCAATTCAGATATTAAGGGTGAAATTTTATTCATTTTAGGTTTAGCTTTTGACACACAGCAACTTCACTATAATAGCTCAAAGGTATTCCTATATTATAATATAATTATTTGAAGGAGTGTTCATTTATATCATCTTTGTGTTAGACTAGTAGTCTAACTCACATTCAAGATGCCCAAAGTTTGGATTTCAGTTAGGGTGAATTAACTGCATTTGAGCTTTCTGGTTCTTACCTTTGTCAATCAAGAAGAAATAAATACCATATAAATTAATATATATATATATATGGATCCTAGGTTCATTTGAGCATCATTTCATCCATTTCATTCATTCATATCAATATGGCTTCTCAAATAAAGGATGCCAAAATGAAAGTAAATTTGAATAGGAATTGAGAATCAGATCAACTAAGTCCCTTAAGCTTTATTATTCACTTTTACTGTCAGTCAACAGCAATCATAAATAAAATAAATATTTAGTTAGTTAATGATGTCAACTACCAGGAATATATCTATATGGCCAGTGTGATGGAATTTTATCTGTAGTTCTTTTACATGTCAGTAAATCTACTATACTTAAAAGCAACCACTTTTAAGTACTTAAAATATGGCCATAGAACTGGAACATGAATTAAAGGCAATTACCCTAGCACAAAAACTGCTAGTTAACAAAAATAGACACAAGTGGTATCACACAGCAGATAATATATGCAATCTAAAAACCCGAACAACCTTCAGAACATACATCAATAACTCAAAACACAAGAACATAATAACAAATATAATAACAATAGAGGAAACAAGCCCAACAGAATATATTGACATACATTATAAGTATGACCTGTTATAAACAATACATAAGCAAAACAATTTATCAGATGAAATGAGAGCAATAGCAATAGCCACAGAAAATGAAAGATATCCAGAAAAAGAATGGCTCCAAATATATACAGATGGATCCTTTATTAACAAACAAGATGCTGGTGCAGGAGTATACTGCAAACATTTTGCACAGTATCTAACACTAGACGAAACTTCAAACCATTATGATGGAGAACTAACAGCCATAAAAGCAGCACTGCAGAATGTCCTGTACAGACCGTATATAAAGTAAAACATAGTTATCTTAACAGATTCAAAATCAGCCATAGATGGGATTTAAAACTATAAAAACAAAACAATAAGAAACATCAAAGAAATAAGTTTAATTACAGCTGTCGAATCAAGAAACCATGTCACCCTACAATGGATTCCAGCCCACGTTGGACTTTTAGGTAATGAACGTGCTGTCCAACTAGTAAAAAAAGGTGCAATTCAAAATATAAAACTCATAAGACAAACTGAAATTAATAAACAATTAACATTAAGCTACATTTTAAAAGACAGCAGAGACTTGAAGATAAAGTAAAAGACAAGGATTATAAGAACATTGGAGACAAAACTGACATACAAAAACTACCAAAAAAACTGCAGTGTCCCTATTTAGAATGGAAACTGGCCATGATTGTCTTGCAGAACACCTACACCCAAATGCACTGTCTGTAAAGAGGAAATGAAATGTGTAGTGTTTAACGCCCGCTTTTACTACATACGGCACCGCAGGCGGTGACACTGATGATACATGAGATGAAGATGGAGCACCGGTGGAATGAGATGGCGGGGGAAACCGGTGGTCCCGGAGAAAACCCACCCCAACGCCGTGTTGTCCACCACAAATCTCACTTTGCGGTCGCCTGGGATCGAACCCGGGCCGCCTATGTAAAGAGGATGTCATCATGAACAAACACCATTTGGACAAATGTAATGGTCTCAAAAGTGGGAACCTACAGGCTTTATATTGGGAACCTAAGGGGAAAATGCAAATCAACTAATCTCCAGTGCCATTAACAACAACAACAACAAGTACACTTAAAGACCATGAGATTCTCCATGGGGAATCTGAAGTGGTACCTGTTAGTGGAACAATGAACTTCCAAAGGTAATTCAGAGGAAGTAAATCAAAATTCATGAAGTGATCTTTATGCTTTAGTATATGTATGTTTTTTGAGTTTGATTTATGAGTCACTATGTTTACACTCAAACTTCACTTACTTGTTGTATAATTGAAACGTTTTCAAGATCATTCGATCTCATCCTCAGCTGTTTGGTGACTAAATGAACATTCTTCTTCCTCCACTACTACGGTGCTTCGATCCCTCTGCCATCTGGTGTTAGGGGCACTAAGTTTTACACTTCATTTAACGCCGGGATATCAAAATTTATAACTTTATAACGGTTTTCGGTTATAAATATTGTTTTCCCAAATATCCAATTCTATGGGTGTACTTAAAGATTTTAACAGTTTTATGTTATGGCCAATGTTGTGGTTTTCTGTCCAAAAATGGTGTGACACTGCAGATTTTTCTGTATGTTTCAACTTTATGTTTCTCTGGTGTTCTTTTGCCTGGTTAACAAGTTTCTCTTAGTTTTTCCTCTGTAGCTTTTATCACAGGTTTCACACTTTATATGATAAATTCCCGATTTCAAAGTGTTGGGGATTGAAGTTTTTAGTGGTATATTTAGCAGGTTCTTCAGACTGAATTTGTTTTGGGGTGCTAGTTTTAAGTTTAGTCTTTTGAAGATTCGTTCAAATTTTCTAAAAGCCCATGGATGGTAGGTGAATTTTCTATATTGCCAGTTTGTATTTTTAAGCGGCGTGAGAGTGGTCTTTTTTTATATTATCTTGAGTTTTTCCTTTCTTTTCATCATGTTCCTTATGATGGGTTGAATCCATTTAATACTGCTATCTCTTTTATGTGTTGTTCTTTCAAAAACTCCTCCTTACTCAGTGGGATGTTATATAGCCGGTGAATTAGACTTCTAAAGGCAGCTAGTTGATGTGAAACTGGGTTGTATTCATTTTTCTTTATGTAATTATCTATGTGTGTGGGCTTCCTGTATATTCCAAAATCTACACCATGACGATTTCTAGTTATCTTGAGGTCCAAATAGGGTAGGGTGCTGTCTCTTTCTACTTCCATTGTAAACTGGATATGATTATCTTGCAGGTTTAGTAATTTTAGAGAATCTTCTTTAAGTTTTTCCGGAATGATAGCAAAAACATCATCTACATATCTCCGCCAAAATTTGTAACTCTGTGGGAAGGCCTTTACTATGTGTGTTTCAAAATAGCTCATGTATAGGTCTGCTAAGATACGCGAAAGTGGGCTCCCCATAGCTAATCCTTTTGATACTTAGAATGAGGCTTACCACAGGACATAACTGCCTAGGAAAACACCCATATGAGGGGAACTATTTATATTTTGAGCATTGACAACCCTGAATGTTGCAGGTGCCATCCGGCGTTTCCAATGGAAAATTTGAGATTTTTTACCATAATCTACTTCAGACATTTTGTCGATAGAGTATCATTTGTTTTGTCTACATTAACTTAAAAATTGTGTCTCAATAAAAACATGGAAAAAGTTCATGCAATGATTTATTACAACTTTCAAAATGAATTATCAAGACAAGAATGCATCAATCAAACTAACTTTCACATTTGATGACAAAGCTCCATCCTTTGCCACTGTGAAACGCTGGTATAAAAAATTTTATCATGGCCGCCGTTCACTCAATGATGAAGTTCGTGAAGGCCGTCCAAAATTAGTTGTACAAGAAAAAAGTGATGCTGTGCAAAAACAAATAATGCATGATCGTCATGTGACATATTGTGAGATTGAGGCAACTCTAGGCATTAGTTCCACCAGTGTATATAAACTACTGCATGATTCAAAGTATAAACTTGTAAGAAGCGTAGGGACAGTGAAGCACAAATTGGTACAAAAGTGAATCGAGAAGATAGACACATTGCTTCACTCACACTGTTTATTCACAAGACATGTTTCAAGAGCTCTTGCTCCTATCATCAGCTGATACTCGACTAGTGCACGTTGTAGTGGTTTCCTCTTTCTCCGTTTTGTCAATAGATGGCGTGATGTACTTGTCAAAGATGTCCGGTAGTGGAGTTTCAAAATTCATGACTCTATGGAAAAACAAAAATCGTCATAACAAAAATCGTCAAAGTCATGAATTTTGAAACTCCACCACCGGACATCTTTGACAAGTACATCACGCCATCTATTGACAAAACGGAGAAAGAGGAAACCACTACAACCTGCACTAGTCAAGTATCAGCTGATGATAGGAGCAAGAGCTCTTGAAACATGTCCTGTGAATAAACAGTGTGAGTGAAGCAATGTGTCAATATCTTCTCGATTCACTTTTGTACTACTGCATGATTATTTAGCCATGAAAAAGATTTGCTCTCATTGGATCCCACATAATTTGATGCAATCTCAAAAAGATGCACATGTCGATTGGTGTACAAAAATGCTCAAGAAAGACAATGGTGGTGCCTCAAAAGACCTATATAACATTATAACAGGTGACGAATCATGGATCTATGTGTATAAGCTGGAACATAAACACAGTCGACTGTATGGGTGTTTAAGATGAAGCAAATCCAACAAAAGTTGTTTGCACTCGCACTTAGAAGCAAATAGTCACCTGCTTTCTCAGCAGAACTGGCCATATGATAACAGTACCTTTAGAAGAACATAAAACGGCCAATGCTGAATGGTACAAAACCATTTGCCTGTTGGAATTCTTCGGTGAAGGCAAACCAACAAGAACCATAGGATTGTTCTTCATCAGACTATGTGGGCGCAGACACATCTTGTCTAATAACAGATAATTTAAAGGCTCAAAAATCAAACTGATGGGTCATCTGCCATAGAGTCCTGATTTGACACCCAATGACTTCTTTTTGTTGCCGAACATCAAGGATAAATTGCGAGGACAATGATTTTTGTCGGCAGAAGAAGCCGTTGATGACTTCAAAAACTATGTTTTGGAGATGTCTTAAGAATACTGGAATAAATGCTTTGACAAATTGTTCAAATGGATGCAAAAGTGTATTGATCAAAAAGAATATTTTGAAAAACAATAAGGCAGTATTCAATCAGAAATTACTTTGTTTTAATTGTTACACTCAAAATATAAATAGTGCCCCTCGTATAGAACTGGAATACTTACTTCACCAAATAGTATGCTGTGCTGTCATGATGAGGAAATGGATAGTCAACACTCAGAACATTGTACAGCACTATCTAAATATTGGGAAGCAAAGAGGAGAATGACTTCACTGTTAACTCCAGAACAAAAAACATGCACGCACGTACGCACATTTCTCAAATGCTCAAGTTTCCAAGATATAATAAGTCTTACATCAGCAGATGTTGTCATAGTCCTATTGACATTCATGATTCCTTACAATCTCTTTCAGAGATACATTCTGACCATACTAAGGGGTTTTGAATAAATTAAAATCTTTGATGTTCATGTACTGGATTTTTCGTAGGTTTATTAGATTACATACAAAAATTTACTATTTTTCTAATTTTCTTCATTTGCACATGAAAAAATATAAATTGAAAATTTATCAAGTTGAATTGTATACCTCCCCTACTTCATTATCCCTGCATACATACCATTAACTTGTAACAATCCTAAAAGTTTGGGTACACCTCCTTTACTGATCCCTAGATTTAGCACCATATTAATTTCAATCACCATCCTAAAGGTCATGTAACAAAGCATTTAAAAGCTTTTAAAATATGTGTGTTTGGAGGAATTTAGTAACAGTGACGTCAAAATTAATATAAAAATTATTTGTGGTTGGTTTATTGACACTCGTCACTTACTTTTTCATATATTTATGAGAGACTAGTGGAGGCCAGGGCCTTTGAAACTAGTCTCTCATAAATATATGAAAAAGTAAGTGACGAGTGTCAATAAACCAACCACAAATAATTTTTATATTACTTTTAAAATATGTTTACAAAAGAACATTATTTAAATTTTATATATAGAATATAGCTAAAACTAGGGCACACTATAACAAAGAAATAGTCTTGTACAAATATTTGTATAGGTTAAAGAATATTGCTAATTGATTTTCTAAACACAAAAACATTTCTTTAACAATATAACATAGAACTTACTTTGTGTTTAGATTCCTGTAGATGTCCTCATGTGGTGAATTATTTTTACGCACCAAAAAGCCACTGCAAAAGGAATACATATTAAAATATGTATTAGAAATATACAAATAATATATTATTATTATTATTATTATTATTATTATTATTATTATTATTATTATTATTATTTATTATTTATTATTTATTATTTATTATTATTATTATTATTATTATTATTATTATTATTATTATTATTATTATTATTATTATTATTATTATTATTATTATTATTATTATTATTATTATTATTATTATTATTATTATTATTATTATTATTATTATTATTATTATTATTATTATTATTATTATTATTATTATTATTATTATTATTATTATTATTATTATTATTATTATTATTATTATTATTATTATTATTATTATTATTATTATTATTATTATTATTATTATTATTATTATTATTATTATATAAAATACATGATTACTCAGTTGTACATTCAGTAGTAGATTTATTGCTTATGGAGTGAGTAAGTGAGTGAGTTGATTTTAGGGCCACTCAACAGTTAGGTCATTTGTGCCTTAGGTTAGGTATTATTGCTTACAAAAAACTGCATTAAATATCAGTAAATGACTTAGAGATCATAATCTCATAAATGTAACTTGGTCATATAACAGTTTTCTTCCATTTTGGAAAAAAAATGTTCACCCAATGTATTCCTAAAAAACTTTTTTCTATAAATCAGGCAGCATAACATAGAACTTGAGTCCAGTTATTGTCACTGATATCAGATTTTTATGAGGCCAGTTCAATAAGTACCCATCTTTGGAAATATATGGTATTGCTAAGGGAAGTTTGTGTTATCATGTACTGTCATTTATTACCATAGTCAAAACAAATTTTCTGCTAATTCATAGGTTAGTTTGAATTTTACAAATATATCAATAAGTTGTTTAAAGAAATTTTGCTAAAATAGAAAAAGTGCAGTATTGTTTTATGATTCGCTTTTTAATTTTATATGGAAAAACTTGCAAACAGATAAAAGCAAAATTGGAAGCTGTTTAATGGAGACCTTTCATCTTCTATGACAACAGTTAGATATTGGTATAACAAATTTAAACATGGTTGAAAGTGCTCAGGATGCCCTGCAGATGTGGTTACCGAGGAAGTCATTGAAAAAGTGAACAAAGTGATTCTCGCTGTTTGTCGAACGCAGTTCGTGAAGTAGCAGAGGCCATAGGTGTATCAATGGGAACAGCAATTCATATTTTGCATGAAAAGTTTGAAATGGGAAAACTGTCACCCCGATGGGTGCCACATTTGCTCACAATGGACAACAAGTAGGTGGGGCTTTCAACTTTGAAGACTTTTTTGTTTACTTCTGGATTATTAAAGACAATAGAATTTCAAAGCCTCACATAGCGACCCGCTGTACTCCTCAAAGAGTCCCCTCAGGGGCCTACTTTGGTAGGTACGGGATTGGCGATCCTAGGGTCCAGAGCCAAATCTCTCGATTGGGTGCCTCTGAGTGTTGAGAGAGCTAATGCCAAATGCCCAAACAAGGTCCACATCAGTGTTTGACCCTAACTTCCCTGAACACAAGTCTGATGGATAACCTAGCATGGCAAGAGGAGGGGTGACTGGGTAATGCGTAAGTCCCAGCTCCTGGTTATCATGTAGGACTGTGTTCATATCTCCTGATAAAGGTCAGTCCCAGGGAGGGGCCATTGCATGAGCTGAAGCATTTTTGAAGGCAATTGGGTCCTTCTGTCTTTACATTGGCAGGTTAGACCCTGAGATAAACAAGGTCTAGGCCAGGACTCTCACCTTAGCCGGGGTGGTGCCCAGGTTGTGAACCTGCCATCGGGGATGTTTGCAGTGGTGGAAGATAACATCCCTATGAATTAAAACAAAAAATTAACAGTATAGTTAAGAACAGTGTAAAGGAAAGTGTGGCCCTTGCTACTTAGTGATAAAAAGAACAGAGGAAGGTAGGAATTTTTCAACTGTTAATCTGTTTTTAATACAAAAGCATCTCGACAATATGGCTGGTGCAGTGAAGTCCTGTACAAAATCAAGAAATGGCATGCTCCTGGTGGAAGCAATTTCACCATCCCAGGCAGTTACGATACAAAGAGCTAGCATGCTAGACAGTTATCCTGTAAAAGTTGAGTTGCATAGGACCCTGAGTTCCTCGCGTGGTGTTGTAAACACTCGTGCGTTGGATGTATGTCCAACAATGATATTCAGAAGAACCTTCAGGAACAAAGCGTGTACAATGGAGAGAGTGAGGGGAATTGGTCCCCTACTCATACCCTGTTCTTGACCCTTGATCGGGTAGATCTCTCACAAAGGATAAAGTTAGGGTATGAAGCAATTGAGGTTGGACCATATATTCCTAACCCCCTGAGATGCTATAAGTGTCAGCAGTTCGGTCACACCAGTGACATTTGTAATAGTGTACCTAAATGTATCAGTTGTGGAGGCATCTTGCATGAAAATGCATGTACATCACCTCCAGCAAGCATTAACTGTAGCGGTGATCATCCATCTAGTTCACGAGAATGTCCCCATTATATTGAGTAGCGAGCTATTCAGGAGATCCGGGTTAAAGAGAAGGTATCTTTCTCGCAAGCCCGGAAACTTCTTTGTATCCACAAACCCTTTATAATGAGTTCCCATACCTACAGCTCTGAGGTGGCTACCCCGTCACTAAAATGAGAAACGGGTACTCAAACATGCGATATGAACGGGCCCACTATTTCAGAAAGTCATTGTGTCTCGATCACCACCAAAGAAGTTGCAATCTACATGAACACCTCCGTCCACACCACCTAGGACTACTGCATATAAAAACACATGAGTTAAGTCACCTGACAAACCATCGACGTCCAGCAATAAGACTAGCACACCTGCTATATACTAAGCACCAAAAATAAATTTTAAGACCCAATATGATAGAACTGCCTTCCTGAAGGAAAACACAAAGAGTGCTCCCACTAAGATCAAGGGAAAAGGGAGCCCACGACCATGTTCTCCAAGATCATCTTCGGAGGAGTCATCTGGAGAGGATTTAGACGGGCAACATTCATCTTTATCAGCTGTAGTTTCCAATTAGTTCGAGCCTTTCGAACCAAAAGTTCCAGAAGGGAAAGAGTCCTCCTCCATAGAGGATATGGAGCAGGAAGATCCTGACCTTGCTGTCAGAATGGCAGCGAAGAAAAGGCAGAATCGGGGCCTGGCGAGTGAGATAAGAATTTCCAGTGCTGCATTAAGGTTTGCGAAATGCCTGGATGTGAAAGGTACATTTGAGTGCTGCACATCATATTAAATGTTGCCGCTGGCAAGAGATGTCTCTCTTTACTGGATGTACAGCATGGTTCAGTGTCAAACTGTCATTATTACAGGAGTGTAACAATATAATAACAAATACTAAAATACCCAATGAATACATACATAAAGAGTGACTGAAGTGTTCCTAAATTCCTAAAATTCACCCATTACAGATCGAAATTCCAAAATTATGTGTTTTATTAGCAATATGTTCTGTGTACATGTTGGTTACCCTGATGATGTACTGGCTGGTTTTGAGAATTTGAAACAATAATATGGCATATTCATCCATGAGTATAGCTGCAAGTATCTTTTAAAAAGGAAGTGTGCTGTGCTTGGCTGCCCTGTTACAAGCAGAAATGAGGGAACAAAACTTTTTCGTTTCCCAAGAAATCCAGAAAGGTAAGATACATTTCAGAATAGGAATAATTAAGCAATAATAATATTTAGAATTCCGCTTGTACCGCTATTTTTCCACATGAAACTGTAAGCAAAACACATTTTAGCGCTGTTTACTGATTTTATAATGCAAATAAGGTGATGCCATGCAAAAATTAACAAATGAAACTCCTACATATAGGTTTAGATGTTAAATTTCTATATCTTAACTATAATCATACTTTTATACTAGCTCTCGTGTTTTTTAAGATTTGTTATGCTACGGTTGTTTGGTTTTGTTGGAAGGACCCATAGCACATCTAACTCGAAGAAATTAAACATAATAAAATGTGATGTAAGCCCATGTTAGTACATTGGTGATGCAATTGAACTATAATCTGCATATGCAGTAGTTTATAGACATGGAAAGCATAGCTATTTTTATTACAGAGTAGTTGCATCACCATATTTGCTGCTTTGGCAAATAACTTGCATT
The DNA here is from genome assembly GCA_030765055.1 of Mantis religiosa. Taxonomy (NCBI): domain Eukaryota; kingdom Metazoa; phylum Arthropoda; class Insecta; order Mantodea; family Mantidae; genus Mantis; species Mantis religiosa. The sequence continues at coordinate 94,943,176 of CM060947.1, read as the reverse complement.
CCTAGTATTGTGATCTCACATTGCAGTTTGTTGTAAAGATGGCAATTGTAGTATAATAAACTGTCAAGATGTTTTGCTGATTATAATCTAACCTCTTTTGTCAATTTTGTTTCAGAGAGTAGAATCTATTTTTGGGAGTGTGATACACCGTGTCTACTTTGTGTATTACTTGCTTCATCATGTCAATATACTCCAAGTATGTGAACTTTCAGAAATATCAAACCTGTGGCTGTGATTTGGTACAGAATTCAGGGACTCCTGCCTGAAAATTATGTAAATTTGATCTGTTAAATGTTGATTAGCCAATGTGTATAGTTTGTAAATAGTTTGCCTTAGTCATCAATCTATATCTTCGACAGTGATGAAGGATGTCACAGCTTTTAATAGCGAGTAAAAAATTATGACCTGAAATTCCAAAATCTTGGTTCGTTCTATCTTGTTTAATGCAGTAATCACTACGCAATATTCTATATACTACACAAAATGATGTATCTGAATAACTGATGGTACTGGCTTTGGTGTTGTAAAAGCTTTAACATGTTTCAAGTGTAATTGTGCATTGCAAGAAATTATTCAAATATCATTGTATGTTCATCACCATCATAATCATCATCATATCATTATATGCATTTTTATTTTCATTTAAATGTTCCACTTATTTTTTAAATATGTAAAATGTCAGCTGCAGCTAGGACCTAAGACAGTGTGTGCCATGATCTCAAATTAGTGAGGCTTCATAATAAATTATAGGTTAATCGCAAAAACTATTTGTAGTTGGTTTACTGATACTCGTCATTTACTTTTTTATATTAATGAGAGACTAGTTTCAAAGGCAATCGCCTCCATTTTCATCTCTTTCCAACTGGCCTGTTTTGACGTCAGTGTTACTAAATAAATAAGTAAAAACACATACAAATTATATAAATTATAGGTTGTTAACCATCTTCCTTGTCAACATACATATGAAAGTGTCTAAGCCTAAAACTTGTGAGTCACTTAACACTTCAGTGAATATTGGGTTACCTTGTTTTAAGGATGACCTTGATTACACTTGACATTAAAACCATATAATGAGCACCTCATATATCACAAAACAATTGGAATAAATAGGTTTAGAAAAATGATGTGACGTGTTAAAGTGACATTTGCACTGCATTGATGCATTATTATGTCATGAATCAATCACAAATTGCAAGTTTTTCTCTGAATATACTTTTGTATACTTGTGCTGAAAATAATGTATGTACTATACAGCATTTCAAATTCTTATTAAATACAACCATTAACAGAGCTGCTGTGTTCTCTTTTGAAAGAGATAGTGCCATTTTTTTGTACATAGTTGTTGGTGTCCTCATTTAAAATGTACATATACATTTCTTTAGTGGTGTTTTTTGTTCTTTCTTTTACACTTTTCTTCCAGGGAATTTTTCAACATTCTGTGTACAAAGAAATTGCATTACTTAACCTTATGGTATCCTTTCCTGCTTCCCTGTAACTGCAAAATCATTATTTTAGTGTTAAGTTACCTTTCTTGTAATTACTACAGTAAGAAACTTTGGAATTCCAACTTGAGGGAAAGGGAATACAGATGTGTTGTATGACCTAAAGATCATCTTGAGTGATCTCACTCTCTCGTTAATTAAAGCTGTAATTGTTTTTAAAGACAAAATTATTAATTTGCAACAGAAATATTAAAGCTATAATGCTTTGTGGAAGTCATAATTATTCATATTTAAAAGGAAAAGTTCAAGTTGATAAGTGGATACTTGAGATATTTTTCAAAAATTCATTGGTCAAGTTCTTTCAAAGTCACAATTCACACATTGATGAATAGTTTACCGCACATTTCCTCAGTGTATTTGACGCATATTATGCCAATATGCGATAGTTGAAATGTGCCGTAAACTATTCATGAGTGTGCAAGATGTGACTTCGAAAGAAGTTGGATTCTACCAGTCGCTGAACACGGGAGGGGAATGGTGGGGGGGGGGGGGAGGTGCAAATGCACCATAGCTCGGTTGCAATAGAAGCTCACTACTTTACCGACCGAATCTCAATTCCAATAGCTGCCAGGTGTGAAAGGTTCAGGAGGAGCGCACTATGAGGCTTCAATCTCCATCACAGAGTCCATAATCTGGTATTCATCTGTGGGCAGGATAAACCTGCCAAAATGAGTGCTGGCCCAACACCGAAGAAAAAGGGCCAATCTCCATATGAGCATGTGGACCTGCATTCCCTTCCTCCCCTCCTCACGCAATAATAGCCAAAGGTTTAAGTTTAGACAAAGACATTGCAGTATAACTTAGTACAATGTTTTCAAAGCAGGAGTAGAGGATCTGGTTGAAAACGGAATGTGCCAGAGGTAGAAATGCACATCACCACAAATTGCAAAAGGCTTGTTATATAGATGCATTGCCGTACCGAAAAATGGCAAGGTGGGTGCAAGCCTTTAAAAGGACGTGAAAATACATCACATATACCTAGATCTGATCATTTGGTTAGTGAGAATGACATAGAAAAGCTGTTCCTTAAGCCCATGACTTCTTTCATATTCATATTCATCAATTATCACAGAAACAGCATAGGTTTAAAAGTATAATAGGAGCCTAGATACTCATATAATTTAAGAGCCGGAAATTCTTCTATTATTTCTATCATTTGCATCCTCAGCTAATTAATGACTTGCTTTTGTGAATGAAATTCATGAATAAGCTACTATGTTATACATTAATATAAAAGATATGTGAAGGTCAGTTACTAATTATAATTTATTGAATCAACAGGCTATTTAGTACTGCATAAAGTACCAGAAATATCTGTTAAATACTTCATGCATCGTTCCCTTACTTTTAGTTAGAAAGGTATACTTACGGAATACTGGTCTTTTGAGCTTTTGGGCAATTTGACAGCTTTGACAATGTGTTGAGAACACGATAAAAGTCTGTTAGCTCAAATAACATGGGCGGCTCAAATAAGTCTTCAACTCCAAAGTTGTTGCTGCATGTCAGTAGGAACAGCTTTATGTTTCGAAGGCACAGAAACTGGAAAGAACCAATTAACAATTGAGTAAACAATATCAAATAAATGTAATAATGTGCTAACTTAAATCGACATGATCCTAATGCATTGTTTTCCACAATGAAAGTTTTGTTGAAGATACTGAATACTGCTGCTCTACAGCTATTTACAGCAGCAGCAGTAGTGTTACTGTTTCAGTTAATGAAATTTTGTATTTTTAAGAAACAGAAGCCTTTTTTTAAGCTTCAATAACAGCACTCTTATCTCACATATCAGCTTTTTTTTTTTTTTTTTTTTTTTTTTTTTTTTGCTATAATGAGCAATACATGAAAGTTAATTTCACTGTTTTCTAAGCACTGCTGCATTGTTCCCCCATCAGAACAAAGTTACATTTAATCTCCTATGCAGTTGAAAACAAATAACTGCAGTACAAAATTATAGGCAGAGAAATAGTAGAATAAAAATGAAATATTACAATTAATCATAAAGACTAGTCAATGAATTGTACTCTATCAATGTATCTGGAGGAAATTCAATAAATCTTCCACTCCTGGAAATTTTAATCTGTTTACTTCCTTGCATTTTTTTTCTTTCCTCTAGTCAGTAATATGATCTAGAGTAAACAGGCAGTATAATTGGAACACTTACACATCAGCTAGAAGGTATGCAGGCTTGAGTCTTGTTTATAAACACATTAAAATTTTAGCCTCTGATATTGTGACAATCATTTTGTAAGCTTATGATCATATAAATTTATATAACTTAGATATCTAAGTTTTAAGGCTTTCACTATAATCCTGGCTTCTACTGGATTCCTTCTTCTTCTTCCCAGATGTTTTGTCTGCAACTGCAGCAGACAACTTCAGTGGCAGTAGCGAGGTCAAAGTACTCTGGTGGAGGTTTCAACAGCAACTGTGCTGGTAGCACCATAGGCTGCAAAATTTATATCAATGGCTGGAGAGGTGGTCTACTGTGATTGGTCTGGGCGGGTGGTAGGCTGGGCTTGTGTCGGCAGAATGTTGCGATCTACTGGCATCTTATTGGCTCAAGCGGAGTTCTTGACTTTGACTTTTGTCAGTGCTGTATGCCATATTCTGTTCAGTTTAAAGCCTTCCTCTTTGCAATTAATATTGTTTTTATGCTTTTTTATTTCAATGGCTTCATGAAATAAGCATCAATAGTAAGGGATGTTGATGCCAGAATACCTGTATTTTCATATTGGATGATGTGTTCTTTCGTGTATCACATACAATTGTTGGGTTTTTCGTGCCCATTTATGTGAGTTTTTATGCTACGTTGTGTGGTTCCAATGTACACTTTTTCACATGAACATGGATAGAGGATATCTGGGGTCTTTGGCTAATCAGAATATGTTGCAGATTTATTTTGATATATTATTGATTTAGTTGTATTAATATGAAGATTATACTTCAACAACCTTTCTGATACCAGTTTTAGATGGATTCTAAAGAGATGAATATATTATCCACTGAAACACCCCGAAGTAAGCTTATCTTTCTTTGGCCATGAATCCTTGTACCTCTAACCCTGCTGCCACTAAGTCTCGGTTCCATATGTATTTTAAGTGTTTTAACAAACTAGGCTAACAACATACAATGCAATTGAATGCTGAAGCAAACTTGTTTCTGTCACAACAATAAGTAACCTGAAAAACAGGTGATAAGTAGGGCCCGGATAGGTATGTAAATACATTAAAGTACATATATTTACATATTTTGCCCTTAAGTACATATTCACATATATTTTACTTTACAGTACATATTTTTACATATTTATTGATATTTCCAAGCTCTATTGCAATTTTATTTGTTTTAACATGCATGTTTATACTAGATGTATATAGCTATTATGGGTGCATTATAAGTTGGTGATTGACGGTTGAAGGAGTGGGGAAAGAGAGGGGATAGCACCGTTGCCACTTTACCGTCCCTCTCCACGTGCTAGGCAATGAAGGTGACGGGTAGAGGGGAGGTGGAAGTTCGGTTTCAGTCAGTTGCAGTAATGCACACGCACATATTCCTAGAAATTTGCATACTGCAGTATTAATCGTAAGATTGCCGTAAGATTGTCTACACGTTTAAGTGAGCAGTTACCTAAGTACAGCATACGAGTTTGTAACCGCGATGTACATGCCTGATTTTCTTCACTAGCGTATTTCTCTTTCCATACTCTAACTATGGTATTCGTACTTACACCAACGGCAGCTGAGGTTCTGTCCAGTACTTTTGAAACGGGAATTATTGGACTCCCATTGTCTCTTTCATCCTCAAAATATTTTCTTACGGAACATACAATTTCCCTTGCTTGTCCTTTAATTGGGATTCCGTGCCCAAAAACATTTTTTGTGGTCTTCGCAGATAGTTTCTTTCTGTCTGTTTCTGTAGCACAAATGTTTGCGGTAGCCATGAGTAACGATAATTAGCTAAATATTGAAGTTGCACTGAAACAATAAAGTTGATCACTGAAACACACGAATTATATTGCGAAAATGTAAAGCTGTTTACACTCTGTGAAACATTCACTACTTGAAGCAGTACACTCTTAGTTTGGCAGTGACGACAGGGAAAAATACCCTAAGTAAGGGTTGGTCATTAAACTGTAAAGGTTGGTCATTGACCCAGAAAACGTCATAAGCTATTCCTTGAAACTAAATCCACACCTGTTCCCTTCTAACAACGCATACCGTCTCATACTAAAGGGCAACGAACGACGACGGTATTGTGATACTGCTGATTCATAAGCGAAGCAACAATAGGACCAGTGTCTGTTTACTGAAAACCTCAACATGCCGATAGAATAGCGTCATGCATAAAGCACGTGGTGTAGTGCGATAGAGTTGGCAACATAGGATAAGCGGCTTGGGTTGCTATGACAACAGTTTACTTTTGATTGGTGGATTGCTGGTTGCTAGGCGACGGCAATGACGTGTCAGTGACGTGTTTATCCCCTCTCCTTGTTTTCGCAGCTGAACAGCACGTGGAGGCAAAACGCCAATCACCAACTTATAATGCACCCATTATAGTAGTAGACAGTCGGTCTGTCTGGTCTGTCGCATTGATCTTGTGATTAGCACCTTGCCACTGCATGTTTGTCATTCACATGATGCACACCTTACCACTGCATGTCTAAGTCAAGTCATCACACAAGAAAATAGTCAGCTGCAGTTGGCTGGCATGTGTAGATTGAACTTTTCACTGTAGTAAAAGATGCTGAAGGAGAAAACCTTACTCTTTGTAAAGTTAAAGCATTACACAGAAGAATTTAACAATTTTTCAACAGATGGAAAGGTCCTTTTTTGCCTGTTTTGCAAGAAGAATGTTCCCTGTTCTCAACGTTTTCAAGTGTTGCAACATTTATTCATGTCATGTCATCAGGCCCGTGCTTCGAAGACCACATCTCAAAAGCAGTTGTTGCTCACTGAACCTCAAGCTCAGAAACGTTCAGGATCTCAGAAATCTGAGTTTGTTTGTTTGTTTATTTGTTTTATTTGCATCTGTAGACCATGAATACATGATATAGATTTTGTCATAATTTAACAATATTAACATATTAACAAATGCATATTTACATTTACATAGCAGCAGTATACAGTTTGCAAGTGATGTTTGCCATGCTATGGTTTATGCTGATATCCCTATCTGGAAATTAAAAAATCCAGTACATGAATTTCTTGAGAAATACACACATGAAACTGTGCCAGATGAATCTACAATCCGAAAAAAACTATGTTCCTGACTTACATACGCAAACAACAAACTATTTATTAATTTTTAGATGAGTCGTATTTCTTACACATCTGCTTCACTTTCGTACCTATTTTGAGGGCATGTTTCGCAAATCATCGTTTGCATCTACGGCTCTTATGCGACTCTGCATAACCTGCTTATACCTGCATCAATTTGTGAACCTTGAGGTAAAATTTAGGCATGGTGTTAAAAAATACCTGGATATTGATGACAGGAGTAGATGTCTCTCCGATACGGACCTGCCATTCTGTTTAAATATATATACATACTACCCTATCACAGACTAAATTCTGATAACATAGGACCCTATCATCCATTAAATATTTGTTTCACATGTAGACAGTTGATCTTGATACATGCATGCATATACTTGTAACTCAGAATTACTTACAAATGAAATTTTGATAATGTATCAATACTCCTCTTTTTAAAAAATGTAATACAGTATATCTACAAGTATAAAATTTTAAAAACATTGAAGATATGTACGAAGAAAACATTCTTTTGAACTTAGTCCTCATATAAAGAAATCACTTAAGTCAATTTGTTTCAACATTTCTTGTATTTAGTGCTTACACATCACTTTGCAATTTATTAATGAACAACAAATTTTTGCATACACATATATTTAAATTTAACTTTTCACTCATTTTAGGTGTTTCAAGATTTGAGCTGTCATCCCCATTGTCAGGGTCGCTTGAAGCTGGTGTGCTTTATTGATCATCACCATGTTTTCTGCACACATTAGCAATAATCTCATCCTGTAGTTTGCCATCTACAATTAAACTATTATCAAAATGCAAAAAGATACAGAAATTTCCACTCTCTGGTACAACTAGTTCATTTATAGACACAATTTCATCACTACCAGTGGAATCACCATTATCAGAGACAGCATCTTCCTGTAAGCTACCACATTTAAAGAAACAGTGTTTGCGAAGGATGACACCTGCTTCCAGGCTGCCGAAATAAATTCTGCGGGTTGCAGTAATTTATTGGAAAGATTTTATTTCCTGTATCAATCAGTGTTATTAAATGTTGTATCAGTATTTTTCTATAATAAAGTTTTAAATTTGCAATGATTCCCAAATCAAGTGTCTGTAGACAACTAATACGATTAGGAGGAAAATGTTCCACTCAAACATTTTCCAAAATTATTTGAGGTGGATGTGTTGCACATTGATCATAAAACAAAGGAACGTGCACTTAAGCACAAGGTGAAACATCTGCCATTGCAACATTGTTTTTACTCAGTTGAGTTTTTAAATACTTTTCCATGAACCCCTTCTGGGTGTGTAATTTATTATACCAGGTTGACAATATCTGCACTTCCTAACTGTGTGAAAAAGTTCCTGTTAGAACATTGTCTTTATAGTATAGGTGAATTTTTGTTTTTGAATATCAACTACAGATAAATACGACTCATCTAAAAATTAATAATACAGATAAATTGTTATATTGTACATACAGTTTCTGAGTTTTTCATTTCTAAACTTGTGTTGTGTAAATGTTTACTGTATAATTTTTAGATATAAGTACTTGACGTGTCCTATATCATGTACTATGATCAAAAGGATGAATAAATTCATATTTAGATCTTCTTCGTTTCTTTTTCATTTTAATGTGCAGTTTCCTTAAGCACTGTTCCATTAAAATCTTAAACATCCAATTCAAGAGATTCCAAGTCGAACTGTTGGTCAGGGTAAATTATCTGGATACGGTTTTTTGTGGGGCTTTCCCTTACCCTTAAAGATGAATGCTGGGTAACTCTAAGCTCTACGGACCCTGGGCTCATCTGAGCATCATTTCACCCATTTCATTCATCACAAATTGGAGGGGGAAAAAAACACCCAATACCTTCTATTGGATTCATATTCCGTAGATTTTGATTTCACACCCTTAAAACATCTTGGATTCTTGATTTTATCATGAATAGGAGAAGTTTGTCTAATCCATCTGCATTGGTGCAAGAACTATTATACAAATTTTACCTTTATTTCCACCATGGTTTGGGTCTCCTTTTTAATTAATGTGTCGCTGGGAAGCAGCTTGTAGAATAGGTTTTTCTCATCACAGATTTTGAGGCTGATAATCACTTAAGATTCCTGCTAGAACCTCTTCTTTCTAGTGTTGCACCATGATGTCATCCATAGCTTTCGATTCTCCACAAATTATTCCCATAATTCCATGACAATCTTTAAAACCTTGCAACCATCCTGGTGAAACAATGAATGTTCATAATTTTAGCTAAATCTATCACTTTTGCTTCCAGCATGGTAGAGCTGAAATTCCTTTCTGCGGGAACCATGAGAAAAAAAAATTCCAAATCAGCATATAACCTTCCTCCTGATGGCCGCATTTTGATTTTGTACCCAATTTTGAAAACTCATCCAAAATAGCATTTCTATTACTGATGACCATACATAGCATGTATAAGCAATTCCTAAGTATAAAGCAATTTTGGTTTTGTGTTGATCAAGTTCCACCTCTAATATGAATTTTACTTTTTGATCTAGCGTATAACCTTACCTACTTTTGTTCTACATGGCTGACTAACAGCATCTGAGAAATGAAAGACAAAACCACTGTTCAGCAGTAAACATCAGATACAGAAAATGTTTATTTTTACTTCTCAAGAAACTGTCACATCAAAAGCCACTGGGTCTGCCAGCAAACAACTTTGTCTTTTGTTTCTGAAGCCAACAGCCGCTCAACTTGCATCTTTGTCAACATAGATAAGGAAAATATGCCTCTAGTTTCATTTAAGATAGCATATTGTCATATACCCATTTAATTATGTAAAAATTAATAATATTTTACTGAAATTCAATATGTGTAACAGTAAATTATGTATAAATGCATTATGTATACATATGGTTCTATCAACAAGTTTCTAAATGACATCTTCTCCAGGACTAAAATAATTAACGTATAATACAATTGCTTAGAACTGGGTTACATATAAAGCACATATAATATATAACCCTCCAGCCTCTTCACAGTTTCATAATCCAGAACTGTTATCTCCTCGATAAAGATATAGAGAAGTTAAGGAAAAAATATATGTACATTGAGATAATACTAGTAGGAGATCTAAATATAAGAATTGGAGAAAGTGATGTTAGTTCTATAGATTGGTGAGAGGATAGCAATGTAAGTGGGAAAAATGTGAATATTAGGCATAGCAAGGATAAGGTGATAGAAAGGGGCAGTGAAAAATTCATTAATTTCTGTGAGCAAAATTCTTTGGACATTCTTAATGGAACATATGGAGAAGATGAGCTTGGTGAATTTACTTTTATAAATGCAAATGGTCATAGTATAATAGATTATGTCTATTGTGGTCATGCAATATAAGTCATATGGTGAGTAATTTTAAAGTTGCTAATATAAGCACTAAACGTGGGCATTTTCCATTAGTAGCAGACATAGGTATTAAAGCTCAGAGAGCAACCAATGAGCAACTTGCAGAGATTAGTGCAATAAAAAGGGAATTAGTACAATACAAATGGAAGGAAGAAGACAAATCAAAATTTGAGTACACATTAGAATCAGATATAGGGAAAATATGCCAGCAGGGCATAATGAATAGTTTAAATCATTATGAAATTGAAAATGCAATTAGTATTCTGAGCTTTATTATGACTTGGGCAGGAGAGGGGATGAAAATGACAAAGGATATTCTAATACTATAATGGCTGGTTTGACGAGGAATGTAGGGTGATTAAAAACATAGTAAAAGAAAAATTGGTGAAGTGGAGGGAAACAGGAGATCCTTATTCTAAGGAAGAGTATTTGCAAAGTAAATACCACTACAGTGAACTACTGGAAAGTAAAAAATCCCAATGGAGACAAAAGAAAGCGGATAACCTAATCATTACTATTGCCGAAAATAATGTGAGTAAAATATGGAGGGGTATAAAGTCATTGTACAAAAAACATGTAACCAAACATAATATAAGTCAGGAAGAGTGGCTAAGTTACTTCTCAAATTTATATGCATGTGAAAAATCTAACAAGGGGAAGATAATCCCAGAAATAGAGAATAACTTAAGTGAGATATTAGAGAGGGATATAACAGGTATATAGTAATAAAGCAGGTTAGAAGAATTAAGAGAAATAAAGCTCCAGGAATAGATGGTATACCAGGAGAATCTCTTAAAGTATGGTGCGAAGATGAGAACAGAGTTAGATTATTAACATCATTGTTTAACTCTATGAAAACTAAAAGCTATATACCAAAAAGTTGGAGAAAAGCAATTATACAGCCAATATACAAGGGCAAAGGGGAGTTGGATAAACCCAACAACTATCGGGGAATAGCACTGTTGTCCAATGTGGGTAAAATTTTTACAGGAATACTGGCTGATAGGATGCAAACATGGATTGAAGAATTCAATATTCTTTCAGAATATCAAATGGGCTTTAGGAAAGGTAGGAGAGCAGTGGACAACGTCTTTATTATAAAAACATTAGTGGACAAGTATTTAAGATATAAAAAAGGTAAAATATATATGGCCTTTATTGATCTCGACAAAGCTTTTGATCGAATAGAGATGAATTTGCTGTGGTATAAATTATTAATGAAGGGGTTAGTAACAAAATGGTAACCATTCTAAAAGGGTTATACAAAGAAAACACATTTTGTGTAAAATATGAAGGAGCAATAACTAGGGACATACACCAGGAAAAAGGGCTACGGCAAGGCTGCAAGTTAAGCCCAGTTTTGTTCAACTTATTCATAGATGATATATTGAAAAATGTAAGCAATAATAATAATTTCTTGCTGGTAATTAATAATATACAAATCCCTGGATTATTGTTTGCAGATGACTTGGTGATTGGTGCTATTACTATAAATGGGTTAAAAATATCTTTACAAAAAATAGATAAATATTGTGCAGATTGGGGCCTAAATGTGAATAGAGCTAAAACCCAAATTGTAGTTTTTAAAAAAGGTACTTAACTGAGTAAACATGAGAAGTGGCAGAAAGAGGGAATAGACTATAAAGTAGTACGTGAATGTAATTACTTAGGAATGAAAATTGATGCAGGAGGGAAATGGGAGATGCAAAAGAAATGTGCACTGGCAAAAGGGAAAGCAGCAATGGCAGCTGTAAGAGGATGTTTGTATAAAACACCTGAAATGGAAATTAAATGGTTAGAAAGGGTATATAATTCGGTAGTTGAGGTACGAATGCTATATGGTATTGAGATGTGGGGGTTGGAAAAGGGATGGGAAGTCTTAGATTATGTACACAGAGGGTTTTGTAAGGAAGTTCTAGGGCTGCCAATATCAACTGCAAATGAAGTAGCTCTAATTGAAATGGGGAGAGTTCCAAGAAAAGGGTTAGTTATAGAAAGGGCATAAAATATTGGTATAGAGTATTGAATTTAGAGGAGGGGAATATACTGAAACAATGCTTGAAGTATCAAGAACTAACTTTACCAAATAAAGAATGGGTAAGTAATTTACAAAATAATTTGGAAGATAATGATGTGGGTGATATTTGGAGAAAGAGAGAAAGTAATTATAAAGGTTTTTGGAAAGGGGCTAGAATAAGATTTGAAGACATGGAGATCCAGAAACTGATTAGTCAATTAGCAGAGAAGAGATCACTTGTTTTCTATATTCCATTGAAAGATAGCTGGGGGAGGGAGAGGTATATAGATAGCACTAACAATGAAGAAAGAAAGGGGTTAGCATGGTTAAGAGTAGGGATATGGAGATTAAGAGGTCAAAGAAATGGATACCCGCAAGACGAGTGCCCATTGTGTGGGGGCAGAGGATATAGAACATACTGTTTGATTATAAGGAAACGGAGATGTAGAGGAAAGAATGTCAAATATCAAAAATGAATAGGAGAATCAGCTTAATCAAGGTTTTAAGCAAAAATTATAAAAGCATAGGACAGTTTTTAAGTAAGGTAAAAAACAAGTGGATATGGACTGTAAAAAGAGGGAAGGAATAATAAGTGACTATTCTGTAATAACACATATTGTAACATGCCTGTAAATATACTTAATGGACTGTCCTGTGTAGCAGTGGCCTGGGCCAAAACAGAGGGCAGTCCAAAAATTGTAAAAGCTTAGTACCTCAATAAATATTATATTATATATTATAAAGCACATTCAACTATATGGTTCTCAAGAAAAAATATTTTATATCTTTGTCACTAGGCAAGAAATAAAATAGCAAAACTCAGAGAGTACTCAATAAAATTTGCAGTTTAAGAGAAACTATTGGACAATTAACTATTTTCGCACAATCATCTAGAAATGAAAAAGTTACTGTGGTTACATCTAGAAATATGCAGAACTAATAGTGGGTTCAGACACTCAAAAATTAAACAATGAAATAACTGGAAGATAGGGATCCTCTACAGTGGGCACCTGGTTGTGCAGTAAATAGTGCATATTTTATATTTTTGTTATTTAAAGCCAAGACTCCTACTTTTTCAAACTTACTTAAAGAGCAGGAAAAATAAATCTACTTGTAATAAATCTACTTGAAACTAGCTACAGTGAAGCAATAAATATTACACAAATACAACTATTTGCAAAAAACTTCACTTATCTTATTAATTGACGAGATCGATTTCACAAACATTCGTTCACATCTTCAGTCAACACACTTCACAAAGGATACTATCACAGGTTGCATGTTTTTTCCAGTATTCCGATAGATTTAATGGTTTGGGAAAATATATTTATTTTAAAAAATAAACATTGCGTAATGAATTTTAAAATACTAGCAGTTGATTCTCATTTTAGGTTTGTTTCGTTTTCAGATTTTGGTAATACTGGAAAAAACATAGTAACCTATGATAGTATCCTTGAGGACAAAGTGTGTTGACTGAAGATGCGAACGAATGTTCATGAAATCGATATCATCAATTAATAGGAAAAATTTAAATCATTTTCTTAAGATGAGTGAAGTTTTTGTTACAAATAGTTGTATTTGTGTAAAACCTACTTGTATTCGACTTTATGAAATAATAGAAGAGATGAAGGAATGAAAGATGTGCAATTCATAGCCGATGTATGGATCTTCATCACTCATTGTCCCACATATTCTCCACCATGCAGTCAACCAGTCACCTAATCTGGTAACTAATTATCTTCACAGCAGTCATTAAAATGTTCATATGCCTATATCTGTTCTGCATTTTATACCTTCTGCAGAAATAACACAGAAAATGTGAACTCTCTGGATCCCATCACTCAACTGCCATTTTCAACCTACCTTCCGGTTTCCCCACCGCTGGGGTTTTCACCAATAATGTGGTAAATTTGTTATTGCTTGACAGTTCTCACATTTTTCCTTTGGTTTTAAATGTTTTATTTATCCATTTATAAGGGCCATCAGTCATAAGTGATTGTTCTAACACACACAAACTATGTGTAAGAAAATTTGAAAGGTAGAATCAGAACTGAAAAATGCAACTCCATTGCCAGAATTTGAACCAATGAACTTCCTCTCTATGTGCACCTATGGCATTGAATTTTTCAGTTCTGATCCTACCTTTCAAATTGACTACATATGATTTATGTGTGTTAGAACAATCACTCATCCTGACTGCCTTTATAAATGGAAAACTATAATAAAAAAAACCTTAAAAAGACTGGAACTAAAGTACTTGCAAACTGTACTTCACCACTGCAGTATATGATCTAGAATTGAGATTTCCTCATGGTTTGCTGGGAAGATGCAAATCAGTTGGGCAATTTATGTCATACTGGCATGTTGCCATAGTGGCTCACTGGTAGAGCTGCAGCACATAGAATGGTATATCCATGATTCAAATTCTGGTTATGGAATTTTTCAGTTGTGATTCTACCTTTCAATTACTTTATTTATTTTTATAGAACTGTACAAGGAAAGGATAGTTTTTATGTGAAAGGAATACATTTCATTTTAATTGGCAAAACTACAGCAGTTTATAAAATTAGAGAAAGAGGAGAAAAATTGTGTAGCAGATACTTGATTATTCATGGAAGGAATAAATGTTGCCTCTTTAGAACCCATACCATCCCCCATTTTAAGGCGTTCTTTTTGCAGGAAAACTGTTGTGCACTGGACTAAAACACAGTCAAAAAGGCAAGCTCACACCAGGAGGATGCTGCTGCAAAATTGAGTTTTAGCTACACTGATGTGTCTCCTCATTGTTCGGCAACTGCTCCACTCCTCTGCTTATAAAAAACATCTTTGGCTATGTTTTGAAGCTGAGGAGCTTCAGTCTGGATAAAGTTTCCTAATCAGAAGTTGGAATCTATGAAGTCAGGACATAATAAGCTGTTATCTTCAATGTGAATTGAAATTAACTGAGAAAAATGTAAAATTGGCTATAAGATAGCTTACCCATTTATTTTAAATCAGCATATGAGAACAGCAAAATTTGCACACTTAAGTATTTGATCTTAATTCATCTCAAATTACAGACAAGATACACATACAGAGGCAGCCAAAAGTATTTGGAAAACTGTAAACGAATGCTACAAATGTCTTTACCTTTTTAAACTGGCATAGCTGTAATAGGATAATTGCAATAGAGTGCCTAGTATTTGCTCTCATGCCATATCCTACAGAGTAACAGGAGTAAAGGACCTTACATTAAAGGGCTGTGAGTGGTTTCTTGGTGCATTTACCTTGCCCCAGTAGACAAAAGTATTCATAAATGTACTACACACAAGGAAAACAATTGGTAAACAGGTGCTTTGTATTCTTATCATGCTTATTTGCTGTTTTCTATGCATGGTGAAGGGGTTGGTGTCCAAAACTTCCAAAACATTGATTGGGAACCAAAGAATATGGTGGACAGCGTAGTGGTGTGGGGATGCATGACATCTGTAGGTGTAGGGCATCCAGAAATACTGTTCATAAGTATGCTTATTCAATTCAATTCATTCATCCTTTAAATCTCTGCACAAGATTGTGGACACGTCAAAACAAAAATATTTACAAAATTTAAGTATAAAATTTAAATACAGAAATTACAAAAAACGTATAAGAGTAAATGCCAAAATATAAGCTTTCCAAATACTCTTGAATAGAATAAAAACATGCTTCACTTAAAAATTTGTTTAGTTTCAATTTAAAAATCTTTTGGTTGTCAATCTGTTTTACACAAAGAGGTAACTTATTGTACAGCTGGGTACCACTTTAAGTGAAGGAATGTTTGTATAACATGGTATTATGACTAATTGCTAGTAGGTTTGAACTGTTCCTTGTATCATGCTGGTGTGTCACTGCATAATTTAAACAGCTTTTACATGTAAAACAACTTTTTATATGTATAAACATGGCAGGGTTATAATTTTAAGTTCCTTAAAATACTCTACAGCTCACATGTGCAGGTTGGTTCACTATTATTCTTATGGCTCTTTTTTGCATTCAAAAAACCTTTTCCGACATATTTGAATTACCCCAAAAGATACCATAATTCATAAGGGAATGAAAATATGCAAAATATGTCATTTGGACTGTCTTTACGTCTGCTATAATTTTTAATGTTTTTATAGCATAGCACTGCTTACTTATCTTTCTAATCAAATCTTCTATATGCACAGTCCAATCCAAGTTTTGATTTAACCACAAACCTAAAATTGTATCTTTTACATATGAAATGTTGATACCATCCAAATTAAGGTCAGGGAAGGTAATACTTCCATTTACTTCATGCCGAAAACCTATTGCTACTGTTTTATTGTTTAAAATTAGTCTGTTTTGATCAAGCCACGGCATAATACTTCCATTAATTTCATTTCAATTTTGAAGTAAATGACCTTTATCATTACCAGTGATTATGTTCATGTCATCTGCCAAAATAGTAAGTTTAATATTTTCCTTATCTACATTATGGGTTATATCATTAATATAAACTCGAAATAGGAGGCCCAAGATGGAACCCTGAGGGAGCCCGCATTTTATAATTTTCCTTTCAGAAGGTTCATCATAAAGTGCATTAGTCTTTGCATCTAAAAACTGAAATTCCACTATCTGTTTCCTACCTTTTAAATACGAGGCAAACCAGTTGTTTAGGGTCCTCTGATGCCATATGAATTGAATTCGGATAATAATATATCATTATGACCAGATCAAGAGCTTTATACATATCTGAACATATGCCATTACAAAGTTTACTTTTATTATCCATATTGTAGTATACTTCTTCCAGAAATTGCATAATACCAGTATCAGTAGACCTATCTTTCCGAAAACCATGTTGCTGGTCTATCCATAAATTGTGTTTATTAAAGAAAGACATTAGCCTTCTAAACATTATTTTTTCAATAATTTTAGAAAAAGCTGATAGTAGAGAAATTGGTCCATAATTTTCTATTTCTTTTCATGATCCTTTTTTAAATAGTCGTTTTATTTTTGAAATTTTTAAGCAGTCTGGAAATGTTCCTGTACTAAATGAAAGATTTATTAAATAAGATAAAGGTTTGCTAATATGCACGCCATATTTCTTTATTATAAGACTGGAAAGCTGATCAACCCCACAAGATCTTTTTTAATTTTAAGGCTCTTTATTACTGAGTTAATTTCATTAAAATACATTGGCAAAAGAAATATACTTAAAGAAATACACTCTTAAAGGACATTTGAAAAATGGAGCTTGGAAACAAGGATTGCAGGGAAATTTTTATTTCCAGCAACATAATGACCCCAAGCACACTGC
Source organism: Mantis religiosa (assembly GCA_030765055.1). Taxonomy (NCBI): domain Eukaryota; kingdom Metazoa; phylum Arthropoda; class Insecta; order Mantodea; family Mantidae; genus Mantis; species Mantis religiosa. The sequence goes on along the minus strand of CM060947.1, from coordinate 94,925,706 downwards.
AGAAGTAATTCGATTATGACTTCTGTACCATATTCCACATCTTCTGCATACACCACCCAATCTCCAGATCTCAACCTAAATGAAAATATTTGGAATAGCTAGAAGAACAAGTCAGAAGAAAACGTAAGACAAGTAAAAGCTAGCCGAATGAAATACTGTAAGAGTTGGAACTGATGTGACAGTAACATTTGCAGCCAATGCCTACTGGATGATCTCTTGCTAAAAGATCTAATGCCAGAGTATTAAAATCCAAATACTCTTGTCCAGTTCAATTTAAGTTTTTTTCTATACATCTCTTTAGAATGAGTATTTAAGTTTGTTTTTCATTTCTTTATATTAAAGAATGAAAAACACTGCTTCGGTTCGTTGCTCAGTACATTTTATTCATGTTCATTGTAATCACATTCTTCATACCAATAACCGCATCCGAATATTTATGTCTGCCTCTGTAGCAAGCTGGAAAAGGAAACATTGATAAGTGTAGTGGTGTGATCAGAAAGGAGGATGCAAATTGAGGTTAAGTGGATGGGTCCCGGAAAATACAGTTTCCAAATTTTGGACTTCGCTTTATCCCAATATTACAATTATTAAAATTTGTACTAAATTAATCAAATATGCTAATAAATGTCAACAATATTTATGAGTTTACATGACATGAATTACACACGTACCTGTGACATTTGTGGTTTTTGGTTGACTAGTTCCATTTTGATACAGCCCTGGTCTAGGGTGTTCAATAAGTTGCACAGCAAAACTCCATCTCTTAATGTGTATGCTAAATCCGCTACGGCAGCTTCTGGCCAATTTGCTTTGTGATCCTGACGCAAAACGCCACATCTAGTCAACCATTGTGCACAGTCTCTCCAAGCTTCACTATCAGCAGCCATAACTTCGTAACCAAATCACGAATCACGATGACATCGATTCACAAGATCCAAATTTCCATTCTAGTTAATCACATAATATTTATATTGCGAAACAAGGATTTCCGTCAATTTCGCCGAACGTAAAACAATCAATGACATGTATACAAGACAGCCATGACAGATACACATACAATTCACAAGTACCAAATTAATAAACGAAGTACATTGCATAACGTAGTTTATAAATTACTTTGGAATTAATACCAGAAATTTAAATCACGATCCAGCTGAGTTTCATTACTCTTACTGGCCACATTCATTATAAACACAAGGAATTACGTATTAATAATGATGTACGAGATACATCTTCCCCCCGAGAGTGACACCTACCGACCACCGACGAATCGTTCAATTTGGCGGACCAGGCCCTGGTAGTTAGGATTAAAACGGGAAAAAATGTGATTGGTTGTTAATCTATTGGGATTTGGAGCTTTGAAGCAGCTGATTAAACAGGCTTCTTTAAAAACTGCAGCGCTTTCTTATTTTTGAGTTGCGGTGGTATAAATGTTTAAAACGTCTGATAGCCAAAGCAAACCTTTAAAAAAAAAAAAAAAAAAAAAAAAAAAATCAGTGGAATGGGAGCACAGGGACGTCATTACTCACATTAAATAAGCTTTTATATTTACTTTTCAATCACTGTCGAGAAATTAAGAAAATATAGTACACTCTCATATTCTCCTCCCGTAATTTTTATTTTAAAATTGAACATCCATTTGCTTAGATAAGAATTATATTATAAATGTTAATAATAACTGTGCTTTAATGAAACACGATATTATTGGATATTAGAACAAATTTTACCATCGGCAAGTCGTTTGATGTGTATATACAAGCCTTCATCAGAAACAAACAATCCAAGCAATAGAGACAAATTTGAACTTAAGCAGCTGTTCCAACTTATAAAAAAAGCAGTCCATCTTCTGGATATCTTATCGATCAACACAAATATCTAGAATAATTATGTAAAACAGTTATAGTTCTCCGTAAAGGTTTCCTACTGATCGCCAGATGTAAATGAATTTTACGAAGGAATACATCAGTATTACCGAGTTTAGTAATACACACAGGTAATACAATTATCAGTCATAGAACGTGAAACCCACCAATTCTGCCTTTTTAATAACCTTTCTTATTTACGAAAAATATCGCTAAATGTCAATCAACTACAATTTGCTGCAACTGCCCAGGCGCAGCAGAAAGTACCAATCCATGATTAATAGTGAAATCCCAGAAATCGGGGTTTATTCATTTCTATTTCCAAAAATACTGGTTACCAGCTTTTAGATTATTATTGATATAGAAAATATAAATTATTCTCCGATAAGTATTCGTCTCGTGTAAAAGTTTATGATTAAGAATCCATATAAGTAAACCATTATAAGAATAAAGTTGAGCAGGGAGATAGGCTTGTTTATTAATAAATGAAATAGACAATACTACAAATAAGCTCAGATTTTTATTTACATGAGCATAGTGAACAATTCATTTGTAAAGCAGTGCCGGCTCGTGGCCGAAATGTTTGGATGGCGTGAAAGGGTTTTGCTTGCTAAGTAATGACGAAAAATTATTACACTTGTAAATTTTAAGAACCTCCTTTTTTAACAAATTCTACCTCTCAAGCCACGGAAATAGTGGTTCTAAGTGTGTGTAGTGTTTAACGCCCGGTTTTACTACGTACGGCACCGCAGGCGGTGACACTGATGATACATGAGATGAAGATGGAGCACCGGTGGAACGAGATGGCGGGGTAAACCGGTGGTCCCGGAGAAAACCCGCCCCAGCACCGTGTTGTCCACCACAGATCTCACTTTGCGGTCGCTTGGGATCGAAACCGGGCCGCCTTGGTGAGAGCCAAGCGGTCTAACCACTGAGCCACGGCGCGGCGTAGTGGTTCTAAGTTGTGATATATACCTCAGATATAAGTACAAGACGCCCAACACAATCTTTGCCCAAAGCTGCATATTAATATGCATGCAACATATAAAAGGATGTTATTAGAACATCATTCAAGCTCACGCAAATCCACATAAGCCGCCACCACATCAGTGTAATTTTTTTTCACAGATTCATGCGCATGTACACACATTAATTCTCGTATTTAGCATTTGTTCAATTTATCATGAGTTACACCTTTGGCCTAATCGTATGTCTTTAATTTAATGAAATTGTCCATCACTCTCTCATCAAAATCCTGCATGTTACTAATAGGGACCTTATTTATTGACAGCATTAAGCATTGAGTCTGTTGTTTGTTATTGTATTTCTTAAAAAGCGTGTTTATCCTTTTCAGAGTTGAAAAGCAACGTTTAGGTTCCGCAGTCTCCTCGGCGTTGTTATGACAATTTTCAAAAGTTTTATGGTTTCACTGAA